>OY720444.1:7129202-7637376 GCA_963082915.1 Dolichopus griseipennis
TTATACATTAAATAGTTTATCTTTTAATCACACTAATATAAAAGATATTAATTTTTTAAATGAAGTTAATGAATTTAAAGATGTTGAAAATTTATACTTGGAAAATAGTTTAGTTGAAATATTAAAACCTTTAGAATTAAGTAAAATTAAAATATTAACCTTAAATAATAATTTTATAAATCAAATATATAAAAATTTTTTAAAATTTTCTCAATCTTTAACCGAATTATATCTGAGTAATAATTCAATAATATCAATTAATAATTTATTATCAGATGACATAAGTTTAAAACAATTAAAAATATTAAATTTAAATATGAATGCTATTTATGAAATAAATAATTATAATTTTAAAAATTTAATAAATTTAGTGGAATTAAAATTACAAAATAATCACATTGAGCATATTGAAGAATTATCATTTCAAAATTTAATAAATTTAAAAATCTTAGATTTATCAAATAATTTTTTAATTACATTAAATAATAGCAATTGGTTTAAAAATAACAATGGAAGTGATTTAAATTTAACTGAATTAAATTTGGAAAATAATAAATTAACTAATATTAATGAATTGGATTTCAAATTATTCAAAAAATTATTTTATTTAAATTTATGTAATAATTCAATAGAAACAATTGATGAATTATCATTTATTAATAATATTAATTTAAGTGTATTATTATTATGTAATAATCGTTTCAAAATTATTAATGAAAACTTATTATCACCATTAAAAAATTTAAAAATATTAAATTTATCAAAAAATTTAAATTTTCAATTGAATTTAAATACAAGTAATTTGAATTTATATACTAGTTTACAAGAACTTTACTTATCAGAAACATTAATAGAAATAAATAAATTAAAATTATTTAACAATATTAAAATATTAGATGTTTCAAAAAATAATTATAAAAAATTTGATTTAGATATTTTAAATAATTTAAAACATTTAAATATACTTTATTTAAATGATAATAAATTAAAAGATTTAAATTATCAACATAGAAGAATATCAATAAAAGGTTTTAAAATTAATATAAATAATAATGATTGGAATTGTACATTTTTATATGAAATGTTATATAATTTTAAAAGTAATTTTATAGGATTAATATATTTTGATAATAATAACAATGATAATAATAAGGAAAATGTAATACGATTTTATAACGATCATCTAGAAAAAATTGGATGTTATAATAAAAATAATCAAGATGAATTAGATGATTTTATTAATAGTACTAATAATAGTAATGACATAAGTATTGATAAATTTGATGATAAAAACGAAAACGGCAATGAAAATTATAATGATGATGACGAAAGTAATTTCGAACAACCTACATATTTGATTCTGGATTATTCTAACGATCCATCTAATAAACCTTATGAAGATAGCCAACTTTTATATAATTATAAAGATCGAACAAACGTGGAATTGTATGATGGTCATATAAAAAATTTAGACACCATTATTGAAAATTTCTATAATTTAAAAAAATTAACATTCAAAGAATGTCATTTTGCTGATGAGTTAATGATTAAGAAAGCATCTTCCAATATAAATAAAAATTATACATTAAATAGTTTATCTTTTATTAATACTAATATTAAAGATATTAATTTTTTAAATGAAATAAATAAAATTAGGAATATTGAAAAGTTATATTTAGAAAATAATTTAATTAAAGAATTAAAACCATTAAACTTGAATAAAATTAAAATATTAAGTTTTAATAATAATTTTATAAATAAAATAGATAAAAAGTTTTTGAAAAATTTTCCATTTTTAACGAAATTATATATGAGTAATAATTCAATAACATCCATTAATAATTTATTATCAGATGATATAAGTTTAAAACAATTAAAAATATTAAATTTAAATATGAATGCCATTTATAAAATTAATAACTATAATTTTAAAAATTTAATTAATTTGGTTGAATTAAAATTAAAAAAGAATCATATAGAGCATATTGAAGAATTATCATTTCAAAATTTAATAAATTTAAAAATCTTAGATTTATCAAATAATTTTTTAATTACATTAAATAATAGCAATTGGTTTAAAAATAACAATGGAAGTGATTTAAATTTAACTGAATTAAATTTGGAAAATAATAAATTAACTAATATTAATGAATTGGATTTCAAATTATTCAAAAAATTATTTTATTTAAATTTATGTAATAATTCAATAGAAACAATTGATGAATTATCATTTATTAATAATATTAATTTAAGTGTATTATTATTATGTAATAATCGTTTCAAAATTATTAATGAAAACTTATTATCACCATTAAAAAATTTAAAAATATTAAATTTATCAAAAAATTTAAATTTTCAATTGAATTTAAATACAAGTAATTTGAATTTATATACTAGTTTACAAGAACTTTACTTATCAGAAACATTAATAGAAATAAATAAATTAAAATTATTTAACAATATTAAAATATTAGATGTTTCAAAAAATAATTATAAAAAATTTGATTTAGATATTTTAAATAATTTAAAACATTTAAATATACTTTATTTAAATGATAATAAATTAAAAGATTTAAATTATCAACATAGAAGAATATCAATAAAAGGTTTTAAAATTAATATAAATAATAATGATTGGAATTGTACATTTTTATATGAAATGTTATATAATTTTAAAAGTAATTTTATAGGATTAATATATTTTGATAATAATAACAATGATAATAATAAGGAAAATGTAATACGATTTTATAACGATCATCTAGAAAAAATTGGATGTTATAATAAAAATAATCAAGATGAATTAGATGATTTTATTAATAGTACTAATAATAGTAATGACATAAGTATTGATAAATTTGATGATAAAAACGAAAACGGCAATGAAAATTATAATGATGATGACGAAAGTAATTTCGAACAACCTACATATTTGATTCTGGATTATTCTAACGATCCATCTAATAAACCTTATGAAGATAGCCAACTTTTATATAATTATAAAGATCGAACAAACGTGGAATTGTATGATGGTCATATAAAAAATTTAGACACCATTATTGAAAATTTCTATAATTTAAAAAAATTAACATTCAAAGAATGTCATTTTGCTGATGAGTTAATGATTAAGAAAGCATCTTCCAATATAAATAAAAATTATACATTAAATAGTTTATCTTTTATTAATACTAATATTAAAGATATTAATTTTTTAAATGAAATAAATAAAATTAGGAATATTGAAAAGTTATATTTAGAAAATAATTTAATTAAAGAATTAAAACCATTAAACTTGAATAAAATTAAAATATTAAGTTTTAATAATAATTTTATAAATAAAATAGATAAAAAGTTTTTGAAAAATTTTCCATTTTTAACGAAATTATATATGAGTAATAATTCAATAACATCCATTAATAATTTATTATCAGATGATATAAGTTTAAAACAATTAAAAATATTAAATTTAAATATGAATGCCATTTATAAAATTAATAACTATAATTTTAAAAATTTAATTAATTTGGTTGAATTAAAATTAAAAAAGAATCATATAGAGCATATTGAAGAATTATCATTTCAAAATTTAATAAATTTAAAAATCTTAGATTTATCAAATAATTTTTTAATTACATTAAATAATAGCAATTGGTTTAAAAATAACAATGGAAGTGATTTAAATTTAACTGAATTAAATTTGGAAAATAATAAATTAACTAATATTAATGAATTGGATTTCAAATTATTCAAAAAATTATTTCATTTAAATTTATGTAATAATTCAATAGAAACAATTGATGAATTATCATTTATTAATAATATTAATTTAAATGTATTATTATTATGTAATAATCGTTTCAAAATTATTAATGAAAACTTATTATCACCATTAAAAAATTTAAAAATATTAAATTTATCAAAAAATTTAAATTTTCAATTGAATTTAAATACAAGTAATTTGAATTTATATACTAGTTTACAAGAACTTTACTTATCAGAAACATTTATAGAAATAAATAAATTAAAATTATTTAAGAATATTAAAATATTAGATGTTTCAAAAAATAATTATAAAAAATTTGATTTAGATATTTTAAATAATTTAAAACATTTAAATATACTTTATTTAAATGATAATAAATTAAAAGATTTAAGTTATCAACATAGAAGAATATCAATAAAAGGTTTTAAAATTAATATACAAAATAATGATTGGAATTGTACATTTTTGTATGAAATGTTATATAAATTTAAAAATAATTTTGTAGATGTAATATACAATGATGATGAAGAAAATGAAAGAAAATACAAAGATCATGTTGAGAACATTGCTTGTTATCATGAATTAGATGATCCTATTAATAATAATGGAAGTAATAATAATGATCATTTAGAATTATTCATTAATTCAGATCATTTTTTTGATCATACTAATAATAATAATGATAATAATAATAATGATAATAATCATAATAATTACGAAAATGACAATAATCGTTTTACTGAACATGACTATAGTACAGATTATATTACAGAACCTATTAATGATGATCATATATTTTTAACAACAAAAGAAACTGCTTCCACAGAGATAAATTTAATTAGTGATAAGATAAGTGAAAAATATTTTGATAATAATCATAAAAATAATATTATTCAAAATAATCATCATACGTTTCTTATTATATTTTTGTACATAATAGTTTTTACAATAATTATTGTATTAATAATTTTAAATATCGATAAAATTAAAAATTACAAAGAATACATTTTTAATAATCATCGGAATCAAGATAATTTATCATCTTTTAATATTACATATGATAATCAAACTTAAATTTTACGAATAAATTTATTTATAATAAAATTTAATTTTAATTGAAATGTAAATGAATAAGAAAATAAAATAAAATATTTGTATATATTGTTTTTTAATAAAAATAAAGGATTATAAATGATTTTAAATTGTATTTCGTAAATAAGGGGAAAGAAATGACATGAATGATGAAAAAAAAAATAAAACTATTTTATTGTCATATCAAATAAAACTTTTTTGCAAAGTTTTTGTAATTTGACACATGGTTTCATTATTTTTGCTTAAGATTTTATTTAATTTGAATATTATTATTTATATATTTGTCTAGGAAAAGAGCTGTAACAAGCGCATGTAATTAAATGTGTTTTGTTAGATGTGTTCAATTATAATGTGATGATGATGTGTTGGATGTGTTTTATTTTTGAAAATAAAATATCATAAATTATCATAAGCAGGTCAAAAAATATTTATTCTTATTTTTATAAAACAAAATAAAAACAAATTTTTTAATGAATTTAAGTTATTTTAAATGTTTATGAATCAGTTCATTTCAGTTTTTAAAACTCACAATATATTTTCTGGAAATTTTATATAAATAGTACCTAAAACATTTTGATATTAAAAATTAAGGCCATGCTTCACAGGAACATTTCTGTAGTAAAGTAAGTCTTCATTATTTTCATTGAAAATCTGAAGTAACTTTGAAAAGCAAATAAACCAAGGAATGTAATCAAAGCAATTTCAAAATTCCTTAGAAATCAAACAAAATATATTTTTTTGAAATTAATTACCTATAATAAAAACAAACATTTTGATTTGAATCTTAACAAAAGTTGTGAAACAATATACATAGTTTAGGAACATTTTTTAAAAATATGTATACAAAAAGTTAATAGATAGATCATTATTGAAACAAAATATTATAGTATTGTATTGATATCAAGTATATGTTGTATATAATGAAATTATAAATAGTTCTTAATTAGAAAAAAGTTTTTCTTTCAATTGACCTTCCGTTATTCTGTGACACATACCTGTAAAAATTTTTAAAATATAATATAAAACAAAAAAAAAATTTTTTTTGTTTAATTTCGTAAGTGGTAACTATTTTCTTAGCATCAACTATCAGCCTTTCTTAACCGATTAAAAATTCAAATAAATAAATGACAATTATTATCAGGATTCGTATTTAGCAAAGTCATGAATCATAGCCGTGCTAAAGCACTATAAATAAAAAACAACAAATAGTTAGGTTTGACATTTGTTTATTGAATGAGAATGTGTATAAAACATGAGATTTTGTATGTTGGGTGAGTACAGCTGTACATATTTCAAACATTCCTTCTTCCATCTAAAACATTCCGAGTGTTAAGTTTAAAATGGAAATCGTGAAAAGAAAGTCAACCGTAAAATTAATTAATTTTTAAGCTACTCATAGCATTTAACTTGATATTTTATAATTTAATTGGACTTGAACTTGACTTGGTGTCAATATATTATTAGATTAATTGAATAAGGTTAAATAAGTAACTTGCAAATTGAATTGTCAAATAATTTAATAAAATATTTTGTTTCACTCGGTATTTTGTTCCGGTTTAAATGGAACATTGTGTCAAATTTTATTTTTTTAAATGGAACTTTTTTATTTTAAAATAAATTCTTATCGAAATTTTTAGAAATTATCTTTTACTTTTTTTAATTTATTTTATTTTAAGTCATAGTTAGGTTTTTATTTTATCAGAAATTTTAAAAATATTTCTTTATACATTAATATTCTCTTATGCATAGTTGCAAATTGTGATAATATTCTGTATATGATTCGTTATTTTTTGTATTTAACCCATTAGTTGTCTAGGTAAACGCAAAACATTTTTTTTTAATTTTTCCTTATTAATTTATATTTTAATATTCTAAAATTGTATTTTAACTTTTCTCTGATCAATTATATTAATTTTGTTCAGAAACTATTCTTCTATACATTGTTTTAGCGCTTTTTAAAAAAATTGGTTCATATAATGTTGATCCAACATTTTTTTTATTTCGATTTATTTTTCTTGGAGAGAAGTAAAATTCTCTGTAATTCTTATCAATGTGATTTGAATGTATGTGAGTACTTAAATGTTTCCTTTATTCAAAATTAAGATAAAAAAAATAAATCAAGCTGTACTAGTTGTTCGTTTTAATTTAAATTTAGTATTTTACCGACTACGGAAAAATAAACATTCGTGGATTTGATTTTTAAAACAGAATGAAATTAATTTTACTTACAGTATATTTTTTATTAATTAAAGTAAATGGATATGACTATAGTTACCACCGTCACTATGGTAACCATGATTATGGCTATAACGAAGAGGAAAGTAATGATGAAGATGAAAGTAATTCCGAACAACCCCCTTATTTAATTTTGGATTATTCTAATGATCCATTTAATGATCCTTATAGAGATAGGCAAATATTATATAATTATAAAGATCGAAACAACGTGGAATTTTATAATGGTCATATAAAGAACTTGGATACCATTATTGAAAATTTCTATAAAATAAAAAAATTAAAATTTGAAAAATGTCATTTTGCTGATGAGTTATTGATAACATCTTCCAATATAAATAAAAATTATACATTAAATAGTTTATCTATTAATCACACTAATATAGAAGCTATTAATTTTTTAAATGAAGTTAATCAATTTAAAGATGTTGAAAATTTATATTTGGAAAATAGTTTAGTTGAAATATTAAAACCTTTGGAATTAAGTAAAATTAATATACTAAGTTTTAAAAATAATTTTATATATAAAATTGATAAAAATTTTTTAAAATTTTCTCAATCTTTAACCGAATTATATCTGAGTAATAATTCAATAACATCAATTAATAATTTATTATCAGATGATATAAGTTTAAAACAATTAAAAATATTAAATTTAAATATGAATGCTATTTATGAAATAAATAATTACAATTTTAAAAATTTAATAAATTTAGTGGAATTAAAATTACAAAATAATCACATAGAGCATATTGAAGAATTTTCATTTCAAAATTTAATTAATTTAAAAATCTTAGATTTATCAAATAATTTTTTAATTACATTAAATAATAGCAATTGGTTTAAAAATAACAATGGAAGTGATTTAAATTTAACTGAATTAAATTTGGAAAATAATAAATTAACTAATATTAATGAATTGGATTTCAAATTATTCAAAAAATTATTTCATTTAAATTTATGTAATAATTCAATAGAAACAATTGATGAATTGTCATTTATTAATAATATTAATTTAAGTGTATTATTATTATGTAATAATCGTTTCAAAATTATTAATGAAAATTTATTATCACCATTAAAAAATTTAAAAATATTAAATTTATCAAAAAATTTAAATTTTCAATTGAATATAAATAATAATACAAATTTATGTACTAATTTACAAGAACTTTACTTATCAGAAACATATATAAAAATAAATAAATTAAAATTATTTAAAAATGTTGAAATATTAGATTTTTCAAAAAATAATTATGAAAAATTTGATTTAGATATTTTAAATAATTTAAAACATTTAAATATACTTTATTTAAATGATAATAAATTAAAAGATTTAAATTATCAACATAGAAGAATATCAATAAAAGGTTTTAAAATTAATATAAATAATAATGATTGGAATTGTACATTTTTATATGAAATGTTATATAATTTTAAAAATAATTTTATTAAAGTATTGAATTACAATAATAATAATAAAGAAAATGTTATACGACTTTATCAAGATCATGTGGAAAAAATTGGATGTTATAATGAAATTATTCAAGACACAACATTATCTAATGAATACAATAAATTAGATGATTATATTACTAATAATAATAATGACATAAGCATTGAGAACTTTGATGATAACGAAGATTATTACGACAATGATAATGATGATGATAATTCCGAAGAAACTCCTCATGTGGTTTTCGAGTATTCCAACGGTCCATTGTATGGCAGTGGGAATGAATATCTAGTATATAATTATAGAGATCAAACAAATGTAGAATTTTATAATTCCCGTATAGGAAATTTAGACACCATTATTGAAAATTTCTATAATATAAAAAAATTAAAATTTCAAGGATGTCGTTTTTCTGATAAATTATCATATGAAATATCATCTTCAAGTATAAATAAAAATTACACAATAAATAGTATATCTTTTAGTCATACTAATATAAAAGATATAAAATTTTTAAATGAAATAAATAAAATTAAGAATATTGAAAAGTTATATTTAGAAAATAATTTAATTAAAGAATTAAAACCATTAAACTTGAATAAAATTAAAATATTAAGTTTTAATAATAATTTTATAAATAAAATAGATAAAAAGTTTTTGAAAAATTTTCCATTTTTAACGAAATTATATATGAGTAATAATTCAATAACATCCATTAATAATTTATTATCAGATGATATAAGTTTAAAACAATTAAAAATATTAAATTTAAATATGAATGCTATTTATGAAATAAAAAATTATAATTTTAAAAATTTAATAAATTTAATGGAATTAAAATTGCAAAAGAATCATATAGAGAATATTGAAGAATTATCATTTCAAAATTTAATAAATTTAAAAATTTTAGATTTATCAAATAATTTTTTAACTACATTAAATAATAGCAACTGGTTTAATAATAGTTATAAAATTGATTTAAATTTAAGTGAATTAAATTTGGCAAATAATAAATTAACTAATATTAATGAATTGGATTTCAAATTATTCAAAAAATTATTTCATTTAAATTTATGTAACAATTCAATAGAAACAATTGATGAATTATCATTTATTAATAATATTAATTTAAATGTATTATTATTATGTAATAATCGTTTCAACATTATTAATGAAAATTTATTATCACCATTAAAAAATTTAAAAATATTAAATTTATCAAAAAATTTAAATTTTCAATTGAATATAAATAATAATACAAATTTATGTACTAATTTACAAGAACTTTACTTATCAGAAACATTAATAGAAATAAATAAATTAAAATTATTTAAGAATATTAAAATATTAGATGTTTCAAAAAATAATTATAAAAAATTTGATTTAGATATTTTAAATAATTTAAAACATTTAAATATACTTTATTTAAATGATAATAAATTAAAAGATTTAAATTATCAACATAGAAGAATATCAATAAAAGGTTTTAAAATTAATATACAAAATAATGATTGGAATTGTACATTTTTATATGAAATGTTATATAAATTTAAAAATAATTTTGTAGAAGTAATATACAATGATAATGAAGAAAATGAAAGTAAATATAACGATCATATTGAGAATATTGCTTGTTATAATGAATTAGATGATCCTATTAATAATAATGGAAGTAATAATAATGAACATTTAGAATTATTCATTAATTCAGACAAATTTTTTGATCATACTAATAATGATAATTATCATAATAATTACGAAAATGGCAATAATCGTTTTACTGAACTTGACTATGGTACAGATTTTATTACTGAACCTATTAATGATGATCATATGTTTTTAACAGAAGAAACTGTTTCCCCAGCGATAAATTTAATTAATGATAAATTAAGTGAAAAATATTTTGATAATAATCATAAAAATAATATTATTCAAAATAATTATCATAATTTTCTTTTTACATTTTTGTATATAATAGTCTTTGCAATAATTATTGTATTAATAATTTTAAATATCGATAAAATTAAAAATTACAAAGAATACATTTTTAATAATCATCGAAATCAAGATAATTTATCATCTTTTAATATTACATATGATAATCAAACTTAAATTTTACAAATAAATTTATTTATAATGAAATTTAATTTTAATTGAAATGTTTATAATATTTAAAATAATAATAATAAAAAATTATAATTTTTTTTTTATTTTTTTTTAATAAAAAATAAATCCAAAAATTTTCTATGGAAAGGCTAGGTTTAATAAGTTTTTAAACAAGAGTAAAGCTGTTTTAAATGATTTAAAATCGAAATTCGAAAATAAGAGGAAAGGAATTACATTAATGATAAAAACAAGTGATGAAAAAAAAATCAAGGATTTTTAAAAAAGCACATTTTCAAAATTATATTGTATTACATACTGAGTTTAACTTTGGAAATATTTACTTGGAAATAATTACTGCTAACTTATGAAATTTACTGCTAACAGTGAAGTTTTTATTTTAAAGTTGTTATAGGCCTTCAATAGAGAAGGTTGCCAAGTTTCTCAAGGATCTAACTTCATCTACCTCCCTCCCCCCCTCCGCCCCCTCCATGCTTTTAGGATCAAGGAATTAAATTGTGAATTCAACAAAAATTTGGAATTTTACTTAGACTTATACAATCTAAGCAAAAATAGATAAAACTGAGAAATTCTTTCTTCAATTTCAGGAACCGCTTTTAAATTTAAGAAAAACCTTTAACATATGTTAAAATATAATGTTGGACCTTTAAATTTTGTATATTAAAAAAAAAATTGGACAGGTATTCAAGTTACAGGTGCTTAAAAATAGCAAAATTTAAATTTTCGAGCCCTTATAGCTCCTAAACAGGAAGCTTGACAAAAAAATTTTTTTGATCGACTCCTACTAATTTCTGAGTATCTAATATTCTCCCAAAATTTCAAGACCCTAGCTTGTACCGTTCAGAAGATATGTGTGGCCAAAAATTTTGCAAAAATTGAGTTTTGTGTAACGTTAAATTTCAGTACCGTATGGCAACCCTAAACATTTGCCTTTTAAAAATTTATAAAGTCTATGAAACCAGCTATCGTTTGCCGTTTTCAGATTGAAAATATATCTAACAGAACTCTTGTTATAACAATTTAAATATAGGGCTTTTTCCAACTTTGGGGGGCTGTAGCCCCGTAGCAGGTAGCCCCGTAGCAATTCTTCTACGAAATTATTTTTTTTTGCAAAAACTACCCATGGTTAAAATTTCTTTACTCTATTTCAAACGGTGTAAAAGTTTTTGTAAACATACGGACGGACGGACAGACGGACGGACAGAGTGAAGCAATATAGGCACATTTTTACAAATTTTTTTGAAAATGTGCTAAAAAGTATAAAATATTTGATTGAAGGAACTTACAGCACAAGAGATATTCCGTGTTATTTCAATTAGACAGAATTAAAACTCCAATATTGGATTTCTTGGAGAGCTTGAGTAAAAGTGAATCATAATCTAGACTCTAGAGCAATATAGATAAAAAACAACAAATAATTAGGTTTCATATTCGTTTATTGAATGATAATGTGTATTAAATATTAGATTTTGTACGAATTTTGGAAAGTAGTTTGTACTGCTTTGAATTACAGAAAGTTTCAAAAATGACTGGAATAATCCTAGAAAAATCGTTTTAAAAAGATTGCTTTCATACATTTTAAAATTTACATGTTTTAAACGTGTGTAATTTTTGTGTTAACTTTTTGCAGTAACATCAACTTCAATTAAACCTCCATTGAGAGGCGCAGCAACGCGCACCGGGTATTAGCTAGTATAAAATAAAAACATAAAAGTTTGCATTGAGTATGAGACATTTAGCCGAATCACAACTTAAATTCTTCTCAATTTCAGAAAAAGAGAGTAAACAGGACAAAATACTCTTATTAGACCTTGGAAGTCTTGAGATTGGTATCCTAACCACCACCGGAAAAAAATTCACTAACATCCTTACACCAAATTTCAAGTTTCTAGCGTTATTAATTTCGAAGATCTTTTAAATTTTTGGAGGTGTGTGCAAAGTTCCCAAACCAACACGTAAATTCATACCAAATCTAACACTACAAGGAATATAAGAAAAAAACACTTCGTATCAAATGTGAACGTTCTATGTTTATTGGTTTCGTTTGTCCTTAGTGTAACCCATTGTTTGATTTCGCCCATTTCACTCCTACTTTTGCCATTAGTTCTACCGTATAAATTTGATCGAATGAGCATAATTTTTTTTGAACGGCCTTCGCTATAGTAATTCAGAAGATGATGCTGATCAAGGAAGATGACATTCTAATATCTAGCTTGCTTCCTTTTGGTGGCTACAAACATCGTACCAAATTTAATGTACCCACTATATCTATTTTACGTTCGGGGTATTAAAAATATATTACAACATTGTATAAATTATTTTAATATTTCAATTCATTATCAAAATTATACATTTTATTTTTATTTTTTATCATATTTTACGAGAGCTATTTTAAAAACAATGGATTTCCTTTAAAAACTTAGCATATTTTTTTTGTAAGTTTATATTTATAATATTTATCGCATTTTGAATGGAATAATATTGTACATAACGATGATGTGTTATCAAATATAAATATTTTAAATAGTTTATTTAAATTTTTTATTCATTTATTTGGTTAATTTTCAGAAATATAATGATTTAGAGAACCATGTTTTATTTTAAGCTAAATAATTGGTCAAATTTATTAATGGGATGCTGTATCTATAGGGTATACTAATTAAAAACGACTAGAAACCTGTGCTTACATAAATGTTTTTCCGCTTATAGTTGAGAATGATTAAATACGTGTTCGAGAAAAGAATAAATCTAGGAGGTTGAAACTTAAAATAGACAAATCTATTTAACAGTACATGAATTTTTAAGTGTTCTATGTTAAGGATTTCATTTTTTTGATAGCTGCAATACAAATTTCCTCCTTTATTCTCAATTTCGTGTATAATATCTTCAGTAATAATTATAAGACAACGTATTAATATATTAAAAAGATTCTTGAAATAATAAGGCTTTGAATTGGGCTTAGGGGTGTCGTCATGCATACTACAGGATCCAGATTACGTATTCTTAAAACTAATAATAATTTCTATAAGATTTCAATATACAATTGATAAGTATATAAATTATGAAAAGTTCAAAATATTATTACACTACAATAGGTTCGTATGATTGACTAGACCAACTATATTCATTCTTGCTCATATACAGAATGTGTGACGATAATGAATTTTTGCAATGAAACATGCTTTTTTAATAATGATAAAAATAATTCATTACTAAATGTAATTAATAAAAGTGATAATAATTGCTATAATTTGAACTTTCATTACAAATTGTAGTGTTTTGTTAAGATAAAATATGAATTATCAAAATATTGTGAAAGAATTATTATTTATATAATTATTATTATTAAGTTATGTGATGCTCTTCATTTTTATAACATTTCCAAAAAATTTTTGAATGGAAGAACTTTTTTCTGTGACTCCATCCGTTACACGAAGTCCCCAAAGTCAGGAAAAGTTAAAACAAGCGTTAAATATTTAAACAGTTATAACAAGAGTAATAAAAGGTATATTTTCAATCTGCGATGGTAGAAGGCAGCAGAAGACAGTAGAAGACAGCTACTTATATATGCTTAATATAAATATATTGCTTAAATGTATAGGGCTAATATACGGTATTAAAATTAAAAGTTATGCGAAAATGTATATTTGAAATTTTTCTCATACCTTCTGAATGGCTCCAGCTTAAAATTTTGGAAGAAGTTAGATCATTAGAAATTAGTATAGCAGTTTTCCGAAAATATGCTTAAGCATTTGAAAATAAATCAGAAAAATGTAATAATTAGGTAAAATGAGAATATACTTATTATACTTCTCCTTCAGTTAGTCGATTAAAATTCTTTTAATTTTATTTTTCAGATTGTTATAATATTACTAGCGGTTGGCCCGTCACAGAATGACGGAAGGTCAATTGAAAGAAGAACTTATTCTAATTAAGAAATATTTCTAATTTCATTACGTGCATTATGTTAAAAGTAAGTATGTTAAATAAAATTGCAATCGTTACATTTTGTATAACACAGATTATGCTTCGATTCTAGTAATAAATACACAAAAAATAGATAAATGACTCATATAATTTCTTGTTGTATCTTAAAAACTTGAAGATGAATAAGTTAGGTAGTCTACTTTTTGTATGTTTCGTATTTTATAAAATGTTGGGGTCGTTAGTTTAAATCTCCTCTTGGTATAATTTTATTTTAATTTCAATTATTATTTTTTTTTATTTAAGTGCTTACATGCTTAAATTAAATAAATTAATAATATATTTTAAATTTTTTTATAGATATATTTTGTTTCAATAATGATCTATTTCTCCATCTATTAATGTTTTGTATTTATATTTTTAAAAAATGTTGCTATACATTCTATATTGTTTCCTTTGTCTAGATTCAAATCGAAATACTTGTTTGTTGCTAACATTCTATAATGTACCTACTCAACTTGTTAAATAATGTATCTATTTATATGTACGTAAAATTGTATTAAATAAATGTTGATTTTTGAATTGAGTTTTGCATTATCAAATGCGAATTATAAATTATATTTGAAATTTTTTTATTATACCTAATTATGTTTAAGAAACATTTATTTTGTTTGGCTTCTATGGTGTATTGAACTCAGGTATTGTCACTTTCCCAACCTCTACAACATTTTTTTCCATTTTTTACTTTTTTTAAATAGAAAAATAATTAAAAGATTATGTTGGAAAGACGCAGACAGGGATGAAGGAGAGTTGACATCGAGATGAGACAAACTTTGAAATTACTTTGATTACATTGCTTGGTTTATTTGCTTAAGCAACACTGGGCCTTCTCCCTTATTTCAGATTTTCACTGAAAATAATTAAGACGGACTAGTGAAGCATAGTCTTCTTAATTTTTATTTCTAAAATGTTTTACTATTTATGTAAAATTTCCAGAAAATCATCTGTGATTTTTAAAACTGAAATGAACTAATTCATAAACGAATAAATAAATTTATTTTCATAAAAAATTTTTTTTTTATAAAAAAAAAAAAATATTTATTGGCCTGCTTATGCGGATTTTGAGCAAGTTATTTTCTAAAATTAAACACATTCAACAAAACATTAATATTTTATATTTTTATAATTGAACGCATCCAACAAAGCACATTTAATTAAATGCGTTTCTTGTATCTTATCTATATATATAAAAATGAAAGTTTGTTTGTTTGTTTGTAGCGAATAGACTCCTAAACTGCCCAGCCGATTTTCATGAAAATTTGTGTATAGAGGTTTTTGGGTACGGAAAAAAAATCGTGGCCCAAAAATTTTGCTCTAACGGACCGCCAAGTTGGGGCTGTGGTGCAATTATTTAAACTTCTTTGTTCTAAAATGAAAACAGTTTGACCGATTGACTTCAAATTTTGTATACGTGATGGTCATTGAGAATTGAGTAGACACTATTAACAGTTTTGGAATTTGTTAACCCATGTCGGGCCGACGGGTGGTCAAAAAAAATGTTGGTCCAAATTTTGTCCGATTTTACGAAATTCTGCTTTGGCTTAAAAGAAGCCCCAAAAAAAATTTTGTTGAGTTTCATTAACCCATTGCGGCCCAACAGCTTTTTATAAAGTTTTTGGTTATTTTACTCTAATTTAGAAACGATTTGACCGGTTGACCTCAACTTTTATATGTGTGAAGCACCTTGAAAATGGAGTTAAGCCTGTTAACAGTCGGTCCTACGATTAGTCAAAAAAATTTTTTTGGAAGTAAATTACGTCAAATTTTGGAAAGTAGTTTGTACTGCTTTGAATTACAGAAAGTTTCAAAAATTACTAGAATAATCCTAGAAAAATCTTTTTAAAAAGATTGCTTTCATACATATTAAAATATACATGTGTAAACCGTGTGTAATTTTTGTGTTAACTTTTTGCAGTATTATCAACTTCAATTTAACCATTAAGAGGCGCAGCAACGTGCACCGGGTATTAGCTAGTTCTAGATAAATATGTTAATAAATAATTATATTAAGCTTCGATTAATTTTATTTAGTCAAAACTGAATTTTAAGTTTCTTAAATATTTTGAATGAATTTCTTGACAAATATAATATTTGTCTACTTATTTAAGAGTATAGTTATTATTCTGATAAAAATAAATAAGTTTTAAGAGATTAAAGGAAATTATTAATACGCTTGATAAAACCATTTTTTAATATCCTGATGAAAAATTATGAAAGAATTTATTGATTTAATTCAATATTGGCTTATATTGAGATTATATGAATATATTTTTCAATTAATTCAATATTTAATATTAAATTTTACCAAAAATTTTAAATGAAAAATATATAAAATGAGTTAATATCAAGATTTTTCATCTGAGAAACTTGTAGTTTCGTGTATAATATCTTCAGTAATAATTATAAGACAACGTATTAATATATTAAAAAGATTCTTGAAATAATAAGGCTTTGCATAACTTAGGGGTGTCGTCATACATACAACAGGATCCAGATTACGTATTCTTAAAACTAATAATAATTTCTATAAGATTTCAATTTACAATTGATAAGTATATAAATTATGAAAAGTTCAAAATATTATTACACTACAATAGGTTCGTATGATTGACTAGACCAACTTTATTCATTCTTGCTCATATACAGAATGTGTGACGATAATGAATTTTTGCAATGAAACATGCTTTTTTTAATAATGATAAAAATAATTCATTACTAAATGTAATTAATAAAAGTGATAATAATTGCTATAATTTGAACTTTCATTACAAATTGTAGTGTTTTGTTAAGATAAAATGTGAATTATCAAAATATTGTGAAAGAATTATTATTTATATAATTTTTATAATTAAGTCTTCATTTTTATGACATTTCCAAAAAATTTTGAATGGAAGAACTTTTTTCTGTGACTTCATCCATTACACGAAGTCCCCAAAGTCAGGAAAAGTTAAAACAAGCGTTAAATATTTAAACAGTTATAACAAGAGTAATAAAAGGTATATTTTCAATCTGAGATGGTAGAAGACAGCAGAAGACTTTAAGCTTTATATAAATATATTGCTTAAATGCATAGGGTTGATATAAGGTACTAAAATTAAAAGTTATGCAAAACTGAATATTTGAAATTTTTCTCATATCTTCTGAACAACTCCAGCTTAAAATTTTGGAAGAAGTTAGATCAATAGAAATTAGTATAGCAGTTTTCCAAAAATATGCTTAATCATTTGAAAATATATCAGAAAAATGTAATAATTAGGTAAAATAAGAAGATACTTATTATACTTCTTCTTCAGTTAGTCGATTTAAATTCTTTTAATTTTATTTTTCAGACTGTTTTAATATTACTAGCGGTTGGCCCGTCACAGAATGACGGAAGGTCAATTGAAAGAAGAACTTATTCTAATTAAGAAATATTTCTAATTTCATTACGTGCATTATGTTAAAAGTATGTTAAATAAAATTGCAACAGTTACATTTTGTATAACGCAGATTATGCTTCGATTTTAGTAATAAATACACAAAAAATAGATAAATGACTCATATAATTTTTTGTTGTATCTTAAAAACTTGAAGATGAATAAGTTAGGTAGTCTACTTTTTGTATGTTTCGTATTTTATAAAGTGTTGGGGTCGTTAGTTCAAATCTCTTCTTAGTATAACTTTTTTTTAATTTCAATTATTATTTTTTTTTTATTTAAGTGCTTACATGCTTAAATTAAATAAATTAATAATATATTTTAAATTTTTTTATAGATATATTTTGTTTCAATAATGATCTATTTCTCCATCTATTAATGTTTTGTATGTATATTTTTAAAAAATATTGCTATACATTCTATATTGTTTCCTTTGTTCAGATTTAAATCGAAATACTTGTTAGATGCTAACATTCTATAATGTACCTACTCAACTTGCTAAATAATGTATCTATTTATATGTACGTAAAATTGTATTAAATAAATGTTGATTTTTGAATTGAGTTTTGCATTATCAAATGCGAATTATAAATTATATTTGAAATTTTTTTATTATACCTAATTAAGTTTAAAAAAAAATTTATTTTGTTTGGCTTCTATGGCGTATTGAACTCAGGTATTGTCACTTTCCCAACCTCTACAAAATTTTTTTCCATTTTTTACTTTTTTTAAATAGAAAAATAATTAAAAGATTATGTTGGAAAGACGCAGGCAGGGATGAAGGAGAGTTGACATCGAGATGAGACAAACTTTGAAATTACTTTGATTACATTGCTTGGTTTATTTGCTTAAGCAACACTGGGCCTTCTCCCTTATTTCAGACTTTCACTGAAAATAATTAAGACGTACTAGTGAAGCATAGTGTTCTTAATTTTTATTTCTAAAATGTTTTACTATTTATTTAAAATTTCCAGAAAATCATCTGTGATTTTTAAAACTGAAATGAAATAATTCATAAACTAATAAATAAATTTAATTTCATAAAAAATTTATTGAAAAATTAAAAAAAAATATTTGTTGGCCTGCTTATGTAAATTTTGAGCATTTTATTTTCTAAAATAAAACACATTCAACAAAACATTAATATTTTATATTTTTATAATTGAACGCATCCAACAAAACACAGTTAATCAAATGCGTTTCTTACATCTCATTCTCGATAAATATGTTAATAAATAATTATATTAAGCTTCAATTAATTTTATTTAGTTAAAACTGAATTTAAAGTTTCTTAAATATTTTGAATGAATTTCTTTACAAATATAATATTTGTCTACTTATTTAAGAGTACCTATAGTTATTATTCTAATAAAAATAAATAAGTTTTAAGAGATTTAAGGAAATTATTAATACGCTTGATAAAACCATTTTTTAATATCCTGATGAAATATTATGAAAGAATTTATTGATTTAATTCAATATTGGCTTATATTGAAATTATATAAATATATTTTCCAATTAATTTAATATTTAATATTAAATTTTACCAAAAATTTTAAATGATAAATATAAAAATGAGTTAATATCAAGATTTTCCTCTGAGAAACTAGTAGTAGAGAGTAGAATAGGCTTTATAAATTGAAGAATACCCACAGAGATATGATATACATCCGAATTTACATTCGCTTTAAGTTATTCACAATAATTAGACACCAAGCTTTATTAAATGCTGCAAAGATGTGTCTTGTGTATAAATGAATTTATTGAAAATATCAGAATTCGATCTGTTTTTACTTTATGACCAGACTGACATACAGCGGAATATTGACAAAATATTCTAACTCTAATCTAATCTAAACAGTTGGGTCGAGATCTATATAAATATTCTTTATACAGTGATACAAACTTGAATTGCAAATTTAGTAATCTCTTAAAGCTACCTTTGGACACAAGTCTGCTCTAAAAGGTCTTTCATACCATTCTAAAGAAAATAAAATAATCAATTAAATTTTCTTCTAACCTCAATACAAATCTACATTAAGAAGTGCATTAACCCTGTTTTTCTTTAATAAACAAAGATAGTAATTCTTTATAAATAAATAAAAATTTCTTTTAAAGTACTTTAATTTTATGTTTTTAGTTTTTCCTTGTGGTTGGAGGTTTTCTGCAACACTAAAAACTGATATTAAATGTCCTAGAATAAAGAAGTACTCATAACTGTCACAAAATTTTATTGTTTCAATTCATCATGTGGGATAATCCTCTTATTCCATGGTTTAAATAAAAAAAAAGAAATCAAATTAAAGGATCACATACATACAGGAACAGGGTTAAATTGATGTCTCAATGAATGTCTTTTATTACTATAAATTATAAATTTTTTTTTTATTTCAGGGTATAGTGCAGTTGACCTAAATATAAAATATAAAAATTCTTTTTACTTCTAATATTAGCTGACGAAAAGTAAGTCTGCAGAAAACTTCAGTGAAGTAGTTTGCTCGCTTCTTCCAAAATTCTAAGCTTCCTATTTCATAACTAATTGTATAACCTTGACTTTTTTTGCAAATATCGATTATAATAGAAGACAAAAGAGGTATGCTACTTCAAGTGTCGTTTTTAACTAATATAGCACAAAAAATGCATCGGAAGTTATCCAAATTGAATCTACGGAATTTATATGGGTAATGTTGGGTTTTGAGGAACTAAAATCACCCAATTTTTAAAAGTAAACTTGGAACGGAGCTTTTATTCAAATTTACTGTTTGGTTTTTAGAATATTCAAAGAAAACTTCATTCTCATTCTATATTATACACTGAAATTAAGGATCAATTTAATTTCTTTTATTTTGTATCCCTAGAATAAATGTCCTGATTTAATTTAAATTTTGCTACAAATAAACTCATTTGAGTTCAACTTGTATGTGGTTTGTTAATTATATTCAAAATTGAGATTTATATGTTTATACGAGAATCTGAATTAAGAGGGGGTTAAGAGCTGGATTCCAAATAAAAGTATTCACTTGTTTCAGAAAAATTTTGAATTAAGGGTTGAATTAAAAAGCTAAAAAAATAATATAATTAGTGTATAAAAACTATAAAAACTTTCAATACAATAAAAATCTGTTTATGTGAAAATGAAAGGATTAATTTAAAATTAATTCTGTGATTAAAATCCATTGAATTTCAAAATAATAATAATATTATTAAAAAATTAAAGAATTTATCAAAGTATAAAATTAAAGCTTTGGGAAGATTTAATTTGCAAATTATTTCAGTAAAAGGAATGCTAATAAGTTAATACTAAAGAACAAGAACAGTTTCAATTAACAATATTATTATGTAAAATACTAACACTGATATCATTTCTTTAATTTTTTATTATTTTATATTTAATAAAAACATTTTTTTATTGTTTTCAAAAATTTGAAATATTTGTAAAATATTTTTGTGGTTGTTATATTCCGAAATATTCTATTGAATGCAGGAGTTTGGTAAAATAAAATCATACAACTGAATACTATAAGTATTCACTATAAACTAAAAATAGAAATGAAACTTTTTAATATATTTCAACATAAATTTTGTGGAATTTTTCATCTAATTACTCAAAAAAAAAAAGGAAATTGTTATATTTAAAAAATATCCTGTTGGTTAGTTATGTGCAGGACTTTTTTTTGGGAAATTTTTTTTTCTGTATTATTTAAGTGAATTATTTCTCTTAAAAAAATCCTATTGTTTGGTATACATAACATAAATTTATAAATTGCATACAATTAGGCTGTGAATAAATATATATTGATTCAAATAAATAAAAATAGAATTCAAATTAATAAAAATTTATCTAATTTTATAATATTATTAAAAATTAATTAAAAAAAATTCCAATTCTTAATTAAAAAAAAAAAATCAAAGTAAAAAATTGCATACATTTAGGCTGTGAATAAAAGTATATATTGATTTAATTAAATAAGAATAGAATTAAAATATATAAAAATATCTAATTTTATAATATTATTAAAAATTAATCAAAAAAATTCCAATTCTTAATTAAAAAAAAAAAAATAAATAAAAGTAAAAAAATGCATAATTTTAGGCGCTGTATAAAAATATATTCATTACTTCAAATTTTTATTTGAAGTAATGAATATGGAATTTAATGAATTAAAAATTTATCAAATATCATAATATTATTAAAAATTTATTTTAAAAACACTCTAAAAATATTAAATAAAACAATAGAATCTTTTAATTGAAATATAAATAAACATATATTTAAATATATATACATTACCATATTTACTTACCATCATACACTCAAATCAAATTGTATGTGATTTCTTAGTTATAATATAAATAACAAAAAAAAAAAATTCTAATTCAATTCTAATTAATTCCTTTTAATCAGTACAAAACAGGACACGTATATTTACCATAATAAAACAATCACTTTATATATCAGGACAATGCAACAGGATATTAAAATAAAGGAAGAATAATAAAAGAGCAAAAAAATTTATACAATGAAAACATGACAATTAAGTAAAATCTAAGATTCTATTTTTTTTTTTTTTTTATATTTTTATAACACTTGAACATGTTTCGAATAAATTAATTTTGAATTCTTTTAATACAGTTTTTTGGTGAGATTTATTCTTAAAATATCTTTGGGGTTCGTACTGTGAATAAGAGTTCTGAATAATTTGTATAAACGTATGTAGATTTAAATTATCAGCTAATTATAATCTAGATGAATTAAGTATAATTTGTTTTTGAAAAATATTATACCGATAGATTTTTTTTATTTTTTTTAAGTGGCTTTATTCTTTTGAATTAAGGAACTCTTCGACTCTTTTATTAATTTTATAGTACCTTAAAAGTGCTTGATATCTTCATGTAATCTTCATCCCCATCAATGGATTTGTTTTAACAAGAACATCTGAAATTAACAACAAAGTCTGACCTCATTTAAAAATTTTAAAACCATTTAAGATATTCAGATTTAAGTTTAGGATAATCTTATCTATTTTGTAGTAGTTTAAAGAAAATTTTAATTTCAATTAAAACTTGTATATAAGAGCCTGACCTAATCCTGATCTTGAACTAAATTTGTTAATGTAAAATAATTTGTTAAACCATTTTAAATTGAGAGAAATTTTTGAAGAAGCTGAATTGAAGCAGTCTAATGAAAAATT
Organism: Dolichopus griseipennis; assembly: GCA_963082915.1. Lineage (NCBI taxonomy): Eukaryota > Metazoa > Arthropoda > Insecta > Diptera > Dolichopodidae > Dolichopus > Dolichopus griseipennis. The sequence goes on from OY720444.1 coordinate 7,152,465, forward strand.
AGATATATTTCTAATGTTCCATTATACTGCTAAGCAGGTTAAATAGGACCGAAATAGGTTAATAATTTTCCAGGCACGTGTACAAATTTTGACGCACTTTGATTAAGAGAGAAAAAACTAAAAAAAAATCTGAAACGACTTTTGTGTACTATAATGCCACAATTGTGTCGTCGACTTTTATCTAAACTGTAGATAACATAGACAGTATGTGCATGAAACTTGATGCAAATTCAGTTGGAATTGTGTTGCTAGGAGGATTTTTCAAACATAAAATTTTTTCCTGCGCTGTAACTTTTAAAAGTGCCTGGAAAAAAAGAGAGCCCAATAAGTTTGAGACTACTATACACGATGTTCTTCGGTTGGAGACAATCCTACGATGTTGGATTTACTACGTATCTGAAGTTTTGAATATACTACGAAGCTGTATGTGCTTAGAGGAAAAATGGTATCAACTTTCCGATTAAAAAATTATTAATTTATTTTATTGAACGGAACTAAAATAACAGTTCTTTTACATTTAATTGTGAAGCATGGCAAACAAAGCCTGTTATTATTTTGGGAAATAAATGTAAAATAGATTAATTTGAGATTTTTTATATGTAATACGATCACTAGCTGTGAATATTAATTTAGTTTTTCATTTTCTTCTATACAAATACATTTTATTTTTCTATTTTTATAGGTTTATTTTGGGTATTTGTTTTCCCAAATATTAGACATATATATATCATGTGCTTATTTACTTGTGTGTATGTATAATAAAGAAAATTGTTTCTGGAAAATTTAGAAAATTTAAAAACAGCAATCCTAAGTAAAAAATTAAACTTAAATAAAAAATACATTAATATAATACATTAATATAAGTATAAATATAATAAGTATATAAACAAATAATTTAATTTATTAATATAACTCACAGATATAGAAATACCGTATAATCAAATATAAAATTATTACAATATGTTAAAAAAAGAATTGTATTTATTGTGAATATCTAAAACGTTTCAATGTTATAAGGCCTAGAAATTTGATTTTCACTATATTCTCAATAGTTTTTGTTTTCTAATAGCTTAGATTCTATTTGGAGTGTTCAATTCCAATACATTTGACCAAAATTCTTATTTAAGCATTATGATAAAAGAGCGCCGGGAACCTATGATTCAAAAAATAAGCAAAAAATCCTTGGGAGATTATCTCCCGAGGACTTATCGTTCATATTGAAAATTGAAATTTGGCCCTTCTTCCAAAACTTAAATTTTGTAATCAACTTAATCAATCTTGTAATTAAAAATTTAGTTGCGGGAGGTTTTTCTGATAGTCTTTTTTAATCCAAAAAAATATTAAAAATAGAACTTGGTAATGTTATATACTTAACAGTTTTCAAGAAAGTTCGTCAGATCACTAATCTGAAAAGATTTTCTTTTTCCAACTGTTTAACTGTTAGACAAGTAAGCCTATACCATAGGTGCATATTGGAACCAATCTTAATGAATTCCATATATAATTTAAACATGAGATAGTCAGACCTACTGATAACATGCAGAAACGTCTTAGATTTTCAATAGATACAATTCTATTTTAGCGTTTTTTGTAATATTTTGTATTTGAGTTAGATGGTATTCTATATCTGTGAGTTATATTTTTCAATTAAATTATTTGTTTATATTGTAATATTGATGTTTTTTTTTATTAAAGATATATAATTACTAATTAATGATTAAGCCACTAATTTGATGGCAAATGGTAGCTGTAGTCCATTCGAGAAGCAGATAAAAGATTTTTCACTTCCACTGGGTTTCAAACCCAGACCTTTTGTATGAGCGATCGGCACTCTAACCACTGTGCTACACATCCATTTGAAAACTTAAATCTTTTTAGACAACTTCACTAGCAAACGCTTTTCATCAGATTTATACGAATAAGTGAAACATTTTGATTGTTTTCAATTATTCATTTTAAATTTTAGTATTATTTTCAGTTAAATTATGTATTTGAAGTTCAAATCTAAACTTTTGAGTTTTTTTTTGACTGTGATTTTGCAATTTTATGGTTTTTTTTAAGAACAACACTTAAAAGTTCAGTTAAAAGTGACTAACTATTGGATTTAAACAAAAAATTGTTACGTTACTAACCATTCTGTTATACAATCAAATTAACAAGAGGAAAATTAAATGGGAAAAAAAACAATTGCAAAAACACTTTGTGCAATTTTTGCAAATAAAATAAAATTTATATACACATATATATATTTGTTGTTGCAGTCACTCTTAATTCCCATTCACTTCACTCAATTGCTCTTTTCAAAATGAAGAAACTGTAGCCACGTGAAAATTCATCAGTATTTTGTTTTAGAGTTTTTCCATTTGGTGCTTTTTGTTTGTGATTTTTGTTTTTAATTAAAAGCAGACAACTATGGTTTCACGTGAACCATGTACCATCTCTTTTTAGCAGTAAAATTTCTAAAATGATTTGAAAATTAGAAGGAAACTAATGGAAATAACACCAGCATCAGTTAGAAATTATTTTTAAAAAATTTTAACTTGTTTTTTTACTTTGAAAACAACGGAAGCCTTTTTTTGAGAAAGTAGTTCCTAGAATTCCTTAAATTATCATTTATGTATCTTCTAAAAGTTTTTAAACATTTTTTGTTAAAGACATTAAGTTATGGACGTCTTCTGCGAAGTTGGCTGCCTTGAAACAACAAGTAGGTTTTACCAAGCGCCCAGATGGAAAGGGTTATCAAATTCGACATCTGTCACATTCTTTTCCACTGTCAAGGAACAACTTCAATTCAACAAAGAAAGACACTTAGACTTTTTGTGATTGAGAGTGCAAAATAGAAAGAATGTGCTGCGGACTAAGAAGTTAACGGATTCAACAAAATTTTATACCAATGCGACTTCCTTTACCTAGAGGTGCATTTATTCAAACTTTAAAGTCAAAAGTTCGAATTGTTAGTCATGGGGTTGTTAAAACAAAAATTGCTGTGCTGCAACAGATTAAGTAACTGAAGAATGTTCCATTAACTACGAACGTAGATGAGCGTCTACTACAAGCTCAGAAGACTTCTATATATGTGTTAGATGTAATGCCATGTGATATTATGTTAAGACACCACCAAATATTTTTTTTTGATTTTATAAAATTTTATTAATAAAAAGTAGTACTTGCATTTTGAATGCATGAATGATTTAGAAAACTTGTAGAATAAAAAACAAAACAAAGTCCAGAAATGTCCTTGCAATATTCAGGATAAGTTTATTTTGTTTAATTTTAATTTTTTATTGTTTTTTTTTTTTTTTTTGTCCTCTTATCTAATGTTCAGTGGTAATTATTCATGACAGGACATCATGTTAACACATTTTTGTTTTCATGTATTCTTTCTTTTATTATACTGTTATTTTTTGACAATTAAAAAAAAAATAAAACTGTATAAATTTTTATCTGTCAAAAAAATACTGTGATTTATTTGAAAACGTGCGAACAACTTTTATTTTGGAATAATTTTTAAAAGATTTTCAAAAATAAGTTTCGCTAATTGGGTCATATAAAATAAGTGGTATTGCGGCGTCATATACAATAAGTGGTTTTTATATATGTGGGTATACTGTGGGAGTGTATTAGATGGATGTGGGAGGAGGAGGGTTAGATTTAAAAACTGATAGAATTAAATATAATAACTTGATTAACTTAATAGCTGGAAAAATTTTTTGAGGGATTGGGAAAAATTAGTGGAGGTTGTGGGGTGCAATAATCAGTCCTGAAGCAGGGAAATCTAATTGGTAAGAATGGGATATTGTGAACTTGTAGAAGTCATTTTTACGTACGAGACTGGTGTTAGTCGAAAAAATATTTTAAAATGTGATAAGTGTTAAAGCACGTGATTAGTTAAATTAGTGGTAAATCGCTATACTAAAGACTTCGTGAAACCATCTTACTGTAAAGGGTTGTAAAGAAGGCATGATTAGATAGAAATTTTTTTTAATCCAAATTTTGATACGGATTTGATACGAAAATTGAGTTGTTTAAGCAATATGTTTCCATTCTTTCGTTGGCCTGTCCTTCTGGAAATTTTACAAGTTCACTTAGAAACAATTGTCGTATTTGATATTTGCTTTTTGAATTAAACAAGTTCTAAGTGAACTTAACTCTGTATTTAATAAAGTAAGGTGTCTGTAATATTTTTAAAAAAGTAGTAAAGTTTTGTTTCAGTCAATTCTATAATATTTAATCAAAATTGGATGGTAGGTTTCGTTCAACTACTTTAAATACAGTTAAGTCATAATAATATCATAAAAAATCTAACCCTATGAAATTCAAGGTAATTATAAAATATGGCCAAGTTTTATGGAATCAACGTTCATAAAATTTGGTTATATTGTAAAACGTCTTTGAGCAGCTGCCATACATATTGTGAGTCCCTGAACCGAATGATATTTTATTATATTATGGGTAAAATTTCCCAAAGTTGATATAGTTAACGTAGACAGTCTACTTTCTACTCTCTCTCTCTCTCTCTATCGTTTACATTAAAACCAATAGCATAGGTCTGGAAACAACTAAAAAAATTTACGCAACATTAAATATGAAACAAAAACGAAAAACTTATACAAATGGAGAATTATTTGTTTATTTTATAGTCTGGCAGATTATTTTCAAAGTTCAGGTGAGGAATCTTTTATAGGATTACGTTTTTTAGTATTAAGAAATTATATTTAAAATATGGTATATATGTATATGATGTAACTCCATAAATTTTATGTGTCTTGTTTAATTTGCATATAAATTGAATTGGTTTTCTTTTTTATTATGACAAAATACGGAAGACATTAAAGAAGATTTGTGTACTTTAAGAAAACAAATGAGGAAAACTTGTGACATTTTAATGGTTGCTCTTCAAATTTTTTACAAATTTTTTTCCACAATTTAATATTGGATAAATACCGAGCTCTTATAATTTCCAAATAATAGTTTTTATATTAAAGAAGGCAGATAATGCTCCAAAAGCATTTTTCTACATATGTGCAGAAAAAAAAAATGCATTGAAAATGTGTGCAGAAAAAATTTGTAAGTCCTAAGACTGTAGAATATCGTATTGGATATTAGACGCCAACAAAAAAACCGAATTAGAAGCAGAATTAACTCAAATATTTCTAGAATTTGGTCCATTGACATATTTTGTAAACTCTTATCTTATAATATTTTATTTTATTAAACCTTTTTTAAATTTAATAGAAGATTAAGTAAAGATTTATTTAACAATGACTTTCTTTAATTATATATATAAACTTATACGAGTATACTACTAATATTAAATATTAGTATTCAAGTAGTATAAAAACTTTTGAATTAAATTTTGTGTATTTAATATGACAGTTTATGATCACCATGTTAATAATTTTCGAAAAAAAATATATTTAAAATAAATTTCAATACGTTCTACAAAAACTAAAATAAAATCCAAAAGAAAATGTAGAAGTTTTCCAGTTTTATTCCGCGCTTTTTTAAGCGCAATCAAAAATTTTTTTAAAAATAAATTTATTTATTAGTTTCAGTCTGTCCATTTGTTCAGCTGTATACGGGGAATCCTTTATCTTGGGTATATCTTGGGGGAAACGGAATAAAATTAGAAAAGAATGATGATTGATTGATGATGAATGATGATGAATTATGACTGATGTTGATTAAGTATAGATTATGTGAACATATGTGGATTTACATAATTATGACAATTGGATCTGAATTATTTGAATAATCATAAAGTTATGGAGGAGTATGAAATCATTCAAAAAGAGAAACAGGTTTATATTTACTTACAACTATAACACAAATATTACTGGATATTTTGGGAGTTTTTTAAATCAATAATACGATTATCATAATTGTTTTTGAAATTTTTATACTAAGCATTTACCGTTATGTGTTTTAAAAATCGATCTAAACAGCTCTGAATCTAAAAAGCGTCCATAGCTAGAAAATTGATATTAGAGGATTGAAAAGGCTTAGAATAAATTATAAGCTGCTTTTTTTTGAGATTTTGTGTCAAGGATTTACCGTTATGTGACTTAATAGTCTTGCAATACATTTGATTTTCCGTATGTCAGAAAATTAATATATTCAAAGAATTTTTCAAATTTAAAGAATAAAATAGACGTTTCTCTTAGCTTCTTTAGACTCTGTCGTCACCACATTTTGAAATTCTAAGAGTCATCCTATCCATAATTCTGAAAATATACCTAGTCTTCGGAATTTGGAATTGAAGTACAAGAAACTTATAAAAAATAAAACTATTTTAGCAGATTATGAAAAAAAAATAGGAAAAGCCGTTAGAATATTGCTTCGACTATTTTTTTTTAAAATTTTTCTCAAAATTTTCCGGAGACAAACCAAAAAAAAATTACAAATATTGATACAAATATCCTTTAAGAAATAAACATCTCCAATAATCCTTGATTTTCCATAATGACTTGTTTCCTTTACTTTTTATTGTATATGCATTTCATATTTTCTTCTTTTCGTAATTTTATTTTTACTTCTTTAAATTATAAAATATTGCTTCAATTTAATGGCTTTTGGTAGTAATTGTTAACTCATTTGTTTCAATGTTTTTCCTCTCCATTTTTTTTTTTTTTTTTTGTAAATGTAAAGCACAAAAAAATTTAATGTTTATTACCAGATTTCAGTTGTTGGTTACAGCTGATGCATTTTGCTATTTAATACTATATTGGACTTTGGACCATTTTTAAAATTTCCCCATTTAGTTTTTGTAATAATTTAAAAAAAAAAAAAACAGAACTTGTCGTTACTAAACAACAAAAGAACAATAAAAAAATGTACATTTGTAGACATTGACTTTAACAATTCAACAAAAGCATAAAAGGAAAAAAAAAAATTATAGCCTATATACCATTTTTATATACTAGAAAAAAAAAAAACAAGTTAGTTGAAAAAAAAAATTATTATACTTTACTGCAAATAGAAATACGCTTCAGTGAAGCGATTTAATTGAAAATTGCACAACCAGATCATTATATTTTATGGGGAAAAGGATTTAAAATATACAAAAAAAACCAAAAAAAAAAAGAATATTGAAATTACTGAGGTCAAAATGTTTTTTTACGATATTTTAGTCCTTGTTATCGTTGTTGTCCTTATTTGCAAAATTCTGTTCCCGAACACTGATTTTTAAATAGTTCTATAAGATTTTGAAATTAATGTTTAGTTATCATGTCCATAAAACTTCATCACAAATTGATAAAATTCACTAAAAGTAAATTGGGTTTTATTAATAAAACTAAATGAATTTATTTGTGAGTTTTAAATATTTTTTTAATAAATCCATAAATCAAACGACTTTTTTTTTTAGATTAAATAACGGTTATGGGGAAATATTACGGGGCTCGATTAAAATTACAAAAAAAAAAAAATCAAAAATAAATTTAATAAAGTTATCGATTATTCTAGAAAATTTCAGGGGGTTGTAATCATTTTCAATTTCAAATTGGATAACCCACTATTATGTTAACCACTTATGTCGCAAAAAGATAGGTCAGGTTTAGTTTCTACAAAATACAAAAAATGGTTTAAATTTGAAACTTCATTTAATCTAGAATTTTTTTTTATGAATTTTATAATTTTTTCTTTACACATTACTGAATATTTTGGAAATTTTTTTTAAATCAACATAAAATAAAATTTAATGCAATGTTCCAGAATAAAAAAAAAGAAATTTTAAAGTAGATACATTAACCTAATTTTTTGTGTTACGTAAGAACTGTTACATTAATATAAGTCTTATTTGAATGTTTAAAATTATTATTTGAAAAGTTTAAAGTTTATAAAATAAAAGAAAATTTTAACTAAACCTTGAAAAGGATTTCATAATGATAAGTTTTTCCTATAATATTTATTATTACTATTTATTATACTTATTTATAATCTTTTTTTTTTCTTAAAATTGTTTTTAAAAATAAAAACTGAAAAAGTAGTTTTTTATGCTTTAAAGGTGGGCCATTTGTTGTCTTGCAGATAATGAGATAATAATATAGCTTTTTAGAAAATTGTCATTATTTTATTTTAAATAATTCCAGATTAAATTTTTGAAAAAGAAGTTCATATGAATTTCTTATCCCTTTTCTTGTTTTTTTTTTAAAAACATTTTCCATTTTATTTTGCAAATTGATTTTTTACCGATTCAATTTTTTACCGATTCAAAAAATTTACCGATTCAAATTTTTTACCGATTCGTATTTTTTACGTTTTAATCATACAATTCGCGAAAATTTATTAATATGGATGAAGTAGCGGAATTAAAGCTCCCAAAACAGTATCTTCAGTATGGTAACATGTAGTATCTATAAGCATCAACAGGTTTAAGTTTAAATTTAGATATAAATATATGTTTTATACATATAGCTCTTAGCTAAAGCTAAAGTGAAACATCTGTATATAAATGTCTCAATTTATCCGTGTGTAGGGTGTCTCAGTCTAGCTTTAGCAAAGAGCAGGAAAGAGCAGGAATCAATAGAGAATGATAAATGAACAAAAATATCCCTGCTTCAAAAATGGGTTAGGCCATATTACTACCACGTTTTAAAAAATATTATTTGTGGAAGCATCCACTGTTTTAATTTCTTCTGTTTCAATTTGTTACTACATTTTCTTCAAACGTCCTGTAATATAAGACATTTGTAATGAGTTTTAATTTTTTAGAATTTTATGGTAAAAATCATAAAAATACAAATTGTTATGCATAAATTGCTATTTACGGGTCTATTTTCTAATTATTACAAAATAAGTCTCTTAAGCACTTAATATTCCGAATAAAGAATGAGTATTAAGTCTAGTAATAGTTAAAGGACAACCGAAAAAAATGACCTAGATTAACAATATATTTCAGTTATAAATGGAAACACCTAAACCTTTACACATACAGACACACAAAATAAATTGACCCAAAAGAATACTTTTAGACAAAAATTTAAGATGAAAATTAACTTAAAAATATTCAAGGATAAAAAAAAAAAATAAAAAACAAAGAAAAAATCTGCAAAGAAATTAAATTCAAGGATATTATTAGGCTAAAATTAAACTATATAGGATCAGTTTCAGTTTGATGAGGGTTCTGGTTTTTTTTTTTATTTTGTACTAAATTTTTATTTGTTTTAATAATTATTATGAAGTGAAAAGTAATTTTGTAAATAATAATTAAATGAATAGAACTTTGCTATTATTAGTATCTTAAGTTTATTTTAAATTAAATAATTTTGTGGCAAAATATTTAATTATATTGGAATATATAGTGTTTGTTAGAATTTTACAAACTTATAAAGTGTGGTAATGTTATAAGTATTTTAAACAGAATTTTTTTATTTAATTTGTTAATTTTACATCTTGGTGTGTTTTATAATATTATAACTCTTTATTGTACTAAGGTATTTGGTACCCCTTGCAGGGTTCTTGATATGTTATTGAAGAATTCATTGATGAATTATAGGTGTATTATATTCTACAATTCTTTAATGTATGAAAGTGGTAATTGGCGTGGGGTATTTGGGTACTTGGACCTCCATATGAAGAGGTTCTTATCAGTGTTATACTTCGGTTGGCGAGTGGTACTTGGTGTGGAATACTTGTTGTGGGCTACTTTGCGTAGGGTTGCTAAGGTTGGTGTATTATAAAACGATTTTGTGATAAAAAAAGAATCTTATGTGTGTTATGCATCACAATTTTTTAACTGTATGATCCGGTCTGGTACTTGGTGTGAGGTAATTATCGTGGGGTACTTGGTGAGTAGTACTTGGTGTGGTGCCGTTGTTATGGGTTACCTAGCGTGGGGTACTTGGTATATTACAGAATAATTTTGTGTTAGAATAGATTCCTATGATGTGTAACACACATTTAATTTTTTGACTGTATGAAGTGGTCTGGTACTTGGCGTGACGTAATTGTCTTGGATTACTTCGCATGGGGTACTTGGTATCATTCAGAACGAGTTTATGTATAAAGAAGTTTTTGGTGTGTTATATTTCATAAATTATTTTCCGTTATTCTACTTGGTTAGGGTATTTTACATATTATTTTATAATACAGTACACTTCTGGTAATATACCACTTTTCTTTTATTTTACATGTTGTTGTGTATAGCTCAAACATTATTTCTAATTCTTCAATACATTTTAATCTTGAAAATCAGTTCTTATTTGTGTATTTCATTTTTACTTTGATTAATGTAATTACTTATTAGATACATTTAATTAAATAGAATTCTTAGAAAATTATATAAACTGTAAGCAATTTTGGTATTTATTCCTTATGGAGTAGTTGTGGAAAACTGCTGAACCTTTTGTAGTACAGATAAATTTTTCTTTTAAAGCGATCAAGCAATGGAAAGGTAATGCCCAAAATAATTAGATTTTCTATTCAAATTTGTTTTTATTATTAGATTTATTATATCTGATGCTTTAAATATTCATATTAATCTGGAAAGGGAATATATATTAATATATTAGACTTTTAAGATTAAATAAAAGGTTTAAAAGAAAGCAGAGTTTTAATCAGTTTTTCCTGCCTTTTATTAAGTTGTAATGGATGGGTTTAAATAAATCTCTAGAATGGTTTTTCAAAAATTTTTTTATGATTTATTTTAAGATCTCTTCATGATTATAAAATTTCCTTTCCTAATCCGTATTCTAAAAATAAACATTGACGCTTGTATATAGGCTCCAACCTAAGTTGTGATTATAAGAAAAGCTAAGTCAATGTTTTCTATAAATTATTATCGATTTTTGACCAAATTTGTGAAGGTCCCGGCAACAAAGTACTGATTTCCAAAATAAGACGGCATGGCAATGTTATTTTAAAAATATAGTACGAGATGGAAGGACCATCCCAAATAAATTTTCGTCGCCAAAGCCACTTTAAGGAAGTGGAAGTACTTGGTTTTATAAAAAAGGGTTCTGGTATTCATTAGTGAAACGCAAATCTACTTAGAGCAACCTCTCGCAGTTCCTTTTAATGATTTTCAATTTCTTCAACCTACTCTTTTTTAAAAATAAAATCATGAAAAAATTCACCTCATGCGGAAAATCTGCTGATTTTCAGGTGCATTTTTTACCGTTACCAAAAAAAATGAACAGGTATCATTTTATTTTTAAAGCGGATTACATTTTTTCTGGTAAAATTACTAAAAATTTCTAATATTTAAAAAACTTTTATTTTTTTCTTTATCATTTTTCATTTTATAAAGGCGATACAATAATTCTCTAAACGTTTAAGTTATTTAGATGGGGAAATAACCTTTTCTTATTGTTTATCTTAAGATATTTAAAAAAATATCTATAGTTATACAAGAAATAAGTTGAAGTTGATGGTGAAAATGAAGAATGCGTACAATCAATCATCTTTTTATGTTTTGTTTTTTTTTGAAGACGGAAAATAAATTTTTTTACATTGAAATTTGTATACAATTTTCCTTTTTTCCTTTTTTCGTTTTTTTGTTTTTTTTTTTTGTTGAAAATTTTATGAAAATTTGATGAGGTTGTCAACCCTTGTTTAGAATTAAAAAAAAAAAAACTTATTTTTCCTTCTTAACTTGAATTTTTTATTAAAAATTTCACTTTCAAAAGAAGCAATTTTTAAATTTTTATACTTGTTTTTATTTTTTTTTTGTATGTATTTAATTAATAATGAAAATTTTCTAATAAAGTTGTTTAAACCTACACAAATAAATAATTTGAGAAACCTTCCATTAAGTTAAGAAGGAAAAATGAGGAAGATTGTGCCAATTCTAGGATACTCATACGAACTTAATATAGACATTAAATGATCCGATTAATTGCACAACGTACCAATGCACAATATAATTCGTATCGTACCAGACATTGCCCATTAAAGTAAAACTTTTTTCAAATTTTCAGCTACTGACCTTAATTAGGTTTAGAGTATTGATCATATAAAAAATGAAGTTTTATGGGAACTGGTCGAATCCACTGCACCAGACTAATCAAAGTTTGTGCAAAGTGTGGGCCATGAAACTAAACTGCTTTTAGCAAACAGACAAACAGCTTCATTAAGTAAAATGTTATTCATATATAAAAGAAGTTGTATGAGAACTTCCGAAACTCATTGAGACTTAATGCCTTTGTTAAAATTTCACAATTTTAGAATCTTAGAGATATTGTGACTGATATTCGTTCGTACCTGATTTATTTTTCGATTCTGTTCCAATCCATTCCTTTTAGTCTACATTCACTCTTAATTATTTCCCATCCTTAACTGCATCACAAAAGTAAAACCAAATTTAGTATGTCCTTTGAATTACGTTATTATAGAGGTATAAAAATAATGAAAATAAAATTTACGAACTGAGATTTTTAAACAAAGTTAAATAATAATTAATAATATTTGTTTTTGTATTTATTAAGTTTGAAAAAGTTTTTCTTGGAGTCTCACTCAAAATGACATTGAAAATTTTTCATTGAAATTTCTCGGAAATTTTCCGGGAACGGGACATTAAATTGTGAAATTATGAGTTTAGATACTCTAAAATTAAGGAGGGGAATGGAATATATTCTCATACTAGTATGAGGAGTTCCGCTTATCTCTAATTAAATTTGAATTGCCATCCCATAGTATCCCATTCGATAGTTACTTTTAAAAATTCCAGATAGATATTAATTCAGTAATATAAAATTACCAATATAGTCCTTCTTAAAGTTTTTAATTCCAAAAACCCAGTTTTTTTTTTTTTTTTTTTGATAATAAAATATGATTGGTTTATCTAACACAGATAATATATAAATTTTTAACAGTATAACATTCTCATTACAAAGAAGGATATGTGACAGGATTTAATATATCATATATATTCATTTCCTTGCAAAAAAAAAAAAAAAAACAAAAAAACAAACAACCAAATTTGTAATATTTCTTTTCAATCCTTTCTTTCATTCAAAACTATAATTTTAGTTTTGTTCTCTTAATTTATATATGTACTTATATATATATATATATAGAATATGAATATATTTGGAAACTCTTTCAATTTAATTCAAACCATACAACATGAATATAACCAAAAAAATAAATCTAATCTTAGCATTTTCATTTTATATATAGTTTCATACATCTAGACATTAAATAATGGGTTAGTGTCACTATAACGGTTATCACACATTTGAACAAAGTTTCTATAAAAAAAAATCATAAAAAATGGAAACAACAATGGAATTCTGATAAGATAAATATAATTTCGTTAGAATAATAACAGACGATAATGTTTTTAAGGTGTATTTTGAAAGTTTTTTTAATTAAGCGCCTAAGTTTATGCAATTTTTTTTTTATATCACGTATTATTGAAAGTTGCATTAAGCAGGATCTATTTTCGACTACATATATAAAATTAGTTTATGATATTATTTAAAAACAGATATTTTTTTAATAAAAATTATTTAAATGATGTCAATGTAAGAGCCAAGAGATTCAATCAATTCGAAGAAAATTAATTTAATTCCCGCATTTTACGAGTTCCCTTCTCTGATATTTAGTTTACGAATCTAAACCTTACATTTTAATTAAATCCTTTCAATTCAAGATAAAATTACAAAATGGAGTAGTTTTATTTAGTCAGGATACAAAACTATTCTAAGGAACCCAGTGTAATTACTGTAATTACCCCATGGGTCATTTCGATACTTTCCATCTATTCTAGTAAAAGAGAGAAGTAATAATTGGTTTTATTTGGCTAAGGGTTCACATTTAAACTGAAATATTTTAAATTTGGTCGAATACCATATTGAATATCCCCCTAGTTCTTATATTTCGGATAAATGAATAAAATAGCATCAAATTCAAATCTATGTTAAATAAAAGCAGCAAATACCGTTAGAAAAATTAAATCAAATAAACTACTATAAAATCATTACCAATATATGGCTTCATTATTGTGGTTCATGAAAAATATTTTCATTTAAAATTCAATTCAATATTTTACAGTTATATAGAATAGATTTTCATTATATGAATTTTCATTTCTTCCTTATTTACAGTGAATTACATTTACATATTTTACCATTTTTATTCTTATTTTTTTTTTTCGTTTTTTTTTTCGCTGTTATTTTAACTGATTTAGGCGGTTCTTTAATTAAGGATTTCACAAAACTGTAAAAAAAAAAAATAAAAAAATAATATTGTGGGAATAAATGACATTTTTATAATGTATGTAAGTGTATATATTCATACATATTATTATGTATTTAGGGAATACATGTACTATGAATACAAGAAAATTATTATTATGGGTAGTAATTTAAAATATTAAGTGTTAAATTTGAAATTAATGTAGTTGAAGTGTATGACAGTATGTTATAAAACGGTAAATTTGTAATGTTTTTCAAAAAAAAAAAAAATTCTGTTATATATGGTATATGTTTGGGTGTGTTAGTTTTGTGGAAATAAAAAGCAACTGTAACGGATGTGTACTCTATGTTATGACTGTCATGTTTTTTTTAAAGTTCAAAATAAATTATTTTTGAAAATGTGATGATAATTATATGAATTTAAACACTTTTTTTTTTAAATGTCGTATAATATAATAAATTTATTTTTGTTTTATTTTTTTTTTGTTTTAATTATTTTTACTTTAAAGCGAGTTTTTTTATGTAGTAGAAAATATAAGAGTGGAATATAAATTTGATTATGTGTTATTAGAGTTATAAAATAATATTTGGAATAGATAAGTAGTTAAGTTTTAAGTTTTAAAATATTAGTTAGGGTTTAATAACTAATCTTGAAATAATTTAAAATATTTGATTCTTAATAGTTTGAACTAGATTTCAGTCTTGGATAGTATTGGACTTTAGTTTTCGTTTTTAGATGTCCTTTTGTCTTGGATTTTTACTTAAGCCAGTGAATCTGTATCAAATTTTGTGAGTTTACTAATTTTCTGAAACTTAATAATATTAATATATGTTTGATTTGGTTGTACTTATGTTGAAGGATAAGTAAAGAAGAAGACTCAATATTATACTATTAGCTGCATTAATGGTTGTACCTATGCGTTCCTATGTTGAAGTATCTGCATTTACTTATCAGCTGCATATCAAACTGAAGTACAAGGTAAGAGGAAGACTCAACCGTTTACTATCACCTGTGTTGACAATCAATTTGAATTGTTGTCTGGTTTAAACTTTATAAAGTACGGATTTAGGTCTTAAATTCGTCAAATTAAATACAAAACTAGAGGATCTTATTATTGGATCATCACGTAATGTCGTAGCCACCCCAATTTCATTTGCACTTAATACGGCACAGATTCAGATCTTAAATTCTATAAATCGAATACAAAACAAAGTAATCTGAATTAGTATTTAATATAAAAAATGGAGGAATAAAGTGGCTGTTGAAGTAAATGATGGAAAAGATTTCAACATGAGGTTATTGCTTAAAGTTTTCTAAGTCTTTTTCAAAAAAGCAGTTATATCCTAGATTTGATTATTTATAAATACATAACGGAGTTACAAGGATGGGCTGGAAATTAGTCTATTAATATTTATACACTACTTATATATATGTAGAATTTTAAAAACCGTATTTGATATATATTTATATAGATTGCATATAAGTAGTTTAAGAATTCGTATAAACTTTTTACATATTTATCGATTTTAAGGTTTTTTAGTTCCATTATTAAATTGTATTCTAAAAATATTAATTCCAATTTTTCAGTTCCAATTACTAATTATTAATTTAAAAAAATTAATATGTATTTAAAAATAATTTAGTTATGTATAACCAAACATTAATTTATAAAGGTTCGATTTAAACTATGTATAAATTCTTAATTTTATTAAAAACTATTTAAAATATTAATAAAAATTTTAATACATACTTTTAATATATAATTAAATATTCTCTGAACTATAAAATTAAAATTATAATTTAATATTAAAAAAAACTTATAATTACATAGTATGTAACTTATCACCGTCTCGTCCTAACTGAACAGAAGCTATTTTAACATTAATAACCTCTCGTAATAATTTTTATTTTTTATTAATTATATCGTAAAATTTTTCCTAACTGTATTATTGAAAATCTTGGGAAAATTAGAAAAATCGATTAACTGTAAAATATTAAAAAAAAAAAATTTTTTAATATCCTTGATAACCTTCTATACTTTAATTAGATCCTTAAAATATAAATTGTTTTTGTTTTTGTGTTTTTATTATTAAATTAATAACAGTAAAATTAAGTTCAATATATAATATAAACAAAATAAATAATATAGTAGTTATAAATAAATAGAAAGTATTTAATGAGGGGTGCACAACGGGCCGCAAGGCCTAGGTGTAAGGGAGACTTGCTTTCCCCCCCTATCTAAACAACAACAACAACAAAATTAAGTTCAGTTATAATATGTCCTTTAACATCCTTTTCTTATCTGTTATGCTGTTATTTTGTTTTTTTTTTTTGAAAAGCTTTGATTTTCTACTGCTTC
The DNA here is from genome assembly GCA_963082915.1 of Dolichopus griseipennis. Classification (NCBI taxonomy): domain Eukaryota; kingdom Metazoa; phylum Arthropoda; class Insecta; order Diptera; family Dolichopodidae; genus Dolichopus; species Dolichopus griseipennis. Next base: position 7,168,963 of record OY720444.1, read on the forward strand.
CTAGGAACGTTAAAGTTTTATAGATTACCGTTATATTTTTATTAACGTTATAATATATTCTAGTACCGTTATTAAAAATAAATATAAGGGAAACAATTTGAGAAGTGAAAAGTAGTAGAGTAAGTAAATATGGTTAAAGTTAAAGTTTGTTGAACTGTTACACGGTGGGTGTCTGTCCTGGATATACATGATGGAGCTACGAGGAAGGTCCAGAAGAACTTATATTTTTATTAATAGAATTAAAATTAATGAATTCCATGAAGAATTTGTGAACAATAAAATTGATTTTGTAACTATATGCAAGAGTTGTAAGTTGTAAATGGAAATATCTGATTTATAATTATGTATCTGTGAGTTATAAGTATAAATTAAAATTTTGGAGTAAATTGTTTTTATTTCATTATTTGTTTATAAATTTTATATTATTAATAAAATTATGAATCCCTCTAGTCAAGTATGTAGCCTTCTTGACATTTTGTTCATTATTGTCTTGTGATTCGAGCTCAGTTCCATTTAACTAGTGGTACCACTGTGCATGTTAGTTGAAAAGAAGTTCAGATTTAAATTTTTAATGTTAAAATTTCACTTTTAAGCTTTACAGAATTCAAGGGTAACTTTTATTTAGACTTTTTTTTGACTTGAATAAAGGTTTCCTATAAAAAAACTTATTGATTAAAAATAAGTCTTAAATAACTTTTATTTTCAGGAAACTTCCAGTTTTGGTATCAATGATAATTTAAAAAATCTTATGATTCTTTATGGATTCTAAAATAGAACTACCATTTTAAAATATATATATATATATACATATTTTAATATATATATATATATATTACTTTTTAATGCAGCTATTTAAAAAAAAAATAGATTGAATTATGTGTCTATCAATTTTATAGATACTTCCAATTTTCAATTCAATGTTTTTTTATTTTTATGAAGGAATTATAAAAATAGATTTTTCAAATTTTTTTTTCATTAGAAAAATGTCGTAAAAATTTTAAATAAATTCTTTTTGCATTTATTTCTTCTTTTTTTGATTAACAGATAAGTTTCGTTGTATGTGACTTTGATTCTGAGGAAACCTTTTAGTAGTTTTATCTTTTAGATATAAGTTTTTAGGTAATTTCTTTAAGTTTTAGGGGATCTTGGTTTATTCTGGGATTAAGGATTCTAACATAGGTAGTCTTTCAGCTGATATGAAAACCAATTTCTTCCAAATTTTAATACTTGAACCCTAAGTTAAGCAACATTAAAACTTTTCATTTTCCTAGTAAATTGAGCATCCTTTTTAATGCATTATTATGAAGGCCTGTTTTTATTTTAACTATGGGTTTAAGATATTAAGTTAATATTAAGATTACAAAATATATGAAATGCGGTTCAATAAGTTCCATAAGAGTTAATTAATATTTATCATTTATTTTATCAAAGAACATCAATTATAATTGCAATATATTTTTTTAATTATTTAAATAATCAAGGATTCAAATTTAAATGCAATAGAATATAATCAATTCCCATTGAAAATTATATCCTTTATGGAATCCTTTTACCAAAAATTTAAATTTTTTTATTAAGGTAAAATAATATCAAAATAAAATGATAAGTAATAAATTGAATTATAAAATATTTATTGATAAGTTATTTATTTTTATTTTGATATGAAAATCATTTTGAAAATTGATGAATTCTATTTTGCTTTCTGATTGAATACATAAAAGTTCAAAGAAAAAAATTTTCTTTTAGGAAAGAATTTTTCTTAAAAGAAAATTTTTTAATAAAATATATTTTATTATCTGGTTAGTTTTTCTATTAAATTCTATTTCATTTTTGAAATATTTCAATTCAAATGTGTTTTTTATTCAAATTTCCATTCTAATTGTGGAAGTATGAATTAAATGTGAATATCCTTTTTAATCAAAGGATATGTATGCAAAAATTTAAAAACAGGATAATTATCAATTATTAACATCATTTGTGATATCTTAATCATCATTTGTAATCTTATATTGATCTTGGATTATTATTAAAATTCTTCAACTTAAAACGCCTAATAGTATGCAATTTATATTTTTTAAATTGTTATGTTGTATATAATTTTTAAATTAAATTAAGATTTATTGTAATATGATATAATTAAAATTAAAATACCATCATTGTTTAAATTCATTTAATTATAAATTTTTTATTTAATAATTTTAATATGATTTATAAAAGAATTTTTATAATTCAATAGATTTTCTCAAAAGAAAATTAAATTAATTAAATCAATTTAAATGGTATGTTTTTTGAATTTTTAAATTTTTTTAAATAAATTAAATAAATTTTATATTTTAAATTCAATTTGAAATAAAAATGATTTAAAAACTGTAATTGATGTAAAATTTCCATTACATATGGAACTATAATTTAAATTAGTAGGGAAAGTGAAAATTTCATCATATTATTTCCTTGTATGTCATGGTATTGCTATAATGGATTTCCACAATGATTTCCTTGAATTCTTTGACAATTTTATAATTTAATATTTCACTACAGATTGAGAAACATAGATATATAACTTAATTTCATAAATCAGCTTAAAATACTTTGGTAGTTCATACCTTCTTTATAACATAATCATGCTTAAATGATTAAATGAAAATTAAAATTTTTCATTTCTATTGAAAATTTTTTTTTACTAATTTTTTAATTTTTCTAATTGTGTTTGAAAAAAATTTATTTGAATTCCTTTTTGAGAAAAATATTTTCTATTACAAATAAATAAATAACTTACAACTACTATTGAATAAAAAAAATATATATATATATACATAAAATTCTTTTTTAAAATATTATTTTCAAATTGAAATTCAATACAAATTTGAAATATTTTTAAATAATCTTCATCTTCATTCAATCTGACCTAATTTCTATATTGAAATCTAATTCTAAATTCTTAACTTTTGTATTATGTAAATGTTTAAATTCTTTTTATAAATCTTTAATATTTAAAAAAAAAAAAAAAAAAATAATCATATGTGTATTGTATTGTTTAAGGAAGTATTGAAGTATTTTAGAAAAAGGATTAGGAATCCCTAGTTTAAAAATTATATAATACTTTACTTTTTATAAATATATGAAATAAATAGTATTATAAATAAAATAATAAATTATAATTTATATTTAATTGGATCAAAGTTTTTAATTGCATATCTAATATCCTTGATAATATCCCTTTTTTTTGTAAATTTGATCTGTGATGTATAAGATATGAACTTAAAAATTGAATTTTTGAGATTTAATTTCTTTCTAAAAAAAAGGTCCTTGCAGCAAATAGTCTTTGCACTAATATGAGAATGCGGCTACAACTCTGGAATTGAGAGTAATCAAAGAAGTTGTATTTAAATTTCTTTAAATTAAATGTTAAGGTAAGTTGTGAAGGTATCAAAGTTTATAATAACTAAAAATTTATGTAAAGTCAAAGGATCGTCTGAAAAGTGCAACTATCTACGACTGCCTAATTAGGTTAATGGTACAGTTAAAAAATTGGTTAATCAGTATACTTCAAGTGTGAGCAGATTTCAAAGAAGTAAATCTCGTGTACAGGTTCTCTAATTAAAATTGGAGATAGACGTATCGAATAGAGTGCCTACCATTGTAATTAATAGGATCAGTTATTTTAAAGTTATTTTAGTATTTGGTTAAGTTAAGTGTGTTTTTAATTTATTTTTAATTAAATTTAATCAATAATATTATTTATTAAAAAAATATACAATTTTCTTATTTAATTCTTCAAAAACAATTCAATTGTTATTAATCTGATTATATTGAATATAAAAACCAGAAATACCACTTACATAAAATACAAAATATTTTCATTTCTTATATAGTTTATTGATTTATAAATTTTCTAAATAATAATTATAGGTCAATCCGAATATATATATTTGTATATACATAAATATATATATATATATATATATATACATATAAAATCTCAAGACTTTTCTTAAGAACATTTAAGTCATATCACATTTATATATTTTGCTTATATTAATTATTACTAAAATAATTCTGAAATTTAATAAATTTCATTATAATCAACAATTGCCTGGACCTCAAATCTCAAGGATCCTTACACAAAACAAAAACATAAACAAAAAGTTTCGTACTTAATAACAGATCTTAATTTATAACAATAATACATTTTATTTTTAACTAGTTAAGGATGTAACATACAAATTATATACATGATTAGTTAATATAAAGGATCCTTATGTGTGTATGTATATAAATTAAGTTAATATAAAGGATACTGATGTATATATATAAATAGAAAATAATATATTTACAAAATTACAAATTTTAATTTTATATTAAATAATTGATTAAATTTAACCTATAAAAATCTATTTCCGGGAAAATAAGGATACGTAATGTAAAATTCTAAATAAAATTGAATATCCTTTAAAAATAAATATTTTACACGGTATACGAATTCAGTTTAGAAATTTAAGAATAATTAATTATGAAAATTGTTATTTTGTTATACTGACTATTCTTAGATTTGTAATTTTATTCTTTCAACATAGTTTTACAGTTATTAATTTATATGTAAAGGTTATTTTCTATACCCACACAATTAAATATTTCAGTGTATGGTGTATGGTATTTTTATAGAAGATTTAAGAAGTCACGAGATTTCAATAAGTTTAATAATAGGGTTGTTTAGATAGTCTGGGAAATTTCAAAAATTAGTATTTCTCAAACGAAGGATAATGGGAAGAGCTTGATTATCATACTTGATGGATTTAATAAAATTGCGGTAGAGAACATGGTAGATTGCGAAAATTTATAAACCCAGCTTAGTTTTAAATAAAGTTATCCTAATTTAAAATAATAGTCGTACTCTAGCTGCTCCAACTTTCTGGGAAAGAGTCTTTAATTTAATAAAAACGAATTTATGAAACATTCAAATTCGTAAGTTCTCAGAAAGGTCAACATATTGAATTACAGACAAATATGCCTACATCTATTCTCCTACTGATCTAGTACATAGCATGTGAACTCATAAAGAAAATTGTTGTGTAAGTAATCAGGAAATTAAATATCATAATGTATAGTTAAAAGTTCTATTTTAAAACCTAAATACTGCATAGCACTAAAATTGTTATAATTAGTCAAACTATTATCCTTAAAATTCTAAATATGTAGAAATCCTTGAACAAAACTAGAAAATTCATAGAGTGTTTTATATATAATCAATTTAAGTATTTTAGTAGAAATTTTGCATTTATTGAATTGATTTTATATAAAATCAAGGATTATCCCTATTATTCTTATAATTAATTAAATATAATATTTCGAATTTTATCCACAAAAAGGATCAGTATAAATTTATACTATTTATTATTCAACATACAGGATATACGCATAATCAATTAACAATAAAATAGAAAAAGATAGAATAAGAAAATAAAATATTCCCTTCTCTCATCTTATTGTATTTAATAAATTTTGCTTTTAAGGATTTTTTTGTTTTTCATAGATTCTGTTTTTCATAGACAAACATTCACACATACAATCTTATACACAAAAAAAGGACAATTTCATATTATACACATTAAAAATGAATATAATATTTATTTAGGGTATACGTTCATTCATTCAATTTTGACCAGTTTTAAGCAATTTTTCCCAGTTATTTTTTCTTCAAATTTAATATTCTCATGTATTTGAATGTTTATATATATATATATGTATTTTCTAGGATCTTCCAAAATAAGGATCTTTTTCAATAAGAACAACAAAATAAGCATACAACCAAAAATAATAAAATTAACAAACAATAAAGTTAATCTATTGTAAATTTATCATAATAATAATAAAATATAAATAAATAAAATAGACACACACACACACACATACTTACATACACTTGTAATATATACAAAAAAATATGAAAAGAAAAAAAAAAATTAATTCAATGGCACATAACCTATAAAAATAAAAAAAAATAATACAAACATAACCAGCCAACCAAAACACACAAAAAAAAAAAAAGGATATTTTAAGTGTTTCAATAAAATATTCAGCGAAATCCTGTGTTAGATCCTGTGAAAAAGATAAAGTCATTTTGATTATTTAAAGGAATTTTTTTTTTAATAATATAAAAGACTAGGAACTTGACTTTTTGATTTGACCGCATTTTAAGAGCGGAATGATTGTTTATTTATTATTATTTTGATTTATTTGATTGTATCCATTCTATAATGGAAAATGTTGAAAATTTATTTTGAAAATTCTCATAAGTTATTATCATAAATTTTCATCGATTTAAACGCCTGTTGAATATTGAATATTTAAAAAAAAATTTTGGATGACCTTTAAAAACTGGAAAATATTTTATTACAATTGTTTTTAATTTATTTATGAAAAAATAAATCTTATTGGGATAAAGAATTCTTTTAAAATATAAATTTAATTTAAAATGACTCAGCCTAAAAGTATGCAATACTTATTAAAAATGTAATTGCGGTAGTTACAGGCTAATTCATTGATTTTTTTAGAAAAAGTTATCAATAAATACTTATTAAAAATTGTAAATAAATGGAAAAACAAATCGATAACGGTTAAAATATGTTATTTAATATATAATTCAGCCTAAGCGTATGCAATTGTTTTAGTAAAATAATGATTTTAGGAATTGTTAATCAATTCATTGATTATTTTGATGAGTTATAAATGAAAAATTTCTCAGACACGATAGAAATATATTAAAATTATAAAAATTATATAAAAACATTAAAGAAAAATTAGAAAATATAATTAGATTATTTATGTATATATTATTCAAAAGATTCAATTTTCTTTCAATTTATTATATTTAATTTAAACTTTTGTCTCAAACAAATAAATTTTTTTTATTTTTATTTTCTCTAAATAAAAAGAAAAGGAACTGTCTGTCATAATAAAAAATAAAAAAATCCTGAAGGATCATTTAACCTTGGGAAAATGAATATTTATTGGAAATATGAAATTTTCTATAGACTTTTCCAAATAATTTCCTTTCAAAGTTTTCAATTGACATTTTTATATTTAGAATTGAAAATTTTTTTAAGTTTTTCATTTCTTTGCGGTACCTTTTTTTTTTTTGAATATTGTTCTCATGGGATACTGTCATATTTCTTTTATATTAAATTAAATTTTAAGTGTATTTTATTATGAATTCTAATAAGTAAGTTAGAATTTTTATAGAGCTTGTATTGTGGAGAAAAATTTTCAAAAGTAATTTCATTCGAAAACGGGTTGGGGAAGATGAAGAGGATATAAAATATTCTGATGTAATTGATTACTTTCTTTCATCTGCTAAAATGATTGTATTGTGATGATTATGATGATTGTTATATTTTGGTATTTCAAAGTCATATTCTTATCCCAGCACCTGAATTTATACAAAAAATTGTTTGACTATTATTTAAATCCTTCAGTTCTTGATTTTTGAAAAAGGATCTCCCAAGCTTTACTGCTTGTTACTATAAGTTTTGGTAATCCTCTGGTGGAAACTGCTTTAAATTAAATTTTTATTTAATTCTAATAAAATTTTTTGTAATCAGAAAGAAGATATAATTGTAATCAAATTTAAGTCAGAAATAGTTTCATCGGTATCCTAGAACAAATTAATTTTCAATTTGTCTTCAAAATGTATTTCCCAAGGACTCTAAGAAACCATAATTGATGACTTCTTAATTTCATATTAGTGGTAAATTTGCATAGATCTGAAATTAAATATGCTTTTCCAGGTGCACGTACATAACAGTAAGGCATATGATATGGCAAATATTTTTGAAAAGAAAAAGACTTTATTTCATAGATTTATTTTTTATTTTCATCTATTTTAAATTCACTTTTGATTCAAAAATTTTCACAGTTGGAACAATTCCTTATATATTTTTTTTATTTTTTTTTTATAAGTTTTTTTTTAAAAAATAGTTGAGAACATTTTTTTTATATATATATATGTCGTTCGCGTACATTTTTCTGACATAATTTCTTGTATTTGTTGTTATTTTCTTTTTTAACTAAATTTTAAATTTTTTTTTATTTGGTATTATAATTTTAAATTATTAAGTTTATAACACCACAAATATTGTTGTTCTAACTCTGGGGACCTACTAAGAGTATAAAGTATAAATCTGTTGATTATTTCAAAATTGTTTTTAGAGCTACGACAACTTAGTCTTAAAAAGTTAAGTATAAACTTTATATCTTCAAGAAAATATTCGATAAGTGAATTTAACTGGCGCACCCCGGAACTTCCCTTGTAAATATAAATACTTAAAATTTTCTTTTTAATTATTATAGGTAATTTTCTTCCAGATCACCTTAACTAACTAAATTAATTTTTTAAATAAGTTGCTTGGAGTGGGATTCAAGTTTTAACAGAAGGAACATAGGTTTAAGGTAAATTTGGTAATAATGAATTGACAGGGTTTTTCATGGACAGAAACACTTCAAATGGAAAGGGGTAAGCTGAGGAATGTAGAGATTGCAATCTATAATGGCAAATCTCCTATTGCGAGTTAAAATCATGGCCCTATTTTAAATTGATGACTTGTTTAATTAGTTTAATTCCAAATTTACATTTTACTAACTTAGTTTCCATATCTCTTCAATGAAAATCATCTTCGTGTTAGAAAAGTATTGAGCAGTAAAACCTGATTGGAAGATCCCAATAGTAGAACGGAAATTATTTATCCCAAAAAAAAAAAAAAAAAAGAAATCCTCAACATAATTTCTGGTACTGAAAGAATTTTACCTCAACTTGGTGCACTGTTCTACATTTAATTTTGATATGATTTTTTTTTTTTTTTATTTTATTTTATTAGTGAAGTTCTGTTTTTTAAAAAGAAAAACTAACATTGCATTTACATCTGTACGTGATTGCGGTTAACGGTAAAAAAAAAAAGAAAAATTCTTCAGTTATTTTTTTTTTTTTTTTTATAATATTGAACGGAAACTAGGTTTGTATAACTTTTCCGGAAGAAAAAACATATTTGGTGACTTGTATATTAAAAAAAAAAAAATATTGTGACTGGGAAAAAGAGCGTGATGATGCAGGCAACTGGTAACCGTAAGAAAATGAAATGCTAAATAAAAGCAGTAAAAAAAAAGAAAAAGACAGTTAAACATTTTTGATATTAAATTTATTTTAAACGTTTTTTAAAGTGTAGGTTGAGATAAAATCAAAAACACAAAAAAATTGGAATGAGCCATCTGTGATTTGAAAGAAGGATATTCCGAAAAGGTCTTCTGAAATATAAAAGTATAAATATCATTGTGAAGAAGTGTTTTTTATGTTTTGAAATTTTAGAGAAAGGGTTTGCAGTTTCTAAGGTTTGTGGGCTACTTAAGAAATCAATAGCTGCAATAGAAAATATGGTAATCAATTAGTAATCCCTTCGAAGGTGTTTCGACGCTGTATTTAGTTCCTTTTCGAGATAAGCATCTTCTAATGAAAAAAACTGCAGTAAAATTTCTAGGATTCTAGGCTCGATGCCTAAGAAGCGATTTTTGAGTTTTATACCAAATAATCTTCGAAGAAAAATTATTATCATCGCTAAAATTAATCATATAAGAGATTCTTCAGAAGTCTTCCGAGAATGACATGATTCTGTTCTTTATAAAACGGAATTTCACCCAGATTCAACAATGGTTTAAGAATCTGTAAACATGAGGAAAATATTTTAAAATATTTTCCACAGTAAATAGAAAATATATTTTCTTATATGTAAAACTTATTACAGTGTGTAAAACAATTTTCTAGTAAAATTTAATTAAAACTTCCACAACATATTCATTTTAACTTAACGGAAAATATTATATAGATGAAAAACTTTTCTTTTAAAGATTCCATTATTTATTTATTACTTTTAAATAGTTCTTTTGATTGGTTGAATGATCTGGTAAGATCAATGAGGTAAAAAAAAAAATTTTAAAAGAATTTCTCCTTCCCTTTGAAGGAACTTTTCTTCGGAAAAAGTTGAGAAGAAGAAAAAAAGAGAATCGCTGCTTTTAAATGCTTTTTAGATATTGCCTTATAAATTATTTATTTATTAAAAAGTCATTAAAAAGTTTTATTCTGATTTTCCGATTTTCTTTTCTATAGTTTTAAGATGGAAATTTTTTTTTTCTATGCCACAAAACTATTTTGTGTTTTAATATTAAATAAAAGTTAATGAAACCTTACGAGAAGAATATTAGTGAAGGCAAAGCAAAGGGAAGAATTAATTATTAGAAAATACTTCAAAAGTTTTACCGTAGTAGAAAGGATTTCCCGGTAGTCCTTAAGGAAAATATTTCCACTTATCTTTATAAGGGAGGAAAAATCTTATGGAGGGAGGAGGAAGTAAAAAGATTATTTAGTTAGAAGTAGGAATCAGAATAATTTTAAAGCTTAGAAATATTAACTGGCGCAAAATTCAAGAAAATGAGTTAAAGTTTTAGATTTTCATTTTAAGTTTTTAAAAGGAAGATCTTAATTTTTAAGCTCAGGTATTAAATTCCTAAAGCACAGGATTCTTGTGTTTTAAAATCCTCAGACTAATAACTATCTTTAAGTTATTCTCACAATGGAATCAAAAATAAAAAATACATGACAATTAAACAAATAGTCAAAATACAAAAAAATTTAAGAAAAGAATATATTTGTCAGCTAATTTATTGATGAAATTGTACAATTTTTTTATATGCAATCCTTTTTTGTTTCCAAAAAACAATGAAACTCTTAATTGTATTAAGTTGTTGAATAGATTTTTGTGTTTTCTATTTCAATCTAGTAGATGGATACTCTATTGTGATATATTAAAACTTAAGTTTGCTTTTCACTTTTTGATTTGCAATAGTATATAGGATAATAATATATCAATGTAGGGAACTGAAAAAGAAGTACCTAATATCAATTGTAATTGCTTAGGATTTTGTTACATTTTTATGGTTGTCCAGGAAAAAGGAATGGTCATTCTTCTTTGGTTTCTTGGATTATTGTGCATCAAACAATTGAAAATTAAAAATGAAACCAAAAAATGAAAGAGATACAATATATATAACTTTATTTTTTTAAAATATTACAATCAAATATTCGAAGATACTAAATATTGGCTTTTTTCTTAAAATTTGTTATTTAAGATTCTACACATTTCATTTAGCTTTCGTGGTCCAGGGGAAGTAATAAGGAGGAGATTTGCCAATTTGACATGCAATGCGTTGAAATATTTCGTATATTCGTTTTTTTAGATGATTGTACTTTAATGGACCTTCTCTAATGTTGTAATTTTCCCACATCCTCACATAACAAAATTTCTAACAACCACGATTCAGAATCTCGAAATAATATTCAAATTATGGCACTGCTCGATGACTAAATATCGTAGACCCATTAAGGTTTTATCACATAGCTCTGTAGATTAAAAGCTAATCGTTACATGGAAGTTTGTAATTTGCCAGATTTCGCAAAACTAACGATTTTTTAGTAAAACTTACTCTTATTTATTTTAATTCCTTGAAGAATCTGTTATAGGATCCTCGAGAATTGTCTTTCCAAGTGTAGGTCTAAATTAGTAAAAGTTTCCGAAATTATTTTTTAAATCCTTAATTTCAACTAATGGCCAATTTTAAGTTAATAGTAGTTACACACTCCTTAGAGGAGTGGTGTTATTTACAAGCTCTCTGAATGACTTTCGATGATTCCAATTTAGCCTCGATATAAAACAGAAAAATTAAAGGATGAAACATTACCAATAGCAATGCTATATATCAAAGTGTTTTAAAAAGTGTTCTAATCACCAACCCGCAGAAAAATCAAAAGAATTTTGGTTCCCATACATATAAATTAGCACGTACAGTGTTCATATAATTGCCATTTGTCGGTATCGCTTGGAAGGTGACTTTAATAAAAAATTCTAAAACTAAACACATGAAAGGGGGCTAGGATTACTTGATTGTTTCCTTTCCTAATAGCTTTAATAGGATCCCGACCATATTGAAATTATTTAAAAAGCCTCAAGTTCGAATCCCTTATCCTTCTTATTAATCCCTTTCATCACTAGTTTAAATAATAGTATTCATCAATTCATCGACTTTAATTTTTCAATAATTTATTCAGGCATAATCCGCCAATTTTTTCCCTCACCTCTTTATTTAAAAAATTTTCAATCCCATTTCCATTCTTTTTTTTTGTAAACTAAACCTATAATTTATTTTACATGAAACTTAACATTTTGGAAAACTTTTTTGTGGATTTTGTTGAATATGTTGAATATTATATATTGCTCTAACAAAATTTATCCTGTTGTAAATCGCAGTCTCTCTCTCTCTAAAGAATTGAACTAATTGCTATGAAATTGGATTAAATTCTGGGAAAATTTTTTTTTTTTGAGATTAATTCACATGATAGAATAACAATTTTTAGTTCTACCATTTAATTTTTTTAGTGCAAAAACTTCTTTTCTATAATTTTGTTAGTTAATGTAATAATATATACATATAATGCATAATATAATGATGTTGCATTAATTTTGGTACTTGTTACTTGCTGCACGAAGTCACATGAGTATTAAAAAAATTACCGCGAGCATAAAATTTTTGCATAGAATAATAAAAAACGAAAGAGTGTAGAAAACTTTGTGTCAACTCTAGGATACTAGAGGCTGCGGTTAATTACTCTGGGTGAATTTTCAAATGCACAACTTTTTTGACAGCTATTCGAACTACACCAATTAAATTTTCTGCAGACATAGGCCAATAAAGTTAATTCCTTTTGAAAAATTTTTAGACGCCCGGCTTTATTAAATGTAGGGTAATGCTTATATAAAAAACGAATTAGTATGGAAACTGCTCGAACTCACTGTAGTAGAGTAACCAAATATTGTGCAAACTTTGGAAAATTAATTTCAACTACTTTTGGCAAATTTTTATACCCCTGGCTTTATTAAATTTAGAGTAATGCTCCTATAAAAAAAGAAGTTTCATGGCAGCTTCTTTAACCCATTGGACAAACTAGTTTGATTTCAATGGCGAGGAAAGGCGACTCACATGTGTAAAAATAAATTTGTAAAATTTCGGAATCTTGGCTTCTTTAATTTTTGAGTTATAGTGCGGACGCATCGACGGACGGAGGACATCCACAATCGATTTCCTTTTCGATTCTGATCCAATACAAACCACTAAGTATATGTCTATCCCTACTCCTTTAAAGTGTTACAAACGATATGGGAAATTCGGTATACCCTTTGAAAAATGCTCCTAGGCGGGAATAAAGAATGAAAAATTACTGCGAGTGCGTCTCTATATGTAAATATAAAATTATGTCGAACATATGTACATATAATATAAAGAATAAGAGTTACAGGCATAATAAATTAGCCATGGATTTAGTTTGAATTCATTAGATATTCAAATTACCACCACAATTCAAATAAAAAAACAATTTTCTATGTTTTCTAAGTATAATATGGAAAATTTTAATTCTATAGGTTCAGGTTTGAAAAATTTTCAATATAAATGTGGTCCATAAATTTTTACACTTAATTAAAATTGATTACATTTTTGAGGTAAAAAAAAGAGATTACATTATGCCTAGCGTTATATTCTTGAATGTAATTTATTCTAGATTATTTGGTGGCTATTGTATATAAGTGGAAATTGGAAAATTTGTTTTATATATATGATGAAAAGATTTATTTTTAATGTGAAACCTTGAATGAATTAAAAATTAATGTTCTCTATGGAACAAAATAATAGTAATTAGGAATCAATTAATAGGATTATTATTTTATTTTAAAGGTTTTTATTTAGATGCTTTGTGATTGTGTACTCTGGTTCAGGACTATCTTTAGAATTAATTTTTGAAAGTATTTAAAAGCATTGAAACTAAAAAATGTTGTGGGAGCCATATTTTTGGAACAGTGGAATGTGGCCAATTATTTAGATTTTCTTTCCTGTTGTCAATCTTACTTTGCTCCCATGGATTTATTTAATAACTATGAATCACGCATCTGAACTGAATTGTAATCCCTATATTTTGACTAACACCCCTCAAACTTTCTTGGATAATATAAAAAACTATCTCTAATCTCGCCTTTCAGGCAGTCATACGAGTATAGTTCTGGTAACCTTTGTTTCTTCAATGTTGAGCTGTTGAATCCATATTACATTAACTCTGTATTTCCTGTTGGTAATTGAATTTTCTCATAACATTAGGTATTGTAAGGAATCAAAAAGGAGTAAGACGCGAGAATTCTGTGCTAGTGTTTAATTAATCAAATGCTGAGGCACGGGTACTTTGAAAATATATCTCCAAATTTTTTAAAATTTAATCAATCAAAACCCCAAAAACATTTATATAAATCATGTTAAAACGAAAATTTAATTAATATTATTCACATGTTTTCTATATACTTCATTAAATTGCAAATACTCGCTTAGATCTCATCCTTTATATTGCTATTGTTGTATTTTCAAGCACATACGCAGATTAGTTAAAGGATTTTCCTTTGATTTCCCAATGGAAATTTTTATGGGATGTAATATGGTATGCAAATATTAAACTTGATTTATTATAGTTTAAATTCTATGTGCTTATATTATCTATGTATTATAAATATTTCATTATATTTGTTTTGATTTAAATATAAGTGTGAGGTCCTAGTTTGGGAAAAATTCTTAATATCAGTCATATTGAATAGATTTTCTGTAAAATCAAACTTTGTGATTTGATATTTCGGATTCATATGCAAAATAAAATCCCAGAGCTAGGGATTCTGGTCAGTTAATGGATTGTTATAATACAGATGATGTTTTCGAAAAATTTAAGCTAGAGTTAAAGAATTTGAATCTTCGGTGACTGGGAGATGAGATTTTAAAGTTCTTAACAGATACCTCATTATTTATTCTAACTCTCCTTCTCAAAATCACACATTACAAATAAGATTTTTAAAAATTTTGTAGATTTAGAAGGAAGCTTTCGTAGATGATGGCGATCAAATAAAATGTTCGTTTCCTAGTTTTCCAAGCGTTTTATTGCAATAGGACTAAGTTTGGTGACAATATTTAACTATGAAGTTTTCTTGAAAAGATCCAACATTTGTTTTGATGATAGTGTTAATTTTCCCTGGATTCCAATTTTTTATTTTATATTATTTAAAAAACAATTCATTCAAGTTGTGTCGCATGTGAACAATTGAGCTTTTGTAGCCTGTGCAGATTTATTAGATATGATCTGACCGTAGTTTGAGCCCGAAAGCCTCCACAGGAATTGTCATCATCATTAGTTGTTGATCAGCAGAATAGTGGTATCTTTAGCACAGGCATTGTCGATGTCTTAACCACTACGCGCTCTGTCATATACTAGCCATTGGCAGTTGGTCAGTAGGATACTGATGCCTTTAGCACAGGAATCTGAAAGTAAATGTAAATCACATTCCGGCAAATGTATTTGCAATATTAAATACGTTTTAAATATCCCTTTTTTCATTTGGTGCCATAACAACTAAGCTAAAATAACAAAATTAAAAAAATAGCACTTTGAATTAAAATCGTCCTATAAAATTATATTCCAACGTATCAATTATCCTTTTTTAAAAACTTCATAACCTTTAAAATATTAATTTATATTGCAATTAAAAAAAAAATTTTTCTAACTATTTAATTAAAATAAAATAAATATTAAAGAATAATAAGATGAAATTCCTTTATAATGATATTATAAAAATTTTAATAATTTTATTAAGAAAATTTTGCAAAAAAAAAACAAAAAAAATTAAGAAAAATTAAAAATTTTCTCTTTTCCTACTTTGCTGTTGAAAATTTTCTCATTTTCCAAGAAAAAAAAAGGGAAAACATCAAGAAAGAACAAAAAAGTCTTTACATAGAAATGAAAATGCAAAAGAAATAAGAAAACACTTCTGTTTTACAATGAGAAAATGAAAAATTAAATTGAAATTAAAACCAAAATTAAAAAAAAAAAAACACTAAAAAGCAGTGGGAAGAAAATGTAAAACCAAACAAAGGAGGCTGGGAAAAAGTAAGAAAAAAATGCAAAATTATAAGAGAGTGAAAAGAGTAAAGCAATAAAGAAAACCGAGGTAGTAAGGAAAAGTTTTAAGCTTTGTTTTTTTAAAGAGCGAATTTAAAAAAAAACATTCTACGGAGAAGAGCGCGAAGAACTGTGGGAGGAAAACATAAGACGGTTCTGAAAGAGTCTAAATCGGAGAAATGTTAATTTAAAACCATTTAAAAGCTGTTGCCTCGCAATGGAACTTGACATATATTTTTGAACAATCCTTTGAGTCAAAATAGTATTAGACATAATCAGCATATCAAAATTAAAAACTTCACGAAACCTCATGTCGAAAAGGGTTAAAAAAGTTTTAATATGATACTGTTGTATAATGTCCTGCTCAGGCACAACGGTTTGAAATCTTTCTGCCAAATCATTCGTAAAAAATCAACAAACAAAAAAAAAACCAATTCTTCAAAAAGGCCTTGGTGCTTTAAAGGGTTAATAGATACAAATAGTTATTCTAAATTCATTTGGTTTGGAGCCACGCACCTGAAGCCTATTTTTTTAACCGATTAATTAAGAGAGCTATTTTCAGTCTACAGTAAAGTCTTGCCTTGGAACAACTTACTCAAGATGTATGGAAACGATGAAATGATTAAAGGTTGCTTTAATAATGGGTAGAAGGTTTGTCAGAAGTGTGTTTAGGGGGATCAGAAAAGGATAGACTATACTTGATAATGGTAAAAGGTAAAAGGGTACTAGAAATGAGAAGATATTGCACCTATCAATGTCTAGATAGTACTGGGGAATGGATAGAGTGTACCAGGAATGGTTAGACGCTACCCCTTAATTGGTAGAAGCTACAAGGAAGTTACTTTTATAGAATCGATAGTCTAACAGTTGGTAAAAAATTAGAAAATTAGCAAATTTACAATTTTTAACCCCTTAAACCTTCCTAAACTTTGTCTGAGATAATTTGTGGGTTACCAAAGTCCATTGTTTACTGCACCGACAGTCAGACTGAATAAAGGATTCAAACCATAATATTTACAAATCTTTGGAGTGCACAAGGAAGGAAAATTTAAAAAAAAAAAAAAGAAGAATGAGAAAATTGCAAAAAATAAAATGCAAGGAAAATAATTTTTTTTATTCCAATTAAACAATTTACTTCTCTTTCTTTTGTTCTTTAGTGGATGAATTCACATTTTTTTTTTTTTAATTCTATTGTTTTTTAGTATAACTGGGTACCTCTTTTTTTTGCAGAGTATTTATTGAAGAGGAAAAGCAACAACAACAACAATAAAAACAAAATAAAAAATTTAAGGAAAAACTGTTGAAGATAAAGTGTTGATAATAGTCAAGTACAAACATTTATCCATATTTAATATATTTTATATATTGTACATATACACTTATACATACATACTTAAGAAGATATAAAATGATGCAAAAGGAAAACTTTATATGAAAAACAAAAGAAAATATTTTTTAAATTGAATAATCTGTTTTTAAGAATTATGAGATATATTATATATATATATAAAAAAAACTTCAACTTAAAAAGAGATTTTTTGAAAATTTAATAAAAAAAATTTTTTATTTAATAATAAAACTTAAAATGATTTGATTTAATTGCATTTAAATTTCAAATATATGTAGTTAAATTCTTTAAGTAAATTAATATTGAATTCAGTCATGTGATTAAAGAACTACTGACCCTTAAATGTACTTGGGATTAAATCAGTAATTTTGATACATGGGTTAATCTCATAAAATGAATAAATTCTAAAAATCAAGGGAATCCTTGTATTCAGTGCACCAAATTAGTTTGGAGAATTCTATTGCTGTAAGGATTGGTCGCAAAGGGGTAAAGACGCTGGCTTCCGAATCCGAATGGTCGGGTAATTAGAAAATATTTAATTTTTTAGCTGAAAACCTTGTTTCATTAATGTGGAGGCCGTATTGTTTATATCGCAATTATTAATATAATAAGATAAAATAATTATCAATTATAAAATAATAATTCAAAAAATTATAGTATGGTATAGGATTAATAGATGACACACTTTGATTATAAAATATTTATTTTTCTCCGGTATTGGTCCTTATTTGAGACCAAGCACATATCAAGTAAATTAAGTCTTAAAGAAATCTTGCACAGGTTGCAAAGAATTTCCATTACATTTTCATTGCTAAGGACGTTGAATCTTATAATTGAACTACAATCTCAACTTAACCTTAACCTTGTACTAGTCCTTGCATATGTCATCCAAATTGTCAATTCATGTTTTTTTTTTGCGTGCTCTAACTGTTCAACCATTAGGCTATAAGCATGTATATAAGTACCATAGGTAGATGTTCAAAGATATAGGAAGTATCACATTCTTCCAAGTACTTATCAAGGAAGTATTAAATCATTATCAATGTCAAATGGTAGCTGAGTCGATTTCGAAAAACAGGTGACCGCCTTGAATCGAACCCCGGTTAATCGAATGAAAGGTCGATTGGCACTCTTACCACCTTTAGCTGTGCCATTCAACTATTCAAGCCTTTAACAAATCTACCCCAGGTTTTAAAGAAATTTCCATTACCCCTATCTCCAAACCGGGAAAGTGTATTAGGTATCTAATAAATTATAATGATCGATCTATTTGCCCAAATCAATAGCATCATTATTAAAAAAAAATAATTGATAGATTCTTTCAATAATTTTAATAAATTCATTTTCATTAACTTAAAATCTTCAATAGCATTGTTTTAATAATTAAAATAAATAAATTATTATACGTATATAATATATTTCGGGGTTCAGATCATATTTAATAAAAAAATATCGTAAAATTGTATAATTATATCGTAATAGTTTATATCGTAATATAAAATAAGATATTAATAAAAATATATAAATAATACTTGTGTAAGATTATAGATGGCGCACAAAGTTAACATTTGTGCATTCATATCTCATAACCTTATACAATAGCTACAGCCGAGTAATCAATGGCTTAGTGAGTATTATGATTAAAGACACTGAAGCCTAGTTTAAAAAAAACTTGGTGAGTGCCCTTTACTCCTTAAAGGAGTGAAAAGGAATAAAAATATATATTAATTTTTAAATTTAATATGTGATATATAACCTGGAATTAAATTGACTTTTTATTTATTATTTTTTAAATATTCAATATTTTAAAAATCATTAAACATCATATTTTATATTCTT
The DNA here is from genome assembly GCA_963082915.1 of Dolichopus griseipennis. Taxonomy (NCBI): domain Eukaryota; kingdom Metazoa; phylum Arthropoda; class Insecta; order Diptera; family Dolichopodidae; genus Dolichopus; species Dolichopus griseipennis. Next base: position 7,188,225 of record OY720444.1, read on the forward strand.
CCAATTATGTAATCATGATGTAATCATTATCTTGTTATACAATATTTTATGTCATAATTACACATATATTATAATCTCAGATTTTTTTTTTTTTTTTAATAATTTTTATTTTTTTTTGAAAATTACCTTTATATCTTCTTTTTTTTTGTATTTTTTTAAATCATTTACCTGTTTTTTTTTTGTATTTTATTATTATTCATTTTACATTTGATTTACTGTTATAATTACTGTGCAAACCAATTAAAATACAAAAACAAATATAACGGTAAAATTAAAACAAAAGCTAAAAAAAACGAGGAAGATTATAGTTGGCCCTGTCAACTTTTAGATACCCGTGCGTGTATTAAATAAATAAGAATTTCATATATTGCAATTGAACTGTTTGACAGAAAATTAAAAATATTTGTTTTTTTATATATAATTACAAAAAAAATTAATAAAAAAAAAATATGATCTGAACGAGATTCGAACCCACACTTTTCAATTAAAAGTCAACGTCCTAACCACTAAGCCATCGACTTTTTGTTCAACTCAATTTTTTTTTTAAATTATTATTGTTGCTATGGTATCAATTGTTTGTTTTGAATAACTGTTTTGAATTTTTTTAAAAATGTATTAAAAAAAATAAATAATTTATAAATCAGAGTTTTAAGATGAATTTAATAAAAAAAAAAAAATTTTGTCCCAGCCAGGAATCGAACTGAAATATTTTGAATCCTAGTCCTATGTCCTAACCACTACACCATAGAACAATTAATATTTTGCCTACAAAACGAGTTTTTATTTATCTTAGTTTTTTCTTTTTTTTAAATAATTGTAGTTGCTATGGTATCAATTGTTTGTTTAAAATAACAGTTTTTAAATAATTGTAGTTGCTATGGTATTAATTGTTTGTTTTAAATAACAGTTTTGAATTTTTTTATAGAAATATTAAAAAAAATTAATAATTTTTAATATAAATGAGAGTTTTCTGTCAAATTTTCTATAAAATAAAATTTTTCATAGTTAAAATAAATACATATATTTTATTAAAAAGAAAATAGATTACAAAAAATGAATTTAAAAAAAAAAAAAAATTTCCTTTTTCGAAAAATTTGTATGGCAGCTACCCGAAGCCCTTCTCCGATTTTAACCAAAAAAAATAGGGAACCTACAAATTGTCTAAAAATTACTTTGTGAAAGTTTCAGAATTTTAGTTCTTATAGTTTTTGAGTTATCGTGCTGACGGACGGAAACACATAGCTAGATCGATTCACATTTCGATGCTGATTCGATACGTACCCTTGACACTATATCTAGCTCGTATATTTCGATGCGTTACAAACGGAGGAGTAATTTTAATATACCCGATGTTCATATATGTATGCATGGGTATAAAGAAAAAAAAACAATAAATATAAATAAAATATTGATGAATTCACAATAAATTCAACACTTTTTTAAAAGTTTTTCGAACTTCAAATCGCGAATAAAAAAAAAAAAAAAATAAAAAAATACAGAAAATAAATCATAAAAATTTATATATAACTGTAATCAGAACACGCAATTCAATTATTGCAACCATATTGAACACGTTTTACAGTTAATTCTACTATTTTGATATTATTGTTGTTTTTGTTGTTGTTATTGTTTTATAATCATATTGTACTACTGGATCATTAAAAAATAAATTAAGTGTATATCAAATTCAAAATGAATACAAAAAAACGTTGAAAAGAAAGAGAAAACAAATGATGAGTGTATATAATAAAAAAAAAATAGAGAGAGAAAAAAAAAATTAAAAACAATAACAATAAAAATTAAGTGATAAAAAACCGTAATAAAAAAATAACAGAGAATAAATAATAAAAAAAAATAAAAAAAAAATGGAAAAAATTAAATTTAATATGAAGTGTATTAATAATAAAACAGGTGAATTGGAAAACCGTTAAATTTAATTAATTGCACAACAAAAAAAAAAATTATTTAATAACGGTAAGTATTATATAAAATGTATATATTTATATACACGATTATAAATATAATTTTATTTGGAAAAAATTAAATTGTATTTTGTATTAAATTAATAGTTGTAAGTTATAAATTAAAAATTAATATTCATTCATATAATACAGTAATCTAACAGGTTGGAAACGCGTAACATATTAACTGTAATAACTATAATTCATAAACGTATTAAATATTATTTAATTGCTTTAAATAAAACCGTTAAATATAAAACCGTTAAAAATAAAATCGTTGTTTTTTTAATGGTTTACTCGTATTAAGATATTTTTATACCATTATAATATAAGGTAGTTTAAATCTTTATTATAAGATTTGGTTAACTTGAGAGTTTTGAATGTTCAATTTCTCTTTAATATGACAATTGAGTATTATAATGTCTTTAGCATTTACCTATTTATAGATATTTTTATATTAATAATAGTAAATTGCTGAAATGAAAGAGAGTTTTCTTTCTATTAACCTTAATCCAGCAATTTACATTTATAATAAAACACTTTTAAATGCAAAAGATCGAACAATTTTCTATTTTAGTTTAATAAAAGTATATATGGCATTAAATTTTTTTTTTATTTTATTTTATATATTTATATATACATATGTCTATATCAATTTATTTACCAAGTAATAATGGTATAAGGACAAAAGAAGGTGGGTAATATGCTGTTGTGATATATTAAAGGCCCACTAATCTATAAACATTCTTTATAAGCTGGTTTAATACAACTCAAGAGGGATGTTAAAAAAGATGGAAACCAAGGTAAGTATTATTTGCCATATGAAAACGGTAATTTACTTTCATTGCTTTTATATACATATATTATTAAAAGATGTTTTAATGGAACTTTCATGCTTCATTGTTGGTTTCAAAAGATGTCGTATAATGTTTCGAATTCTTTTAAATAAAAGTAGGAAAATATCTACAGCTTTATTCCTAATATATAAATATATCAAATTTATAAGACCTAGGTTTGACTATAATTCTTAAATATGTGCTGGATATGCATAGTACCGCATTTCTAACGATAATGATGTAATTGAAAACTTAACGTCTTTGAATCACAGCCGAAATGTATTAGCTGAGAGTTTTTATTTTACAAATATCTACTAGAGAATTTTTCAGAAGAAATTGAGGAGTTCAGGTGCTTTTATTTAAAGAAGATCATAATTGAATTTTAATTATTAATTCAAGAAGCTGTTTAGAAATTCGAAATTTCAACATAACACATTGTTTCCATGTAAGTTTCTGAGGTCTTTATAAAAGAGAGAAGTCAACCAAATTTTTTTCTATATTCACCATTCAATCATTTAAGTTTACTATAGAATTAAAATTATACTCTACTATTCTTTATCCCTCCTAAATCCCCAGCCATTAGATTGCGGAAGCTATTTGAGGGTTCAGTCAGCTAAATAGTCGTAAGAAGTGATCAGTTATGTGAGTGATCAGTGAGAAAGAGTTTCTTACTACAAAGCAGTTTAGGTTTTATTGGTGTTCTCTGAAATTGATCTAGAAAAGCATCCTTAAATTATCCCTAAATTCTATATGTTTTCTTCAAAGAACTCCAAATTTTATGTTGATTTTTATTGTTCAGGACTTAAATTTTTTTTAGTTTTGAATTAATTCAATGCAATTACAATTATACTGCAACACTCAATTCATTCATCAAAATAAAATAAAGGGGAATCATGTGGACAATAATACTTAATATTAACATGGTTTGCTTTAGCATTAATTCTTTCTTTTTTTTTTGTTGTTCTGAACAATTAATGTCCTTCAGATGTAAGGGATTATACAGTGCAAAAACAGGGTTTAAAATGAAGAGATGAAAAAAAAAAAAGTTTTAAAAATTTTTACAAGTAAATTTTACAAGTATAAAATTTTTAAAAGTTTTTCAAATAAAATGTTAAAGACAAAATATTCATGTAATTTTTAGGACGTCTGTTTCTGTTATTATTCTTGTTATTTGTAAATTTTTTTAATAATTATTCATGATGGTAATAGTGTCTCATTTTAGGTTATTTGAATAGCAAGGAAGAAACACTTTAGAGAAAGTTTTAAACTTTCAAAAACTACCAAACAAATTAGTTATGGTACATATGTTTTAAGAATTGACTTTAATATGCTTGAAGATTGTCCGTCCAGTATTTCTAAAAAAAAGTTTTAATCGATTGGTTTTTAACGCGTTTTATTGGATGATTTATAATTTCTAAAGGTAGGGGTTTAAGTGCAGATCTCCATTATACTCTGCAAAACCGAACGTAACATTATACCCAAGTAACATTTGCCAAGAGTAATACTCTAGAAAATTTGGAAAAGCTCTCATAAGGCTCTCATAACACACTTGGAAGCTCTCATAACATATTCTTATTACAAGAGTTAAATTAACTCTTAAAGTGTTCTTGTTATGAGATATCAACACTTCTAGTGTTAAAAATTCTTTTACTCTCATAGTAAAACTATTTTCATATATCTCCATTAAAAGTAAGAAAATTTCTATTCTCATAAAGTCTTTTTTATGAGATTTTAACTCTTGTAGAATTGTGCTCTTATAAGAATTCCTTTGTGAGAGTCTAACTTAAATAACATATTATAATAACATTAAGCTCATTACTTACCTTAAATTAAATTAATTTTTCAATTTAATACACGTAATTTTTCAATTTAATACACAAAAAACTATTTCTTTTAATAAAATTCTTTAATACACGACTGTTAATAACAGAGAGCTTAAATGTTATATAAGTAACTAAATAAATAAAAATCAGAGATCAATACTCTTGTAACAAGATCAATATTCTCATAACAAGAGTAAAAAGACTGATTTATACTTGTAGGAAGAGCAATATTCTCTTAAAAGTAAAAAGACTGATTTATACTTGTAACAAGATCAATGTTCTCATAATAAGAGTAAAAACATTAATTTAGTTCATGAAATATGAATTAAATTTCAAATTAATCTCATAAGAAGATCAATACTCTTGTAACAAGATCAATATTCTCACAAAGAGAAAAAAGGCTGATTAATACTTGCAACAAGATCAATATTCTCATTTGAGTAAAAAGACTGATTTGATTTTTTTTGTTTGTATGTAAAACACAAAGAAAGAGTTGTCTTCGCCAACTCTAAACATCAACTTTACTGCAAAACATGAAATTATATGAATTTTGTTTTTTTGTTTTTTTTTGTTTTTTTTTTTTTGTAAGTAGATAACGATTTCGAGTTACGATTTCATATGATTTAAATGATGCGTAGTTTATTTAAGATAAGCAAAAATTACGATTTCATATGATTTAAATAATGCATAGTTTATTTAAGATAAGCAAAAAAGAACACAAAGATTTTTAAGTAAATAAATAAATAAAAAATTTAAGTAAAAAAATAATAAGTTATTCAAAAATTATGGGATAATAAGTTAAATTTTTTTTTAACTATTTTACTTTCTTATATTTTTTTTGTAATGTTTATAATAGCATAGGGGAAATAAATAAATATTGGGTCCATTTAGACGATGTTAACAGTTGTTGAATTCACATCGTTTTTGCTCTTTCCCACTTCCTCATTTTTTTTTGTTTTAAAATTTTTTTGTAGAAGTGGGAAAGAGAAAAAACGATGTGAATACAACAACTGTTAACATCGTCTATTTTTGTTGATTGAACAGCTATGTATATGTTATACTAATTTAATAAGTTTCATGTGATACAAACGTAGTATAAATTTTGGCATACCTGAAACTTGTTTGTTTGGATATAAAAAAAAAATTTGAATTTTCTGAGAAAAAAAAAATATTTTGACACTGAAAAAAATTATCGTTTTGTCGAAATACTTGGAAATTAGAACAAATAAAAATTCAACAATATTATTTTTTTAAATATATTTCATTGATGATACTTCCATACATTTATAAAATAAGTATTTTTAATAAAAATTATTTAAGGAGTTGAAATTTAGAGAAGAAATTTCATATTAGTTTATTTAATTTCTTGCAAATATATAAATAAGTATAATATGTAGGCTATAAGACACTGTTAGGTAATGTCAGTAAAAAATATTTTTAATGATATATTTTTATTTCAATTAACTTTTTAACAGATAATTAATTATATTATATAGATATGGTGTTATCTAAATTCTAAAGTGACATCCAGACTTTTGAATACATATAGCCGGTTAGAAGATGCAAAAACTCTGCGTGTTTTTAAATTTATTAGAATTTATACAAAAATCATAATAGACTACCTATACTATTTCTAAATTATACTTCTAAAGTTATTTAACGCTTAAAAACACCAAATATGTATATTACAATAGTTAGTTACTGTTTTTTTTTAATTTCGTTTAAAAATAGGATTACCTTTTAATTTTTATAGCATAGCATGAATTAAAAATAATTTTTAGATTCCTGAATTTTACTCAAAACTTAAAAACTTATTCATATTTTTGATGAAGATGGTAATAATAATTATCCAAAATACAAAATTATAAATTTTGTGAACCTGGTTAAATATATTTTATGCGAACTAATAAGTTTTTAAAATTATAATAATATTTATATTAAATATTAATAACCTTGCCAGCTAATGCTATTAATAATAATAACAATAATAATGTTACATATTTATAATATTATTAACTTTATTTGATTTGTTAATAATTTTTTTCAGTGAATTATTCTCATATGAAGAGTTTTACTCTTATAAGAAGATCAATTACTAATCTTATCAAATAGCGGCCATATTATTCAGACTTTCTTTATTGTTCTCAATCTTAACCCTTAGATTACTAAGTAATTTTTTTGAATTAAAAAATATGAAAAAATATTTCTTGTAAAAATTATTAAATTTTAATAATTTACAACATAAAATGATAGCTTCAATTCAATTTTAGAAATAATTTATTGTATTTTATATTCAGTTTTACAGAAATTTACTCGAATTTTCACATAAACATAGGTAGAAATAGAATAATAAGCCTTAAAAGGGTTAAAAAATTATTATTAAAATTTTTTAAATTTGAATTATTTTTGGCGCGCGTTGTTTTTTTTCGAGGTAAAATGCCTACTTTTATTAATAAAATTTCAATGCCCGTAGTATTTTGGCTTATATTATTGACGAAATAGTTATTTTAGTTTCCTATAAATTATATGTTCATATTAAATCTAATATACTTCTTTATGATATTATACACATACATATAATTAAAAAGTTACTTTATTTAATCGCCACCAAAAATAATTCTAAAAAGCAATACGGATACATTTATATTATAATATGTTGGTTTCTCTTTCTACCAATAAACTATACTCTTTTGAGTATTGTATGAATGTATTTTAATACTCTCATAGTAGTGTTCTTATGAGCGTTTTATACTTATAGAACTCTTACAATGAGAGCTAAACTCTTGTTATGAGTGTTAATTAACTCTCATAACTGCGCCCTTTAACTCTTATAATGATCTCATAAGACTCTAGAAGAATTCTTCAAGAGTAAACTATGAGAGCAATACTCTCAGAATTAACTCTTAAAGAATTCTTCTAGAGTCTTATGAGATATATTTTGTTACTTGGGTACCCAACATCAAACATTGTGCAGAAATTGCTTACAATATTTCAACTGACTCCAATTAATCCATGCAACCTTCAAGGAGAAACCTTACATAGAAATTATAAAATCGATTAGTTATAGACTTCAAGTTTTAAATATAGGCAAAAACTTGTTGAAAGAACAATATAAATTTTTTTCCTTGTCTTTTGAAACGCTTTCGTGCTTTCTAAAACGTTGTTTAAAAATTAAAAACTATTGCATAACTCCAGGAGGAATTTTATTTGTTTTATAATTAGATTTTAAAGTATAGCTCAAAACTGGCTGCAAATCCAATATTTCGTCGTTTCCTTGCCTTTTGAATCTATTTCTTCTTTTCTATTTAAAAATTGAAATTTATTGCATAACTTTAGGATGAACGATATTTTTATAAATTTTGTTAATTAAAATCTCTATATTTGTCTTACAATTAAATTTCAACCTATTCTTGAAAAAAAAATATATGAATAATAGCCTTTTAAAATACATTGAAAAACCCACATTATAATTTCAATTTTCATTTTTTAATTTAAACTGGATTAAAATTTGGATTATAATGAAAGGGACAATAAGATAATGTATTTTCAAATAAAAGAAAATTATTTTTTTTTTAAATTGTTTTTATTGTTTTGTTTTTTTTTTTTTCTTGAATGAATGAATAGAAAACAAATTTAAAGTTTTTAAAACAAAAACAGAAAGAAAGACAAAACAATTAAAAGACAATCTTTTTGCATCTCCTATTTGTTTGTTTGTTTTTTCTTATTTTCATCTAGGATTTGTGCATTTGAATAACGGATTTTAATCCTTTTTATAATACAAATAAAAAGAAAAATTAAAATACAAGCAAAGAAAAGAAAAGTAAAATAAAAAAACAATTTTTTTTTACTGGTTAAAATTTAATTTGGGTCTTGAGTTTTCATAGCCTTCTGAAAAATTTTCATTTGTTCTTTTGTTTTCTAATTTAAGTTTTTTTTTTGTCATTGTTTTTGTTTAAAAACAACAAAAACATAAAAACAAAAACCGGATATGAAAGTGGAAATGCTAATCCTTTTATTTGCACAATTAATTTAAATTATATTATTTGTTTTATAATTTTATAATATTTTGTTTATTTTTATTCGGATTTTTGTGATGGTTTTTATTTTGAATTTTTGTTTTGCATATTTTCAGGCGTAAATTGAATGCAATTTGTATTCTCTTTGTTTTATTCTTTATTTAAAGTTTTTTTTTCATAGTTTTTTATTAAAATTTGGTTTGTTATTTGGAAAATTAAAAGATATATAGTCATGTCCGTTTTTTTAGGTTAATTTAAAGAATGGTATTATAAAGAAGCTGGAAAATTTAAATTAAATTGGAAAACTTTTCTGCAAACAAGTAAAATTTTTTAATATTTTAATGAATTTCGACATTTAACGTATGTTAAATGGAATTATTAGGGATTAGGCTAATAAGATATTTGTTATTTGTAGATATATTTTGCGGTTTATTTGGAGGCTGGAGGTTTAAATGGGTAATGGAGTTATACTATTGATTCTAATTATAAGGACCTACTTACGTCTCACCATTCAACTATAATGTCTCTTGTACCCAAACCCTGGATCTATATGGGTCTATGTGTTACTATTGATTCTAATTATAAGGACCTATTATACTCTTTGAACTAAAATGTCTCTTATACGCAAACCCTCCAAAAACACACAATTACAATAAGAGTCCAATCTCAAAATTTATTGAGAGTACCTAAGAAATTTATAACTTGTCTCCTATAATCTTATTGTCTGTATTCAAAAATTGTTACAAAGTTTCTTTAATAGAAAATTTAATATAATTGAATTATTCTGAACACGTATAAATTATTCCTGAGTACAATGGTTGTTACTCTTGTATACAAGTATATGTTTTCTTGAAGGTGTCTTATTAAAAGAAAGTCTACAATCTTTTTCCAATTTTACAGTGAATAAAATCAAAAAAAAAAAAAAAAGTTTTTTGAACTCATTTTTTCGAATATGTTACGAATATTAATTGGTATTTGATTTCAATTGTATTGTAATTTTGTATTTTATTCATTGTAATTTGAATTAAGTTGAAACAAAGTTTGTTTATTAAAAGCTAGAAGAACAAATCAGGTGGAATTGGAGTTTTAAAACAAATATCGAAAATTTTAAAGGAAGTTTAAAGTTTTTGTTGAATTCGAGAATTATTGGGTTTCTGTATTTAAATTACAAGTATATATGGCTAATCTAAGATTTTAAGATCGCTATGTAACTTTTAGGTTTGATGACGTTCTTTGAATTTATGTCTTATGACTTTTTTGACTTTGAATAAAATAGAGAGAGAGACCCAAAATTGTTCCAAAATGAAGAATTTTTTTATATATATTAAAAAAACTCTTAAAATTATGTTATTTTGTTTATTTAATTCAAAAGTAAATGAATTTAAAGGTCTCTTATAAATCGGTTGTATTCATTTATAACTAATATTCGTCCTTTGGTTATGTTCAATTAAATAACTGCAATAAAACTTTTTCATAGTTTAAATTTTAATTAAAAATATCCTTGAAAATAAAATTTGACATTTTGCATATTTTTAGGCGTAAATTAAATACAGTTTGACTATTATCAAACTTTAAGTCTTTATTGCTCCAAAACTCTAAAATCCGCTTTTGTAATATGATTTACAAAAACATTAAACACTTTTTTTTTTAAATATCCTGGAAAAAAGTCAATAGTTCGAAAGTAAGGGGTTCCTTTTATGTATCCTTTATGAAGAACTTCTTAAATTCCTTACAAAATTTTGGGGTTCTTTTTAATATTATAGTGACAGCTCATTATTCATTCATGGAACTCATTATATTATGTACTAGATGTTTACTAATTATGTACTCTTGCAAGGTTGAATTAAAATTTCCTAGTATTTGAATTATAAAATAATGTATTCCTATTAAAAATTGAATTTAATGATCCCCTATAAATCTGTTGTATTCATTTATAACAAATATTCGTCCTTTGGTTATTTTCAATTAAATCACTGCAATAAAACTTTTTCATAGTTTTATTTTAATTAAAAATATCCTTGAAAATAAAATTTGACAAAAAAAAAAGCTGGATCTATCTGTTTTTACCTTTTACCAATGTATGGATACGCAAAAAAAAAATCTGATTAAAATTCATGAGAGCAAGTTCATTAAGATTATTAGAAATTGCATATGATAGATACAATTTTTTTTTTTTTTTTTGTGTTTTAAATATCGATTGTAATTTCAGTTTTTTATTTAAAATTTCGGAAGTGTAACGGTAAAAAAGGATATAAAAATAAGATTTAAGTTTAAATGAAGTTAGCATGGATTATAATAGTAATATATGATTTCAATATCCTTTGGTATTATTAGGATTTATTATATATATATATGCATTTTTCATAAGTGTTAAGTACATTCGAACTTTTGAAGGTGTTGGGGCACTTAAATGTTAGAATATCCTTTTAAATCAGAAAAAAATGTTTATTGATAAGTTTTAAATAATAATTTGAACCACGTTTTAACATTTAAAGCTTTTAAGCGTAGGCTATACGTTTAGTTACTATTAATTTTTTATAGGTCCTTTTAGAGGTCCAAAAAAAGACCAAACAAAAAATGACATTCTTTAGCATTTTGCAAAGTGCAACATGAGAACAAAAGATGTTCATTCCTTCATTATGGAAGAGTTAAGATGCTGTTACACAGAGCGTTCAGAAACTATATAATAATATCCCTATATAATAATAAACAAGTCATAATTGAGTTAAGAAAGGATATTAACATCTCTCTTCATAAAATTTCTATTAATTTTTATCCTTGATCCAACCCTATATATAAGGTTAATTTACTATTTCATAACTTCCATTGTAAAAACTTAACTGACTTTGAATCAAATTTACAATCAAATTTAAAACGGGTGTTTATAATTGGGAAATATTTAACTCCAATGGCGGAAGTCTTTTTTTACGTACTTCGTACCCCCACCGCTTACGTACTCCGTACCCCCACAAAAAACAAACCCAATACTCCTTATAAATCACTTAGATGCTAGTAAAATCACTTCATATGAATGTAACATTTTTTTGAAAATAATTTCACATGAAAGCAATTAAATTATTTTTGTATGTGTGAGCATGTGTGAATATGTATGTGTATAATAAAAAAGCTTTTTCAAAAAAAAAACAAAATTTACCTTAATTTAATATCAAATTTCTCTTTCAACAAATGTTCTCAAATATTATAATAATATCCTCTAAATAATTCTGCAAATTTCCTCTAACAACATATCCTTTAAAAATATCCTGCAAATGGGAAATTTTTCTTTTTTTATAATTCAACTCTTGAGTTTTGTATCACGTTATCCTTAATGACAAAAAACTAAAACATACAAGTACAACAACAATTTAAAAAATATCCCTAAGCTTTATAAATATACCTTTAGTTATTCGTGAACCATTGCAGGATTTGGTTGATTCAAATATAAACTATTCCCGAGTCCTTGGAAAAAAAAATCCTTATTCGGAAAACGTTTTTTCAAAAAAAAAAAAAAAAAATATACAAAATAATTTTATAGACATATTAAAGTTTTTACACTAATAATTACTTGTTATATATTTGTATTTAAGTGTAATATTATATACTGTTATTAAGTATATATATATATATATATATATATTTGTATATACTTACATATATTAAATATTAACTCAAATATATATGAAGGAATAGAATGAATATTATAAATCTCTTAATTTCTTCAATATATATGAGCATTTAATGACCAACGAAAAAACACAGGGTAATTCATTTAATTTTTTTGTTGTTATCTGGTTTTTTTTTGTGTGTATGTGTGTAAATCGTGTTTATAATATTAATTAGTTGTTTTTGTAATTTATTATCCTTATTTGAAAAAAAAAAATAGAAACTAAAATAGAAAAAAAAGCAGACTTTAAGTATTAATTAATAAATATTATTATAATAAAACTAAATTACGTGTTAATTTAAATAAAAATTATATATATATATATATAAATTATTTATATATGTATCTTAAGTTTTTGCATTTTATAGGAAAAGATACTTAAAGTTATAGGAACAGGAACTATATTAAAATTTAATATTAATTTAATTCCTTAGTATAAGAACTTGAGGACCTCAGTGGTGTAGTCGGTAAACATATGGATTACTAACCATGTGGGGAGATGGGGGGGGAGGGGTGGTTCCATTCCCTTGCAGGATATACAATATTTAATAACAAAAAACATTATTGACAAATAAATAAATTAATAAATAAGACCTTGATTTACTTTATCAAGACTGGAGTTATTTCATTTGGGGTTTAAGCTTGAACCCATACTTCCTCAGGATTAGGTCATAGGTTAGGAATAAATCAATTTATTAAATTACTCCACTATACCGAGGGTGCATATGTTTTAAAACAAACTTTAATTAGTTTTGAAATATTAAGTTTTAATATAAATTTCCAATTTCAAATTAAGTATTTTCCAAAATAAATTGAGCGCTTTACAAGTGAAATTAATCTAGAAATAATTTTTAGTTTACATGTACCTATAATTAATAAAATACTTTAGAATAGGATAAAGTTTAAATTAGATCTCCCTAAAAGTGACTGGAATAATTTTGGAAAACAAGACTAGTTAATATGTGGCAATGCCTGGCCAGGTTACCCTATTATTTGAAGGTTTACGAAAGTTTTTACTCAATGAAATTTTCTTAAAACGTTTTTAAAAATTAAAAACTACAACAATAATTAATTGATAAATTTAGTCCCAGTAGTCGTTACAAATAAGAAACCAAAAGAAATTTAGAAAATATATTGGGCTATGTAATCCCGGCCTGGTAGTTAATTTTATTTATCAAAAATTTGTAATAAGAAAATAAAAATAAACAATTATTAAAAAAAAAAAATTAAAATTAAAATTTATATAAAAATTTATTAATTATTTATTTAAATTAATATGTATATTAATACTAATAGTAATTGTAGATTACATTGGAGATTTTTAATTTCAGTTTAAACTTTATAGATGTGCCTATCAATTATTTGAAAAAATATTTGAAATAATTTAATATATTTATTTTATTCCAATTATTCCTAACATATATCCTAGTTCTTAATTTTTTATGTGGTTTTATTCTTGAATTAAGCAAAGTTTTCTTTTCGGAATCCCAAACTTAATTAAACAGAGTATTCTATTCGCAACATCTCTTCATCCTTACTCAATAAACTGCGGAAGTAGACATGGCTTAAATCCAATTTTGAAATTTGGTGAGACATACTTTCGGAGAGGGGTTGTGAGTTATGAAGATGACGTCATCACTTAACGGTACTATACATCTCAAAGTTTCCGATATAGTGGCGATGGCGTCATCTAGCGGGTGAAATATGCATTACACAATTTTCCGAAGATAAAACCGTTATATATTTCCGGAAGTATATCATTTTGGTGTTCTTCTAGTTACTAGAGGAGATGGGTTTAGTGAATATGAGCCTAACAAAACTTATCTAGTTATCAGATGCTTTTTAACGGTTTTTCCTGCCTTGGAAGCAAAGTTTGATTGGGTTCAATTTAAAAATAGACTAATATTAGATGCATAAAATATATTCAAAAATTCTAATATTAATTGTTATTTAACATATTTGATTGTTAAAAAATTGAGAGATTTATAAGATTAAATCAATTTAAAATAAATAATAACAATTGATTTTACAATAAGATATTGTATATTTAATAATTTCAAAAAACAAGTTAACTTTTTAATGTAAAATCTATGGATTATTTAATTATAAATAATTAACAAAAGAGAATTAATTTAAAAAAATAAAATAAATTTTATTTCAGTTTTTAATTAAAAATTATGACACCAATTTACATAACTAATTAAAAAAAATATATAATATTACATATTTTTAAATTTTTATGTAAAAATGTTGTTTTTATTTTTATATTGTTTTTTTTTAATAACAGAAGGATTTAAAGGATATAAAAATATTCAAAAAAAATTTAAGGAATTAAAATTGTTTAATTAAGTTTATTTATTTATTTTTTTTCCATATTAAAAAAAATTATGTAATGAATTTTAATTTTTGCAATTAAAATATTTTTATTTTTTAATTAATAATAATAAATATTTTTTAAAATATTTTTATTTAATAAATTATTAGATAAAAATTATTTATTTGTAAATTAAATTTGAAAGTTTTGTATGTATTTATTATTAATTTAAAAAAACATTTATTAATATACAAAGTAGAACATAACATCTTATGTGGGTTTATTAATGGGTTCTATATGAAAATAGTTCCGAATAAAATTGTACAAATATTTTTACCTCTAATGGTTAATGGAAAATAAAGCAATTTCAGTCGAGTCCTGAAAAACAGTCCTAGGAAGGCTGCAAATCCGTAACAGGTGGGCTTACAGGAAAAATTCTTCCATTGAATTTTTAAAATCAAACTTCGCAATACCTACCCAATTGATTGAAATTTCATTTCTTTATTTCAAACAGTGTAAAAGTCTTGAAAACATACGGACAGACGGACGGACGGAAGGACAGAATTAAACACAGAGCGATATAAGCCTAACAAACCAATTTTGATATGAGAGAAAAGGTTTTTTGAGAATATCATTTGAGTTCAATGTGTTCTATGCAAATATAGACATTATACTAATTCAAAAAAGTTTTATTACCAGTTATTCGCCAAAATGGCATAATAGATTTCCCATCTGATGATAGACACAACTCCCTTTTTATGGACACAAAATGTATGCCATATAAACAAACATTTAACCACTAAGAGGTTAAAAGACCTGGAGTCACACATATACAGAATTTGAAGTCAATTAATAAAACTGCATTCAGTCGAGAGAGAATTTTCAAAAAAATATTCTTGTACCTCAATGGGTTAAGAAATTTTAAATTAATTTTTGTTTTTATTTAATATTTCGTTTTATTTAACACATATTCAATACTTGAAGCCAATAGTTTGAAAGGATTTAGTAAGAAAGTGTAAAATTAATAAGTTATTTTGCCAAATGGGTCCCATTTAACGGGTGATAGACATATTTGTTTTATTATTATTCAAAGGCCATTACACTACGTAAGGAGGTTGGATGCTTATCCCATTATTTCGCCTATGAGGTGACGATTTGTTAATGAGTAAAAATCTCACACTACCAGGGTTTTAAGTATTTTTTTAAGGCATCTGTTGAAGGGCTATTCCTCCCTAGGAAAAACCAAAAAAAAACGAAACTAAGACAAAAATCTTTAACACGTTTGTTTCATAGTCTCGTTCTAATATGTGTACCAAAAATTAACTTAAGTTCAGTTTTACGTGTTTCATCTATGGATTCACTTGGTTATACTAGAATTTAATGTTGGCTTTTTCATTTTCATCAACATGCAAATTTTAACCGGCTAGAATATGTAAATGCAATATAAAAAGTTGCTTATTGAAAAACTATTTAATTTATAAAGAATGTCCTTCCACTCCTTTGGAATTTTTAAATTATTTAAAAGAAATTCTTATGTGTATAAAATCTATAAAATATATTTGGATCTTTCAATTATATATTGGATACTTCAATTATTCTAGACTCTATAGCACCAGCCACTTAACTAACTTTAAGTTTGTGCAATAGGGCCCAGCTGAAATAACTCATTAATTCTAATTTCATTTTTAAAAATTTTTTATTATAAAACCGGTCACATAACAATTCTCAAAAGTCTTAATAGGTTCTTCAAATTTTTAATCCATAAACTTCTGAATACCTAAGATCAATGTTAAAACAAATATAGCTTTCCTAACAAAGCATGTTATCTTTATATTAAAATATCATACAACCTATGGAGAGTTCTTAAAAATTTTGTACTTTAATAAATATGCCTTTAAAAACTTTCCTAGATTTATTTGTAAAAATTAATTGCCTGTGAAAAAACCAAACATTTTTAGTATTAGATATTAAAAATATCACGAAAATTAAGTATTACAAAAAGTCTTTAAAAGAATGAATATTAAAAAGTTTTCTGAAACATATTAAAAAATTTTTATTTTTGATTGCCTTGGCTGGTCTTGAGCATTTGGTTGCTTGGTCTCCCCTCCTCCGCCTTTGAAAAGTAAAACATAATAAAAAAAAAAAAAAAAAATTACATAAAATTATTCATTTAACGACTCTATGGTAAATAAATTTAATGAGATTTTCATTTTTATACGCTATTCTGTGATTGAGATAAAGGATTAAAAAAATTTGTTTTTGTATTTGTTGTGTTTTTGTTTTTTTTTTTTTTTTAATCTTTAACAATATAATTTAAGGTTAAATTACCTTTAATGTTGCACGGTCATATATTCTGCCTTGCCTTTTCACCCATATTACTCGCCCAACCCCATAATTTAATATTTTTTTTTAAGAGCGTAATTTGCTTAAAAACCAAAACTTTTCACATAAAGGATTAATTTTTTTGTTTATCAAAAACTTTTTGTTTTTTTTTTTTTTTTTTATAATCCTTTATAACCTTCTACGTATTCGAAAGCTTTTTGGTATAGCGGTATTTCAAAAATTAAATGTTTAACCATCCTCGTCCTTCTTGTGTTTATTTTTTTATTTTTTTTTTTTATATGGATGTAATTTAATGCTAATTCATGATAAAATAAAATTTTTTTGTCTATTTTTTTTATATCCTTGGTAACATTTAATTTGATGAAAGGTTTTAGTTAAAAAATGCTCTGGGTGGTGTTGCAGTCCGTCCTGATGGGTGGTAAGCTTCAGATAAAATTGATGTGGTAGGAGGGATTTTAGTATTACAGTCGATGAGTAGAATCAAGAGTGTTGATGCTGAGACAGCGTCCTTGCTTGAGAGTGTTCAAGGATTTTGTCTTTCAAACCTCAGATAAATCATACAAGTTTCAAATAAATTGACAACTGCATTGAAGTTTTTGTGGTAGAAAGGAATTAGAAACCCAAATCAACATAGGAGGCAGTTATAAAATGAAAGTTTTCGTAAGATAATTGATTTTTTTAAACAGGGTTTTAATCTAAGTCCTTTTTTGATATACATCCTTTAGTATTTTAATGGGATATAACCTTTTTGATCGTTTCTAAAACTCACTTAAATCTCACTATCAAGTTTCCTTTTTTCTTGTTCATTTCCTGGAAGAGTGTAGGTCATTCACAAAGATTTTACTCATGCTTCGTATATTCGTGTTTTCATGCCTCTGTTTAACTGTGGTGATCTCTAGATTTCCCAAGGTATCCCAAACGCCGTTTTTACCAACTTTATATGGATTTCAATGTCTTCTTTAGCTCCATCGCTTGTGGTAAGGATACTGCCAAGATAGTTGAAACTTCCCACATCCTCAATATTTATATTGTTAATCATTAGCTGGTTAAAATTGTTAGTCTTAGAAACTTAGTCTTTGCTGTATTAATTATGAGCCCAACCGTTTGTGCTTCTGTGTTTAAGGAATCGAGTTTTCACTGCGTTTCCCAAGTATAATAACAATTCTTCAAATTTCTTTAACTACAGAAAAAAGTTCAACGGAGCAAATTGAGATACTTCTACCGGAATAACGGTAAAAAACCATATACGTATAAATACTAATTTTAATATATTATCTTTTTGTCTTTAATATAATTTTTATGATGGTTTATTTTATTTTGAAAATTAGCTTCATCACTCATTCGAATAAGAATATACACACAGTGATGATATATTAGAAAAAAGAAAGTGCTTGTGTATGAAAAAATCATTGCCCTAATTACGCAAAAGAAAAACAAAAAACATTTTCAATGTGTTTTGTTTATTTTTGTATTTTTTTTTTTTTTTTTTTTTTTTTTTTCTGTTTATTCAAAATGTCACCATAAAAAGTTGTAACTTTTTAATTGCTCTCATAAAGTTTTTCCCATATAAAACAGCATCCATCTTTTCCATATACAAGTATTATTATGTGGTGTTGAAGACTTTGTATCTTATTTATTAGTAAAGGGAATTGCAAAGCACTGTGGCTGTAAATTTGGGGATAAAGAAATTTTTTTGGAATAATAGGGGAGAAAATTTTCTATATGTAAAAGATAAAAATGATGACTTTTAAAAATATCTTATATATTATTATTTATTATCTTGAAAGAAAAATATATCAAGTCTTCAAAACTAAGACTTTAGAGTTTAAATTTTTCAATAAGTTCGTTTAAAGATATATTTTTATAACTTATTATATCTAATAGCTTGTCGAAGCATTTTTAATATCTGAGACAGATTGGGCATCCATCATATATAACACGATAAGTATTAATAATAAGTTTGACTAATTGCGAAGAAGGTAGATTTGACGACATAAGATATTCCCCACGGAAAGCTTCTATAATTTTTAATATTTTTTCAAATAAGAACTTTCCCCATGTCAAAGTAATCACTTTGCCTTTTATTCAGGTAGAAATTTAAGAGTTGAGTGTAACTAAAAAGGTTTTGTAATAATAGGTTCAAAACATTTTCTACAGTTTGTCTTGGAAGTACTGTCTTTTTTGTCGTTCTCTATAACACGTCTTTTACCGACGTATTCTTCAATTTTCTCATTTTTTCACAAACGAACAAAGGTTTTCTTGATTTAGACACCTTCCCAATCGCAAAAGCAAATATTTACTTGGAAACTTCAATTAAAAAAGCGTCTCAGCAAGTATTTTAATTAGATAATCAAATAAAACACCATAATATAAATTAAAATCTGTACAAATTAAATAAATGATTAGAACTTTATAATTTTTTTTTTGCATAGTTTTTAAACTTGTATTGAAATAAGATTATTTTTAACATTTTCATTTATAAATTAAAATAACTTTTTAATAAAAAAAAAGAAACTTTAAAAAACTTTATTATAAAACTCTTAATTTTTTTTTTAAGTTCAAAACTTTAATGGAAAATGATTCATTAAATATTTCCTTCTATGTAGATTAGACTTGCAAAAAAAAAAATTGCAGCTAAGTAAGCATACAACTTACAACTTTGTTGTTTGTTGGGTTTTAAAAACATTTTGTAATTATATAATAATTAACTTTATAAAGTTTACTTTTAATTCTTTTTCATTTTCCAGTGCACTTTTTGTACCACTTGATTCTATTTAATTAAAAATTGCTTTGGATTCTTTAGTTACGAGTAAATACTTAATTTTATATGGAAATTATGTATGAATAAAATGTTTTTTATGAATGCCATAGTTTACTAGACACAAAAAGTTTATTATATAACTTTATGACGGTCAAGTGTTTTATTCTACTTATTGCAATATTAAAATGATGTGAAACAAAAAAAATGGTAATAACATTTTATAGTTAAAATATTAAAAAAAAAAAATTTAAAATGGCATCAGAATCAGATAAAGAATTAACATGCATGATGCCTCATGCATAAAATGATAGGATTAAAATGTTGAACAACAATTATTTTTTCTTGTTGTTCTAATACTCATATTTGAGTTTGTAATAGTTTTAGTATTATTTCCTTGTTAGTTTAAAAAATAGGATACAACTTTATAAATATTTAATGTGGGATTTAGCTTTATATGTGAATATTTCTAAATTCCTTCATTTGCTTCATCTTAGTTTTGTTTCATCCTTATCTGTACCTATGATCATAACTTGGATCACCTTTAGATCTGTTTTGGTCGGCACGAAACTTGAACAAAGCTACAAACATAATAATTTAATTTTAACCACAGATAGACTCTTTTCAAAAAAAATAAGTGAGATAACGGGAATTCCTTATTGCATGTAAAACGATTCTAACGGGGATTCCTCTTTGCCTGTAAAAACGTAACAGACACAAAAATGACTAAAATTTTTTTATAGGTCTATAGGTGGGAATTACAGTGAAACAAATAGATTAAAATTGTTTAGATAATGTTGCCAGGTGCCAGTGAACTGTGGGAAAGCAGCACAGTGTATCCTAATCCCATTATCAAAGTTATATACGAAGACTTGAAGTACAGATGCAATATTTTAACAATATTTAAAAAGGGATTTTAATAAAATAAAATTTTCTGCCAATTGAAGACGAAGTTTTTCTCACGCTTTTCCACAATTTTTCTTAAATAATGGATCCTAAGAACAATTAAAGCCTCTAATTCATGAATAGATATCTAATATAATTATGAAATACTTTTGTAATTATATTTACATTTTTAAGTGACTTCAGTATTTAAAGTGCTGAAAACATTTCTGTGAAAAGTTTCTCATCCCCTTTTCAAATATGTTTCGATGCTATAGAAACAGTATGCTGAAACTTTATTTTATTCCTTTGTACTACAAATCCTTTTCAAATGTTTTTTAAATTTTTATTAAGGAATTCCATAGAAAATGGTTCTGTATCTAAATAAACCCTTACCAAATAATTCAAAAATCCTCAGAACAGCAAAAATACATTATGAACTAAATAATAATATAATAAACTTTGAAATAAATTTTTTAAAAAATTCCTAATATGTCATTACAGAAATAATACAAAAAACAAGTTAATTAAATACAAATTTTATTTTGGATTTATTTAGAATTTCATTTTAATTTTCATGTTTTTAAATTAATTTAAATGTAAAAATTATTAAAAAAAAGATTTATTTTTAAATATATTTATTTGGATTTTGGTTTAGAGGTTAATTTGGTTTTTTTTGGTTTGAATTAAATTTGAATACGAATTTTTGTTTAATATTAAATAGAATTAAAAAGAAAATTTTAATCTGATTTTTTTATTTTTTTGAAGAATTCAAGTTCTTTTCTCATTATAAGTTAAAATACGAAATGTGAAGGAAAATCTTAAATAACAAGCAGAAAATATCAAAAAGGAAGAATAAAATTCTTGGAATAATTTAACTCCAGTTTTTTAGCATTGTTAAGTTTTTATTATGTTTGAAATAAATATCTTTTATATAATGTTTGTTTTGTGAAATGCAAGGTCTGTTATCAAATTAAGGATTCAATGAAATATGTTATTAATTTTATATTATAAATTATCAAATGAAGCCTCGTCGTCTCGCCTTGTTGTTTTATTACAGATTTATCTAATTTTATTTAACCAATAGATTCTAGACCCTCCGCTGTACTACAGGCGTAAGAGAAGCCACAAAACTTATCTGCCAATCCAATTAAGATTTGAAGACAAATTCCCTCGGTAGAAAAGTCATTTACTTTACCACTGCTAAATCGAAGCCCCGTTTAATTTTATTGGAAGATTCTACGGCATTCAGTTTTTGCTAACTGGTTTTATTCCAGTGATTAATAACCTTAGTTTTTCTTCAATAAAGTTTTAAAATTAATCGTTAAAACAAGCTTACTTTAGTCTAAATTCTAAATTATTTATTCTGCTATAGTAATATACCTCCATTATATTCTGTTCATTAATTGGAATTTGTACACTTTTTTTTAAAATAATTATTTTTAAAGAATATTTTTTTGTTTCCTTTTCTACTCCCCTGAGAAGCATAAGGCGTCCACAAACCCTGTATATCATATTAAATTTTGCTCTAGCACCTTAATTTGCGGCCATGTTTTTGCCGCTTCTTCGATTTCTTTTATTATAGTTCTTCTCCAGGTAGTTTTAGTTCTTCTCATTTTTCTTTGCTTCTTGGGATTCCAATCGAAGGCTTTTTTAGAGATCAATTTATTTATTCTAAGCGCATAGCCATTCCATTTATATTTTCTTTCCCTGATGACTATATTTCTATGGGTTTCTGTTTTGTCATTTTCTCTCCAGGTCTTGCTTTGAAATTCGTCGTGACCACAATATTCTACACATAATTTGCAGACATCTGTTCAGGAATGTTATTGAAGTTATTGAAATATTTTTTTTAGTGACAAACCATGTTTTGTTGCCATACAGCAAGATCGACTTTACGTATGCTTCGAAAATCCTAAGTGTTGTAATCCTAAATTTGTTGATTGTCATAGCTCTGGGATGTTCGCCATAT
This sequence comes from Dolichopus griseipennis, assembly GCA_963082915.1. Classification (NCBI taxonomy): domain Eukaryota; kingdom Metazoa; phylum Arthropoda; class Insecta; order Diptera; family Dolichopodidae; genus Dolichopus; species Dolichopus griseipennis. Next base: position 7,210,794 of record OY720444.1, read on the forward strand.
ATTCCAAAGCCTTGCTTTCAATTAAATGATTCCATTTTTAGTCAATTATATGATATTAGAAGATTGATTTTCCAAAATCGAAAAAAAACGCTCCGAGTTTTCCAAACCCCCGAAATTGGATCTTCGTTTTTGTATACATCTTTTTCAGATCTTCAGACAATCTTCCTAATGTCTAGTTTAAAAAACTAAATTTAAGTTTTCATCAAAAACACGTTCTCGAGAATATTAAATTATCCTGCAATCGTTGCTTGCTCATACTGTGGGTCTAACACATGTGAGATATAACTCATCAATTAAAATGTTTTCAATAGACGCACTAAAAACTTAATTTAAAAGTAGCAAATTTTAAAATAGTTCAAATATTTTTTGGATGAGTAACAAAATTTTCCAGGAAAACTTCTTCAGGATCAAATATAACTATGTTTAAATTTTAAGAGTTTGCTCTCACCAATTTACAGATGTAAGGAAACGTTATTAAAAATACAGGGAATTAACATATTTTTTTCAAGGTCTTAAAGACAAAATACAAAGGCATATTTTTAATCTTGGATCATATATAAAATGTATAATTTTCACTAATCAATTGGTCAGTCAACCTTTAAATGTATTGTTCTCTTCTTTTTTTAATTTTCCATAATTTTTCTTTTTTTTTTTCTTTTAACCTTCATATTTCTTATATTTTTTAATTATAATTATTTTTCTGTTGTCCTTTTTTCATTTTATTAGGACTTTACTTCTTAAAATTTTCTCAAGGGTAAATTTGATAAGTAACTACTAATTTATTAATTATATACATTGATATACACTTATACATATATATATAATATATTTTCATGAAAAACAATACAACAGTAAAATAATTAGTACGTTAAATTTTCCATTCAACTTTAAATTTCATATAATTAGTATACTTTCAAAAATTCTTTTCGGACGAAACGATCCTAAATTATAGGGTTCATCCTCAATCTATTATTATCAAATACATACACATATATATATATATATCTATTATTATCAAATACATACACATATATATATATATATATATATATATATATGTGTATAATATTATATATACATTATTTATTATCAAGATATATAATAATATTATGTAAGACATTAATTATTTAATTTACAAAATGATGGTGGTCTAAGGATTTGGTAAAAATGACCATTAAAACTTTTTTAACTTTAAGCATTTTCCTTGTTCATTTTTTGTCTCTTTCCAGCATTGAAAATTAATTAAAAAGTATAAAAGTAAAAGAGGACAAAAGGTTAAAATTAGAAATTAAAACAAAAGGGAAACAAAAAAAAAACAATAACATGAGGGTCAGTAAATGATTTAAAGGTTTGACTAGACATTGTGATTAGAAACGATGTGAGGAGAGGTTCTTAAATATACAATAATAAATATACTATAAAAAGGACCGGATATTTAGTTAAAAAATGTTAGAAAATTATAAAATAATAATGGGTTCTATTTTGGAAATATCTATTTAATATATTTGTATATTTTACTTTAGTATTTGATGCCGGCTTCGATCGATAGAATGTGGGTGAAGAAATAGCATAAGGTAGATATTTAAAATATTTAAAAAAATTTTGTATAACCTTCGAAGCATAACTTTTATTTTAATTTTCGATAACAAAATTTTTTTTTTTAATATTTTATGTGGTTAGGTACTTACCTTTTATAATTGATTCTTGGAATTCATCAATATTAATTTCAAAACCACATGTTTCTAACCACCGACTCAACAGATTTTGTACTTTAATTAATTTTTATTTTCTAAGAGACTGCCGATTAATGAAGGGTTTTTGGTAATGCAATGTTAACTCGATTTATTATCATTATTAACGCTTTTTCGCCTTTTGAAACGTTTTGTTAAGAATTTACAAATTTTGCATAATTTTAGGATGACATTTTTGAAAAATGTAATTTTGATTTTATAATTTTTGCATATTTTTAGGATGAAATGTTATTTTGAATTTATAATTTTTGCATATTTTTAGGATGAAATTTTTGTAAAATGCAGTTTTGAGTTTATAATTTTTGCATATTCTAGGATGAAATGTTATTTTGAATTTATATTTTCAGCATATTATTAAATAGAATATAATTTTTTAAAATTTTTTATGTTTTCATTTTATAAAAATCTGTTCACCACTTTATTTTTAAATAGTAAAGTTTTTTAAAATGCGGAAATGCAAAAAAATGAATTAATTATTAATATTACTATTAATAGGTATTATAAATTAAAATTAAAAAACATACTTTATACGATTTAAAATTGTAAAAAATAATAAATCATTATTAAATCGGTGTTTTATTAAAACCCATACTCTTCAAACAGAAGTGGATTTATTACATTTAGAATTCTAAAATCACTTTTGATTTAAACGCTTAGGATTGCAGCGTGGCTGCTGGTACTAAGGATTCGAAAGTTAGTAAAACTTTCCTTTGATTTTTAACTTAAATCGGCTTCCGTTACTCAATAGGTCCAAATTAATGGCAATAATATAACAGCCAATAGAATATAGCCTAATGTTTCAATAACTTTATAATAATAATAATTTTATAACTCACATATTCAGAAATATATTTTGTATTATATATTTTTAAAAAAGTTTAATAATAAGGATTGAATTGATTGAAATTTAAAGTGTATTTTGCATGTGATAAGGTCCAGTTCGGTCTCAAATTGTAATAGCAAATAAATTCTAAAATTCTAGCAAACAAGTCAATTGAGAGCACAGATTCTCGAACATGCAAAAATGAGTGGCCGATTTTTTTTCAAAATAATTGAAAAATATTGATTTTCAAACAAATGACCATGCATGGTAGCAACAAATAGTTGAATAATTATATGTTAAGAATTTACAAATTTTGCATAATTTTAGGATGATATCGCAAAAAAATAGCTCACCGATTTTTTCTTCGTATCCAAGGCCCAAGAGTTTTTAACAAAAAATACAAAACTTCGACGGATTTCAACATCTATTGGTATGGATTTAAATGCACTATGAACTTAAATGCAGTTCCATTGTTTATTCTGATTATTATGTTGCAATTGGCTATGAATTCAGTTTTTTACAATTCTTTAATCAATGAATGTGGTAAAATTTCTATGAACTTTATTGATAACATATGGCTTATTTTCTATATATAAAAAAATTGAACTCAATAATTTTTTTTTAATATTTTAAATAACGGTTATGTATTGAAATTAAAACAAACAAATGTTATCCGGAAGTAGAAAAAAAAAATTTATTATAATACGGAAATAGTATTATTTTTATATTCAGAATTTTTTATTGAATATTATACGGTATACATTAAAGTTCATAAGTATATTTGATATATATATATGAATTATTAAATAATAATCAAATATAAGTATATAACATTATGTTGATATATATATGTATATAATGAGTTATGCAATTTAATTTTATATGCATATAATTTATTATTTAGATAAAAATGAATTTGGTAACACATAGCATGTATATATAAGAGTTCATAAACCTTTTTTTTTAATTTTAAATAAAATATATATAGACATATTATATACTTGTACATAAATCTTGTGTATATAATATATATTTAAAATTGTTGAATAGAATTATTTTCCGGGACTGGGTATTATTTACCACATTACCTACGTTTTAAAATATTTAACGCTTAATTATAAACCAAAAATTAACATAATTTTCATTAAAATTAATAATGAATGGAAACAAATGAATCCGTGAAATTATATCTAATGAAGTAAAGTCTAAATAAATATTTCCGTAAGTTTTTCGTAGGACTTCAAGAATTTCTGAATTATTAGAAGTTGCTTTGTTATATTGAAAGTTAGTTGATCTGTACTTTTTAACTTTTTGAAATATTTAATTTGTAAGGAGTTATTTCATTTTCATTTTCAGTTTTAGGATTTATATCATTTAAGGCCTTATTTCACGGCTTATTTGGCGGAGAAACATTTTAATTTTGTTAACTGGGCTACAGTATACTAATTGCTTTTCAATTTTTAATCTTAAAGTTAATTTTATCAAAATAAATTAGACAATTGGTTCTAGGGCTTTTTCGTTGATCGATCATTTTGCAGGATATTTCGCCAAATGGGTTATTAAATTTTAGAAACTCTGGTACTAAATTGTTAAGAGAAACTTCATTTTAAATGTCGCAATTCATTGTATTAAAAAGATTTGGCTTTGTTTTGGTCTTTCGTAATTCGACGGCAATTTCGTGGATGGGTAACTTAGCAGACTATTTCGTGGATGGGCAATTTTAACAGACTATTTCATGGATTGGTAATTTCACAGGCCATTTCGCGGAAAAAATTGTAAGAAGTATTTTGTTCTGGGGTATTTCATGGATAAATTGTTCCTTTTTTGAGAAACCCTGACGTATAGTATAACAGTTTCAAGTTCTTACAAGTTCTGAAAATTTTTTAGGCTTTATTACTTCAGGGTTATTTTGCGGGATAAAAAAATGGATGTGAAACTAATATAAAAGATATTGGTTTTCTAGGGCATTCCGCAAGGCTTTTTAGCGGATAACTAGTTCCTTTTGTAGTGTATAGCCCTGATGTAGTGTATAACAGTTTGGAATTCTTACATACTTTCAAAAAATTTTATTTGCGGGGTAAAAAAGTGGATGTTAAACTAATATTAGAAATATTGATTTTCTGGGGTATTTTTCAGGATATTTCGCGAGGAAAGTTAATTTTTGTGTTTGAAACCCTATTTAATGAAAAACTGTTTGAAGTTTTCATATTTAGTTAACAATTTTGGACCTTATTACATACGCCGTTTTTTCGCTGAAATAAAAAAATGTATGTGCGGCATAAAAAGGCAATGCATTCCAAAACATAACTTCCAACGATCTGTTTAAATTTTTATAAAGTTCCTACCATTTAAGAACTTTGCTTTGCCAACTAGAACATTGCTAACAAATTGTTTTCCCAGCGTACACACAGACTATTTCAATAAATAATATTAATATGCGAAACGAAGTAGCTGAGGAAAATGAAAATTTCCTTTAAAAAAATAACTTTTAACACTTAATATATTTAAGTCGCTTTTCCTAAGAAAGAAGATTTCCTTGGTTTTCAACACTTTTTTTTTTGAGACTTTTTTATTATTTAAAAAGCTGGGAAATACAATTCCATTTTCCTGCCATTTAAATCTTCTTAAAATAATATTATATTTTTTTAAAGCAGCTTTGAATTCTTTCTAAAAATTGAGAAGTCATTCACCTCTTCCTGCTATTTTTTTTTTCATTTTTACTAAAATACATAATATATTAATATTTAATATTTAAATATACAAAAATACATATATGTGTGCTGTATTTGTTTTATATATTCGTATGTAGGCATAAATGGAAAATGGAAAACTTTTCACTAGAAAAATGAAAAAAAAAAATGAGGAAAACTTTTTTAATATTTTATATGTGGAGGCCCTATGAATCGTCCTTATGCAGGATATTTACAAATATTTATATATATTATAATGTATATAATGCATATATTATTTTGATATAATGTATATATACTTATATCGACATTTATAAATAGGCACGTGGTATTTTTACATTCCATATGATATATTTTTAAATATTTAATGCACATTATAATATTTAGTAGGTAGACGAGGGTTATTTAATAAAATTTCTCAAAATTTATCACATTAGACGGGATCTAAGATTTTCCAAAGTTTACATAAATTTACTTAGGCATAAATAGCCAATACTTCATGAGGCTTCAGTTTCGAGCACTGACGGTACCATTGATTTTTATTATATTTCTCTTATTATAATTCTGGGAGGCCTGGTGACAAAATTAATAAGGTTTGTTTGGAAGCTTGAGTTGCATACAAAAAAACAACTAATCCTTAACTGTATATATCTAATATGGGATATATTAATTGATGTTCATGCGTTTATAACTTTGGGGAAAATTGAGGGTAGTTCTGAAACAAAAGGCTAGTCAAATAAACTGTTAAAATAGCCTTCTAATTAAAACAATCAGGAATTTGTAGCAAAACTATAATATTAATATAAACTGATTTGTATAAATAAGAAGTTCTAAATGTAATGAACCGACGAAGATCCATTACTCAATTTTTCCCGAAAGAGACATTCATCTTTAACATCCTTCTATCCAAGAACTAAGTCTCTAGTGTGTAATATTATCTACTAAAAGCTAGTTTCGTTTAATTTAAAGTCTTGGGAAGTTTGTTTTGGTGAAAACTAAAAATTGAAGCCCTTTATGAATAGCTTAATAATTATCAGATTAATTCTATTTCGTCTTCTTATGAGGTTCCTACTTTGAGACACTCTAGACTCCTGTATGCAAAATTATTGACAATTTATATATTTCCTTCATTCCAAAACTTTGCAATCTTCTTCCGTAATTTTGCATATAGTCAAGTATTACACTATATTTTATATGAAAATACATTACATATGGTCATAATCACATATTTGTACAACAATTTTATTTGAAGTGCATTGTCCTTAGCCAGTAAATTTTCCAAAATTAAGTTTTAAAATAATATTTCCCATAGTTGATAGACTATAAGAAAAACTACTCACCAAGGGGAAATGAAATTTGTTTGGGAAAATCAAAATTTAAGGAACCTAAGGTTCAGTTGATTAATTGCCACAAAAGCATAATTAGAATTTTGACGACTATACGAGATCAAGATTTGCGATCAGATTTTCCAGTTAAACTCTCTATTATTGGTCAATTTTCGGCCAAGACTGTCAAAGTGCAATACACTACCAGAATTTGTACCAGAATCAAGATTCTCTGATCATCAAGTTAAAAACTAAAAACTTATATTCAAATATCTTGAAAATATGGTATTTGCTAATGCATTTTTTGACATACAACTTTTTTGCTAGGAAACAAATAGTGAAAATAAATACAAATAAGAGGTCATAGAAATGATTCACAAACAAAAAAACTCACAATTTAGAATTGGGAAACTAGAAAAGGTTTAAAAACAAACAAAAAGTGGGATACTTTATATTTTCTGCTATATGTCAATAGAATATGAAAACATGCGCACATATTTTGTGTTCAAGTTAAAATCAAGAATAGTACAACTATGCAATTTTATGTTTTATATTAACTAAGTAGCACGTGATGTTTTGGAAAATTTTATTGCTTATCAGACAGTGAAATTTGATAGAAAATGAGGAGGAATAAAATTAAAAACAATGGTTTATTAAGTAAATAGATGTTAAAAATGGAGCTCCTGAGGAATGGGAAATTATGTCACGGAGATTGCAATGTTAACTATTTCTAATATCCTTTTAGTGAAAACTGCCTGGATAACAATCAAAGAAATAACAATTCAATAGCCTCGCAATTTTAAAGAAATTTGGAAAGGAACTATCATCAGAATATAATATTTTTGAAAAATAGATAGACAGTCTGTTGTCGATTAGTTCGAGAAGGGATTAATTCGAAAGACCTTAAGAACTTCATTATCCCAATGCTTCAGTGGTATTTTCATTCAGTTAACTCATATCCCTTCTTTGACAGAATAATGGGGAAACCATTTTAATTTCTATAAATCCACGTGGAATATTGTTTTGGGAAGTTTAAGGGAAGACAGGGAAGTGAAAGGATATTAATATAATGACCTTCACCTTTAGATCTTTAGATCAGAATAATAGGAGAAGCAATTAGTTTTCTAACAATCGACGTGGAATATTGTTTTGGGAAGTTAGAGAGAAGTAGGGAGCTGGTGCACGGATATCAATATAATTCTGATCTTTAGCTCTGAATAATGGGCGAGGCACTTAAACTAATAGCAATCCTAGTGGAAGATTATTTTGGGAAGTTCAAGGGAAGCAGAGAAGCTGGTGAAAAGGTGTTAATATAATGTTAGCCTTCAGTTCGGAATATTGTAGAAGTATTTTAACTACCAACAATCCACGTGGAATATTGTTTTATGGAGTAGGGAAGGTGAAAGAATGTTAATATAACCTTAACCTATAAGTTACAAGTCGTTAAATATCATATTTTAAATAATAAATGGATCCTAGGTAATGGAATGTAATGGATAAAAACAATCTTAAAGACTGTTTTGTATTTAAGTTCCAAAATTTTTCCAAAACTAAATGTGTAATAAGTAACATATCTTTATACAGAATTCGTATTATTTTCCTTCCTTACAACCTCCGGCCCTTCACTTGCTTACAACTTCTAAACGATGGTAAATAGTAACTTGTTTAAAATAGATTCTTGTAAATTGTATAGATAAAATTTTTATTTTTTCCAACTTTTTTTTAAATGGAATTCTTTTGTCCTTTGCAGAAAACTATTCGAAATACAAAAACGGTTACCATTTTATGTTGCAACATTTAACAATTGCATACTTTTAGAATATTATATGGTTGTTTTTTTTATTTTATTATACATTAACAAAAGAAAATTACTATGGAAACAGTAATTATAGTTGAAGAAAAAGGTTTTTTAGATATCTGGTTGTCTAGGATTTGATGGTTAACTTATTTTTTAAATTTTAGTATACTGTGTATAAGATGTACAATACATGATCCTAAAAGTATACTCAAAAAGTAATAATCATTTTTTTGGTTTATATTGTAATATTTTTTAAGCAATTTAAAACGTTTCTACGGGGGAATTTTTAAAACAAATGGAGTTATTTTAAAAAGTAATGGATATTATTACGGGGATCTTATGGTACTAACGTATGAGTTTTAGTGCATTTTGCTGCAAATATTTGATTCAAATGAGTTCCAAAAGTTTGATTCCTGCACTTACCGGAGAGCAGGGTTTTTTCAAACTTTGGAGTTATATTGTGATATACACGTGAGACTCAAAGTGTTCATTTATCACAAGAGTATAAATGTTAAGTCTCCAGTTCATCAACGATTTTAAGAGTAAGTTTTAGAAGTTTTTAAGAGTTCGGATTTGGAAGAAAAGGACAATGAACCTTAAAAGAAGTGTTATAAAAGAAGTAATACAGTTCAAGTGATTTCAGGTAGGTGAGATATTTCGAATTTTGCTTGAAGTAATTGCACAAGCTTCCTCTGGCTAGTTTTGAGGTTGACTCATCCGAAACTCCCTACTATTATTGTAAGGATGGTAATTAACAAAGAAGCCGTCGTATTCTATTAATATAAAATATTATGAATTATGTAGGATTGAGAGCACAATATTGAGGCAATCAATTTTCCACAAGCTCTTTCCATAATTTTCCTAACAGTTAACAGTTCTGTTTTAACCACCTACTGCTGTTCTTATTTTAAGAAATTTAATATTTATTTTAATTATTAATTTGAAAAATTAGCAGTTGTTAATATTATAATAGAAATTAATTCGATTTGCTATTCTCAATGGAATCATTAGATCGAAGCTGTATGTAAATAATAATAAATTTTAAATTAAAAATCATAAATTAAAATTTATTAAAATAAATTAAAGTAAAACATTTTACAAATAATTGCACCTACAATTCATTTGGGAAAAGAAATTGCAGAGATATATAATTTATTAATAGTGTTTAGTTTTATTATTAAATATAATAAATAAAAATTAATTTAAAATTATTTAAGTTTAATATAATCTCATAAACCATAGAATAATATTTGAACTTTTGAATTAAAGAACAAATGTCTTCAAATACATTTTAAATGGACGATTTAAGAGAACTTTAAAATTGTGATGAAATTTAGCTTGGAAGTTTCTGCTTCATTCCTTTAAACAATTTCCATGCTTTTACTTTCAATTTTGTCGGAGCTGTAGGCCAAACCTCTAGGTTAATTCTACATCCATATAAAATTATTTTAATAAACAAAAGCTTTATCTTTTGAATGTCCTTATTCTAATTCTTCTATTGAGGCAGATTAATTCTTACTATATCTTTACATTTTCCATTGTTGTTACTTATTATAATAATCGTTGACACCAAAAATTTTTTTGCCTCCATTTTATTTTTAATTAAGTTTTTCCCAAAAACTAAAAAAAAACAAACAGAATACTTTAAAGAACGTAACCTTTATTAATGAGGTTAATAAACTTAAACAAAATGCTATTAGCTAAAACAATCTTTACACATCGTAAAGTTTTTTTACGTAAAAATAAAAATACTCTAAAGGCAATATATACTTATCTTATCTTTTAAGTTTTAAATGTCCTGCTTTTATTTTTTTCCTACAGTCTTCCTCTTTTTTTCACTTATTACCTCAGGAGTTGTTATACCCGTATGACTATATAGTCAAAGGGTATAATAAATTTGCCATTACGTTTGTGACGCAGAGAAGGAGGGGGGGTAGATATAGACTCAAGTGTATGGATCGGATCAGAATCGAAAAATAAATCGATTTAGCTATGTATGTCCGTCCGTCCGTCCGTCTGTCCGTCCGTCCGCACGATAACTCAAAAACTAAAGGAGCTAGGATCTTGAAATTTTCGCAAATTCGTTTTTTTGCAATAGCCGTCATCGCTATTTAAATCCAGCCATTTTGGTCCATGGGGTCGGGTGGCTGCCATACAACTTCTTTTTTTATATGAGTATTTCTCTGTACCTATTACAGCTTCGTGTCTGAAATTTTGGCAAAAGTAGTTTAGTTTTATGGCCAAAGTTTTTGCAAAATTTGGTTGGTCTACGGCAGTGGGTTCGAGTAGCTGCCATACAATTTCTTATTTTATATGAGCATTACTCTGTACCTAATGAAGCTGGGTGCCTGAAATTTTGCTAAAAATAGTTTAGTGTAATGGCCAAAGTTACTGCAAAATTTGGTTGGTCTACTGCAAAGGGTTCGAGTAGCTGCCATACAACTTCTTATTTTATATGAGCATTACTCTATACCTATTGAAGTTGGGTGTCTGAAATTTTGCCAAAAATAGTTTAGTGTAATGGCCAAAGTTACTGCAAAATTTGGTTGGTCTACTGCAGAGGGTTCGACTAGGTGCCATACAACTCCTTCTTTTATATGAGCATTACTCTACACCTAATAAAGCTGAATGTTTGAAATTTTGCCAAAAGTAATTAACCGGATGATATAATATATATGTTACGGTCATACGGGTATCCCAGAGTTGACACAGTCTACTCTACTACACTCTTCCTCGTTTTTATGTTTGTGTTGGTGGAGGACATTACTACAATTTAAAAAAATTATCAAAAAAATAGTTACATTTTACATTTCTAGTTACTTTACGCATATATTTTTTCTGATATGTTTATACAGTGTTTGGGATTGGGGTCAAGGGATCTTATTTCGTCTGCTATTTATACTAGTTGTAGGGAATGAATTTGAAGACAAATTGTGTGAAGAATATGTTCTTCTTCCTTTTCTTTGTTTTGGTTTGTACAAGATTTCGTTTTAACAGTTTTAGTTTAAAGGTGGGTTACCCTCTCATCTTTAAATGCTACTGGAATGAATCTTTCCTACTTTTTTGAGGAGAAGAAAGTTAGGGCAAAGGACAAAAAGAGTCGTAAAAAAGGTTTTCATGTACTAAACAGTTTTTTAAAAACAAAAGTTTAATAAACTAAAGACGGTGAAAGTTAACCTGGTCATTGGAAGCTTTTTTTCTTCAAAACTAAAAATTGAAGCCATGTTCTGTGGGGCATTTAATTCTAAAATTTTCTCTGGAAATCACTGTTACGACTAAGGAATATCATAATAAGTATCATATTAATTTCATCTACTGATTATTATTCGTGGAAATTTTAAGGAAACTTTTAGTTCTTCTTCGTACTCTCATGACACTCCTACTTTGAGAAACTCTTGACTCTTCTATGAAACTTAAATGCATATTTATTGGCAATTTATGAGAATTTCAGACATTTGCAATTAAATAACCAAATAACTAATTTAAAATAATAAATAGTCTGAAAAAAATTATCAAATGTTAGCAAAACCTTTAAGAAAATTCATTTAAAATTGAAGCATTATTGGAAAATGCTTCAGTATCCTCTTTGTACAAATTTGATGTCGTCTATCAAACATATCCTACTACATAATATAATAAAACTGTCAATGGTCTACTTTAATACTTATTTAGGACAAAAAAAAAAAAATTTAAATATATATTCTTGAAAAATTGATATATTTAAATTATATTATATGTAAACTAGTTAGATATAGATGTGGATGTAAATTATAGTGGCACCATTTGGGGTAAACCACAATTTAATTCATCTGAGACACACACAACAAACGACAACAAACAAAAGAAAAAAAAAAAAAGAAAAAAAAAACTTTAATAAAAGAAAGAGACGAAAAGATAAATTATATCTTAAGGGTTTTGTATTTTTTTTTTTTTCTTTCTATGAGCACTCGAATATTTTTTGTTTAGGTAACGTATGTTTAAAATGTGTTAGTGTATATGCAAAGGACTTGGAATTAATATTTAATATAAATATTTACTTTTTGATCCTATTTCAAAAAAATTTTTTGAACCAAAATGTGTGTGTTTTGGGGATATTAGAAATTTATGCCTAAAAAAATTTTCTTTGTTAAATAACGGATTTTTGGAAAATTTAAAGATGGTTTTTTGCGAATTATCTGTCCGATTTTCTTTTCTGCGAATTGGTAATTAAATATAACAAATTAATGTAAGTTTGAATTGGTATTGAGGATTTTGAAATCCTTTGATTATAATGACTAAACAGGGAGCTTAGAATATTGAGACCCAAAAATAAAAGACTTGGATTAAATGATAGTAATTCCATCGAGAGAAACCTAATTATAGTGATCTTAACTTGTTGAATCTAATTTTTTGGAAAAGTGTAACAGCTCTTTGCAAATGATCTAAGTAATCAAGTCCTATTGGAGGGAATTATAGATCTGATTTAAGACTTAGTTTTGAGTAAAATGTTGCATTTCAGATTAACTGTAACGATTTGGATATGGAGCTTTCAATCTAAGGGTTCTTTTAATTTGACTAAAGAAGTTTTTAAATCCCTATTTCTTATACTTCACTACGTGAGATCAGTCTTAGAATATTCTAGTACACCTTAGTACACATACTTTTTGTATTGAATTAGTTCAAAACAAAAAGTTGACCAAATTATCACAAACTCTAGATCTAGGATAATTGACATTCAATTGATTAAGGAACACTCCAGCTCTATATATTCAATATTTTACTTATTTTTACTGCAATGTTCTTATTTTCATCTGCAATCGATCAATTTCGAAAAAAAATTCTTAAGAAAATTAATTATTTAAATCATTTTCGAAGAAGAAAAAGTAGGTTTGATACGTAGTTGGGAAGAAGTAGGTAAAAGGTATTCTGTTTATTCTAAATTGGTTTGAAAGATGGATCCTGCAAAACTTATATAAATAAAAAAGGATATGAACTTTTTGACAAATTGTATTCAATTTGTTTTGTATGGAAAAAAAACGTATCCTTTTGAAAGGATGTCTTAGAAATATATTTTGAGTTTTTTTTAGTTTGGCATATATCTAATATTAATATTGGATACAAAAGGCTAAGAGTGTATTGATTTGTCTGATATTTAAAATCAATATGTGTTAGCTATAGGATATGCGATATAAAAATTAAATATATATCTGGAAGGTATATGTGTAGGTTTCCTAGAAGGTATATATGTAGGTATAACTAAGAGGTATATAATATAATTTTATTTAAACAACTTTTTGGTTTATTTATTTTGGGTTTTTAGTAATTTTGACTGAGTTTTCGTAACTAGAGCATCTTCGATATAATTTTTAAAGCATCAAAATTAAATCGGGGTTTTTTTGTGGATTTTAAAAAAATTTTGGAATTTTTTTGTGTCTCATGACCTAAAATATAAATTCTTTGAGAGTTTTTCCAAAAATATTTTAGAAATATGAAAAAATTATTTAGAATTAATTTGATAATAGAGTCTTTTGATAGCTTTGTGATATTTAAATTGAACTAATCTGATAGAAGATGGGGCAGTTACCTATATAAACAGTTTTGAGTGAAATATTTGAGTGAATATTTAACAATATTTGAGACAGCCTATGGTAGCAGTGGAAATGGCTAAATGCATAATATCTTGCAAGATTGTGCTGTTTCACGTTTCAAAATTTCAAATCACAAAATACCAAGATTTCAAAATCCCAAAAATTTAAAAGTTTCAATATTATAGCAAAATCCTGAAATTACAATATTTTTAAAAAAACTTGAATACTTTTGCAGGAAATCCTATTAGTATTGCCATACTGTTAGTATTGATGTTACAGTTAGAACCAAAATCAGAATTTCCGAATTTCAAAACATTTAAGGCATCTTAGAGTTATTTGCCTAGTATATATTCGGAGGGATTTGAAATTTGCTAACAAAATCAGGATTATATGCTTTTACCAGAACATTTATATATATATGTTTTAGGAAGGACTTACAGTAGATTACAATGTAAGGATTTTAATAATTTGTTTAGCGGGATTGTTTTTAAATAAATAGTTTGCCAGTAAATTTCGAATTTTGAACTCTTTTTGGCTTTTAAAACTCCATGCGAATAATATTTCGCAATTTGGGATTTTGTGTTTAGGGATTACGTACTGAACCTATTAATAAATATTATCATAATTAATTTGAGGAAATTGATTAATAATTTAAAAGTCTTTGATTTTAAAAATTTGCATTCAATTAATTAAATTCTTTTGAAAAATCATTTCATATCTTTTGTTTAAGGGTTTTGACGCACATTTAAGGGAATTCCTCTCTAATTAGGTAATAAATTCCTTTTAAATGAAGGAATGCAATACATTTTCGAAGTATGGAGTTGCTTTGAAATGGGTACTTTTTTAAAGTATTATTGGTAATATTATATAAATTATTTGAAATAATTTCATTTGATGATGAATTTAATTTGATTCCTTTTAATTGGCTCAAAAGAATAGTGTATTTTTTCCAATTAATTCCTTTTATAATTTATCTAATTATTTAAATTGTAAAATATTTTGGAAATTTATTCAATTTCCAAATTTCTATTGAAATTTAAAAAAAAACTGTTTGAGAACATTATTTTTGTATTTGGAACATTTTTTTATTTTTACATGGACAAATATCCTAGAAACCATGGTAAAACTGCCTGAATGCACAATATAAGAAAAGGAAACCAGTATAGGGTTGATTCAGTGGAAATTAGGTTTTGAAAAGTGTTAGCCAGTGTAAGAGTATAATAATTAAAACCTAAAGTTACTAAAGATTCTATGGATGATTCTGAAGATTCTATGAACAATTTAATAGATTCTATGGATACAATTTTGTTTTGTTAAAGATTATATACTTGACAAATTTGTAAATTTCCTGAAAATTTAAAATTATCACCGTTTCCTTTTCATTTAAATGCAAAGAAGTATCCTGCAAAAAAATATTTAATCATCTGGAACAGAGGAATTGAAAATCGCCCTAAAAAGCGTGTTAATAGTACAAAATCCAGTTAAAAAAAATAAAAAAAGGGATAAAATGAAAAATAGGTATGATAAACTATCTCGAATAATTAAGTACAATGAAAAAATACTATTTACGAAAATAAAGTGATAATAAAGGTAGAAAGAGAAAAGGAAATTTACAAAAAAGAGAAAAAAACAAGGACGAATGGAATAAAAGAAAAATAAATTGAAATTTAATCTTACACATAATGTAAAACCTACCATTTTTTAATGCTAAAGAAAAATTTGCTAATTTCCAAAAACGAAAATTTTAACAAAACTAGGTCATTAAAAAGGAAGTAGGAACACAATCTTCCTACGGACAAAAGACCTTATGCCTATTTGAAAAAATATAGCCAAGTTAAACTGGTAACAAAATTGAAGCAAAACAACTCAGTCAGATATCGCAATAAGAACCTCAATTTCTAACTTAATTATCCGGAGGGAGCTCTGGATCACTCAAGGTATTTTGGCATTTAGAGATTATTGGAATTGAGTTCGTCAAGTCGTCATGCCACATCCTTAGAATAAAAATTAAACATTGGATATAATGCACTAATTTAAGCCGGAACTATTAGTATAGGCTAGAGATATCTTGAAAGATTGAAAAACAGATCAACTTGTCTTATAACCATTATCACTTGTTTATCTCTTCAACAACGTACAGTCATGTTTTATAGCTATTTGGCATGAAGTTACACATGATTCAAAGAGTTTGTAAATCTATGCCTCCACTGAATGTATTCCAACGAGAAACTGATACTGTGATACCATTTCCAGCAGTGTTCCAATGATTGATTAATTATCTACCTTCACTCAAAATTTTCCAATGAGAAACTGAGAGTGTGACAGATCTTCATGGCAAAATAAAGTATAGGAAGAAACACTAAAATTTTTTTCTTTTCCTTATTCTACATAGTCCATTGGTCCATCTGTTTATATGGCTTTTAAGTCCCAATCCCCAACATCATGCAATGAATGGGTTTCCAAGTTTCAAAGATTTGATCCGAGGAATCTGAAGAAGTGACTTTGGATGACTTTTACGGTTTACCATTGATCCCCGTTAAAAAATTAACCCTAAACAAAACTTAAGGATTTAATTGGATTGACTTTAAAATGCTTGGATCTATAACTCTTTGCATTCTAAGTTTTACTTCTAGATATTTAGTTATATTTTCAATTGTAGTTAACAGCTGTTACATAATCCTCAATTTAAAAACAAAAGATTGAAATATATTCATCAATTTCAGAATAAAAGAATAAATAAATCAAAAAAATTCAAAAAAGTATAAAAACACTTTGGTTGTAGTAATCCTTGGCCATACTCAACTCAAAGGACTATGAAAGGATCTATATTTCACAGAAAATTTTCTTTTATAATCCACCTTTATTTTTATAAAATTTCCTTTTTTTTTTTTATAATTATAAGTTTCTTTTTGCTTGTGTTTTTGTCCTTTGGTCAATTTTAAAGATATTATCTTTGCACCATTAAAAGTCCTACTTCAATGTCTATTCAGATATTTTTTTTAACTTCCTTTTTTTTAAATTTGGGTTTTTTTTTTTTGTTTTATTATCAAAGATAAATTAAGATAAAAAAATTCTGAAAAGTAATTTTGATTAAATATAAAGTATTTTTAAAAAATACAACTCCAGCAGTGGTTTCTGTTTTGTAAATTAGTACAAGATCCAAGTACTTTAAATGATATTTCATTTAAGGTAGATTTTGAAGGAGTATTTTCGGAAAAAAAAGTGCAAACGTTAAGTTTTTCAATTTATATTTTCCTCATAGTTAGTTTCTATTTTTCTTTAATCCTTTGGATATCTCTTAGAATATACAGCGGATCTGCTTAGCACCTCGTTCTTTGCATCTTCGGTTATGTGATATAACTTAAATTTGCGGCTAAGACCAATTCGCTTGCAATATAGTTCATCTAAAGTCTATTCCAAGAGTTCCCTATATGGGCCTTTCTCTATAAAATCGCTGTTCTGGACCATTCTCTTAATCGCATTTTCTGATCTTCTGGTTTACGCAAACCTATAGTGTTTTCCTAAGTTTGTTGATGGATATTAATGTTTGGATTCCATATAGCGAACTCATTAAATGTGGTCGTTGAAAATTTTCCGACTAAATCTATCGAAAACATGGTATTTGCTTATGTCTACTATTTATGGCTGGTATTTACTTATGTTTCATGGCTCCTCTAGCTATACTATTTTAATGGGAATGAGAATTTGTTAACATCTTAATAATTGTTAAGTAAACTAGTGGGCAATTAAGGATACTAGAATTTTAGCTTATTATTAGAATAGAATATTATAATTAGGACTCTAGAAAGTATTGTTAGGATGCGTCCTGTATTTTGCTAAATTTTGTGAGTAGAGGTTCTTAGAGTCTAAATAACGTCAATTAAAGGAAACGTTTAAATTCTTCCAAATCCGACAAACAAAAGGGAATAATATAGGAATATATATCCCTATTATATTCTTACTATCTAGATCTTTCTTCTGTCTTCCTATCTACTCATACAAATCTAATTGAATTAACAATACAATTTTTTTTAAACTTCCGAAAAAATCTTAGTATACGAGTATAACAGCAAAGCAAAAAAAAAAGGATCATCACAAGGAAAACAACCAAAGAGATGTAATCAAAATTAGAAAACCATGTGAATCCAACAAATTACTACAACATTCGAATAAATAAACGAATCTGCAGATTTTTTATTTTATAACCATAAAAATAACACAAGAAAAGGAAAAAAACACAGTCGTTTTTTTTTGCACCTGAATTATTTATTTAATTTTTTTTTTTTTTTATTTATGTTGAAAAGATTATGTATTTTGATTACATACATTAATTTCTCTTTGTCTTTCTATCTCTTTTACCCTTTTTATATTTTGTCCTTTTTTTTTCAATACAAATGTGAAATTTTTTTTGAAAAAAAAACTGAAGAATTAAAAGATGAAATAGAATAAATACAAAAAAAAACAAAGAAAAACCAAAAGTAAAAAGGACTTTTGTTAAAAGGATGAAAAAGGACTTCTTTTTAAAAAACAAAAGTTTTTGTTGTTGTTACTGTACTACTTTGGATAATGGTTTCTCTTTTATTTTTTTTTGTAACAGTGGTAGTAGTAGATATTCATAGTAAATTTAAGCTCTTTGATCTGAAGGATTATAAAAAAAAAAACCAACATACAATCCTTATTCATAATCCTTCAAAACAAAAACAAAAATAATTATTTGTTATGGTTTGGTCTATTTGTTTGTCATTTGAGCGTTACTTAATCTCAAAGTATTGTCCTTTGGATTACGAAGATAATTTTGCGATATAAAAATTGGCAAAGGAGAAAATAATACCTAAAAATTACATCTTCTGCCGGTTATTCCGTTATTTGGTAAATTAATTTTTTTTGGCAAAGGTCTATTTTGTGTAGGTTTACAATTAAAAAATTTATTTAAATTAATTTTTAATTATTTTAAGAAAAAGATATAAAATACGAAAATTAAAAAAATTAAATAAAAACAAAACACTAAAAAATTGCATACTTTTAGGATAAAGTTTTCCCAATACAATTAGTTAAACTAAGTTTTGTCTTTTTGGATACAAAATAATTTTAATATTGGGTTGTATTAAAGTTAAATTAATAACTTTTCATAGATATTTAATAAATTTGAGTTTTGGCATAAGGAGGGCATTTTATATATGCCTTTATTGTGAGTGAAAAACCTACACAATTTAAGTTGACCGATTTATTTAATTTTTTTAAATGAGTAAAAGATTTTTATTTTCGTGGGTTTCATACAATTTTTAATGTGGATCTTATCTTTATTATTGCATTTTCTTTTGAAAAAAAAAGTTAATAAAAGAAAATAGCATTTGTGTAGTTTGTATGAAAATATATAGTCTACTTGTAGGAGTTATTTGTTTTATTTGGTAATTCATTATAACAATCATTACTGACCTACTTTTCGTCCACATACTTTCGAGATTCAAATTTTTTAAGATTTGTCTGCCAAAAATGTTGTCGAGTAGGTTGTAATTTTAATAATATCATAAATTAAGATGAATTCAAATTAAAACATTGGTCTTAATAAAAATCTGATGAGTGATATAATATTTAAAAATATCCTAAGTTTTTAAGAGGTGACCAATGTTAATAAAAAAAAATTTTGAGTTCAAAAATGATATCCTCCAAGCATTTAATTGAATGACAAATAGTTCCCACACTTTTTCTCAAATATAAATTGGAACATACACGAAAGTGCACTCACTAATAGAATTCCTTAGAATATACATTACACCCTTATAAATCGTATATAATTTTAATTTTTAGCTAATTCTAAGTTTTAAATAAAGCTATTTTTCAATTTATTCGAAAACAATTTTATTTCAAATGAAGACAACTTTAATTTAAGTGAAAGTTTACTAATTAAAGTGAGTACATTTTTACTTTAAGTAAACACTTTTTATTACTGCCCTTAAATTTACATTATCACAATTTCTGACATCTTAGATAAAATACAATTTTCAAAACACAACTTAAGTAGAATGTTAAAATAATAGCTGGAAATTTAATTTCACTGTTATAAATCACAGATTAAAATGTTAAACTATTTAAACTGGTAGTTGTACATGAAATGTATTCAAATTTTATTTAGTCAGTTCAGTTCGTAAGTAGATCTTAGGGCAGTAGACAAGTTTCTTAAGTTACCAATCAAAATCTTCACTTTAAATAAAAATGTTTTCACTTGAAGTAAAATATTATCTAATATTTTAAATTCACTGTTATATATCACATATAAGAATTTAAAAATATTCAATTCATTTAAAAATAATTTTTCATTCATTTGAATGGTAGACTGTCACATAATGGACACATTTCTTAAATAACTGAACGAATCTTCACTTTAAATAAAAATGTTTTCACTTAAAGTAAAATATTATCTAAAAATTTCAATTCTCTAATATATCTCACAGATTTAATTAATATTTTTGTTAATTATCTAGCTAATGTAGGAAAATCGTATTTAATAGTATAAACTGGTAGGCTATAATATACATATATATGCATATATATATATATATATATATATGTGTTTCAAATTAAGTATGTTATTATTTATACATTTATTTTAATTCATAAATAACATTATAACATACAAAATAAGTCTTTTTATATAATTAAACATAATTTACTTATATTTTGTAAAAATATTTTTAGCTTGAGTAGCAATTAATTACTGTGTATATATATACCTTAAATATATATACATTAAACCACTCATTCTTTATACATAATTATGCTTTGAATGTTAAAAGATATGATAATTAACAATAATCATACATAATACAACATAAAGAAGTTGAACTCATTCATATAAATTTAAAAGTAAGGTAAAGCCTAAGGTATTTCATGTATCAATTAAAAAAATTCTGTTGTATCTTTTAAATGTTTTTATAATTATAAATTATTTTGTTTTATGATTGATTATGATGGATTTTTATTTTATCTTTTCTTGTTTTATATTTCATTATTAATTTGAAGAGTTTTTTTTTATTTTTTTTTTTTATACAAATGTCCTGATTAAATTAAATTCCCAGAATTAATCATAATTACTAAATAAATCATTTGTCAAAAGGTGCTTTACCTATATTTTGTTTTAAATGTTATGTGTTATGTTACTTTAGGTTTTGGTGTTGATTTTGTTACTTATGTGTATTCCTCAAAATATCCTGGAATAGTCCTATGCTTAATTATTTGCAATTTCTTTTAATTCGTTTTTAATTACCAGATTTGTATTAATAATTTCAGGATATAATGGGATCCCCAAGCTTCTATCACTTTTGCTTTAAAATAAAAATGATGGTTTACATTAAAAATAATTTAAAGGATTTCCTCTAAGGACTCAATGATTTAAGGAACATTTCTTTCCTTGTAGAATTTTTCTCAAATTTTTCTTTTATTTTTATTCCTGATTTTTCCTGAGTTCCTGATTTTAGGAATTCCTGATAAAAAACTTGAAGGTCTTGTGTAATTAAAAATGAATCGGTTTCCGTAATATGCCTGTACACAATATTTTGCCTAGAGTTTGATGAAGACAAACCATAATATTGACGAAGTTGTTACAGGACTTTATTTCCTTATTACTTAAGGCAACCAAATTGAAAAAATTCAACGGTCCAAAATATGTTTCGTTGGAAAATTTTTAAAAAACCATCCAGAGTAAGTAAATTTGAAGGGGTTTCATATAGAATTTTAGGGCATTAATTACCTTAGATAATCACATTAAAAAAATCTTCAGTCCAAAAAAGGCTCCATTGGAAAACATTGAAAATCGTTCAGGTTAAGTAAACTTGAAGGGGTTTCATACACCATTCTAAATTTTTAATTACTGTGCAAACCCAAAATGCGAAAATCATAGGGTCAAGTAATGCTCCAGTAGAAAACATTTAAAATCGTTCGGAGTAATTGAATCCCGAGGTTTCTTTGAATAGTCTTGGACTAAAACTAACCAAAAATATTCAATTTTCATAACCAAGTCTTCGGATTCAACGGGATTCAATTTGCTGAAAGGGGATTAGAAATTATGTTTTGTTGATTATGTGCATGATAAAGAAGAAGATTTGTGAGAATGTCATGGAAAAAATTGGTATATGCTTTGATTACTAGCAGCATTTTGTTGCTTGTGTACTGACCTGAGATTAAATGTAACAGTACCTTTAAAATTCATATGTAACCATTTTCATGACACTATAAATAAAGACATAGTTTTGTTAAACTATCAATTTAAAAAGTTTTTATTTTATATTTTTACAAATGCAAAATTAAAACATCTTCAGATATGTTTGGCATCTTCTTGATTATAAACTCAAAACAGTTTTTTCAATTTCCTCATTTTCTAAACAACAAATCAATGAAATAACATAAGTTCAAAATTTACTTTAAAGTATTTTCGTATTCCTGAAAATGAAATAAATCTTTTCAAATGTTATTTTGAACATTGATATAGGCATTGCAAATGATAATGACAATCATTTGATTTTATTAATAATAGTTTTGCAAATCGTTAAAGGGGTTTTTCAATTGAAATATTTTGAAATCTTTTGTAGGATCACAAATAAACTTCAAAATGATTGTTTAAATAAAATTTGAATTGTATTGTTAATATAATTAAGAAGTCATCAAATAAGTTGATAGAATTAAAGGTCTACGATATAATAGATTAAAATGTTTTAAATGTCACCTTTTAAGCACTTATAAAGGGACAGTAGCAGAGGCAGCACTTTCCATTCCCACATGGGAAACACAAAAAGAGTTATGAAAGAAAGGCCTAAGGCGAGCTGGAAAACCACAAGGCTGACTAGAATAAAAATACCGTTTAAATCTGTTAGAAACTTTCTGCTTTAACAGTAGGCTACAAATTTTGAGAAATAAAGCATAGTTTTGAAAAATCCTTAAAATGAGAAATAAGTCCTGCCGCGAAGTTTTGCGAATCATTCCAATCTTCTCTACTCAATTGTGAATTAAGGCCGATTAAGTCTATTGTCCTAGGCTTTATTTCCCCTTGCCCTTTTTAAATGAATATAACCTCAATTGAAAAATAAAATTATTCAACTCTAAAAATTTTGATTAAAATAACATACAAGGATACAAATCGAATCAAAAACTGTGTGGAATATCTTGAATTTATAATTACTACCTACTTTCAACGAAGAAACCCACTGTTAATGCATTAAAATGTCTTCTCCTAGTAAACATTGTTTATTACTACAACACTATTCCATGCTGTGCTGTGAATTTTCTTAAATATTATAACATTGGAAAACTGCATGTACAAATACAGATTAAATGCATTTTTATTGCATTTCATATATTGCGTCATAATATGATTTTTGGATGCATATTGAATCCTTTTTGAGATTAATAATTTTGAAGATTGCGAAAAATAGATAAATAGACGTATTATTGGCGCCATCATTGGTATACGATTTTTCAAATTGGTTTTTGGCAAAATTTTATACAAAATGCGTTTTTATTATTTTTAATTTCTTTTTCTTATTTTTCCTTTTTCCAAAATTTATTTTATTTAATTCTTAAGATATGTTAGTTTTCGGAATTAAATTATAATATATTTGTAGTTGAAATTTTATAACATTTGTAATTTCATTTAAATAGAAATTTGGAGGTTAAAGAATTTGTATAATTAAATTAAATTTTTGATTTAGTTATTATTATTTAAATTTAATTAAAAATTTGTTTGCTTTTAGAAATTTTAGAATTGAGGAAAATTTTTAAGGAGTTGTGGGATTATATTGATAGAAGGAGGTATTAAAGTATATGGAAAAGTGTATAAAATTTGAATTAATTTTTATATATCACTTATGGAAATGTTAAAATAGTCTCCTATAAAATCTTTTCAATCTCACGTGAATAAAAATATTCTGAAAGGGGAATACCATGAATTTTAAGACAACTCTAAAATATTTTTTTAATAATTAATAACAATCTCATACAAACATTCTTGGAAAAAAAGACTGCCCTGATTTTAAAATAAATTCTAAAATCCGTTCTAATTTATAATAATTTGGCTTTTAATTTTACGTGAGTGTGAGAGAAGACATGACCTCCTGAAAGAGTTTGATGCATATATTTGAAAGTTTTTTTTTAGAACAGACCCCAGTTTTTATTATAAAAAAAATTAGGGACAAAAATATGTCCCGCAGAAATCAGCGTTGAGGAAGTATCGAAATCAATTTACGGAGGTTGGTAAAACATGGATAATCTCCATTGAAGGATGGTGTTACAAAGTGTTATTTTTTATTCAGCAGTTGATCGTCCTAGCTTGATAACTATAAAACAATGTAAGAAACCAAAGTAAACAAAGACTTGCGATTAAGGGGAGCGTTGAACACCAAGAGCATTTATCGAACAAGCAGCTTAGTTTTTTTTACTTTATCTCTTTGTCTAAGTATTGTTTAAGGAATTCCATTCTGATTATATGTATTAACTTCACTTTAGGTATATTATACGTCTAATATATTTCAAGAACAATTGAATATAATTTCTTGATCCAATATTCAAATATTCGAGTAAAGGGGAGCGTTGAACACTGTTTTTCACTTTATTTCGGTGTCTTAGGATTGCTTAAGGAATTCCGACCTAATTATATGTACTAACTAACTGTAGTTCCTTTATAAGTCAACTACGTATTAATAACAATGTAGAATACCGAAGCTACATCTATAGAAAAATTAAAATAATAATCAATATTATAGTTCAACATTAAAGTTCTTTGAACTATTATAATTTCACGCATTTTTAAGTTTTCCATGAATGAATATGTAAAAAAAAATTTCCTTTTTAATGATATTATTATCAATGCGCTTTTCTTTTCTCATTTTTTTTTTTTTTGCAAAGTTTTTCCTCTCATTATATTCCAATTTTTATATTCATATAGTTATTATTAAATTTAAAAGTTTCTGTTTGCATTTTTAATTCAATTTTCTTTCAATTTAATTTTCATATTTTATCAAAATATTATCATTAAATATTATAAGTTTATTTTATATTTTATATTCTACTAGACTATAACTGATAAGTTCCTATGTTATTTCTGATATACTTTAGAATGTGTGTTAGAATAATTTTGTAAACATTTTTTCACTCATTTGAAATTCAATTTTTGTATCATGAGAGTTTTTTTCTTGAAACTTTGTAATAAGAAATTATAAGTAATAGTGGGGACTGTGTTAGTAATAGAATCTTTTCCATAATGGTAGATATAGATGATGCAAAGAAAACTACTTTGAATAATATTTTGTAAATTATAATATGTATTCATATAGAAAATGAAACTGTGTTGCAGCGATGTTAAATAAAAGATATGTTTTATGTTTTAATAAACTTTGCATAATTTTTATAGAAAATCAGATATCTTGTATAACTTTTTCATTTTATTTTCTTATCATCTTCTTTGAGTTTCTTTATATTCTTAAGATTGCTTTAATATAATCTATATTTGAATTTAGAAATAATTTTTTGTACGCTTATGCTGTTATATTTGGGTAAAGCAAGTTTATAATTTAATCCAATTTCTTAGGTGACCCTTCTTCTTCTTGTGTTGCATATTCTTTACAGAATGTTAGCGTCATATGATAGTTTGTGTGATTTGTTTGTACCGCTCCCTGTCCCTTGCTGATTCTACCAGTGCACCAATTTCCGATATGCCAGTCCAATTTCTAATATTTCGGAGCCAAGACAGTTGTTTTCTACCAACTCCCCTTCGTCCTTCGATCTTCCCCTGCACGATGAGCTGCAACATCTCGTATTTCGCACTCCTCATTACATGGCCAAAGTATGCTGTTTTTCGACGTTTGACAGTTGTGATTAGTTCTCTTGTCACGTTCATTCTTCTGAGAACCTCCTCGTTCGAGACACTGTTTACCCATGAAATCTAGGTGATCCAAGCATAATTAAATTTTAATGTCTTGTATGGTGATCTGAAGACTGTGTGCAAACCTTTTGGGAAACCTTGCATACCCTTTTCAGTCTCACACCCTGACTATGTAATCACCTGAACGCCTAATCAACTCTATGATCATTCCTTAAGTTAGATATCAATTTATTATCTCCAAATCTAGTGGATCGAAAGACACGGTTATAATTATCAAGAACCTGGAGCATCTCAACCTTTAAATTATGGTATTTACTATTTATTTATAAAAATAGGGCTTAAAATTTCCACGCTATCCCGGAATAATAATTTAGGCTTACAACATTATATATATATATGGTCCGACTTTTATAAATTTTCAAACAGATCTTGTATTTAGTTTCCAGTGTTCGCACTTATACTTTTACTTATCAATGTGGTAGTTATAGTATTAATAATATTTTATAGATTATCACCTAGTACTTTTTGGGATCGAGCTCAGTATATAATAAGTGTATATTCTAATGAATTTGATTTTAGTTGAGGTCTTCCGTTGCCTTTTAAAGATTTTCCATACCATAGTCGTAAAAAGGTACAATAATTTAATAAGAAATCTTTTTCAAGGCAAAGTGTAGCTGACGACGCTTGAGTTTGAGAATCCCTATTGTATGAAACTTTAAAAAAGTATTAGAGAAATTGCGTCTAGGTAATGTTTACATTATTAATTTTCGAAAAGTTTTTAAATAACTAAATTTACTGTAGTCATTTTTAGAAATTTATTCTTTTGATGACATGGTAAAAACTTGAACTAGGACTTGGGTCTGTCAAAATCAACTTGGCCAAATCCAGTTTAATTGAGAGCAAAAAGATGAACTCTGATGAAATCCGGTAAAGAGAAAACGGATTCAACAGTTTTGTTGCCATAGTGATAACTTTTTACCTAGAATCCCACCAATGGAATGCTTGCTGTCAGAATCGCTTAAAAAGGTGAACCCAAAAACCACAAGCTTGTGCCGAAATGTTTTAACGAATCAAAGAAATAGAAATATCACAATCAACACTGTCAAGGAAGGATAAATATTCCTGCAAATAAGGATTTTGACAATTCAATTTTATTAAA
The DNA here is from genome assembly GCA_963082915.1 of Dolichopus griseipennis. NCBI lineage: Eukaryota > Metazoa > Arthropoda > Insecta > Diptera > Dolichopodidae > Dolichopus > Dolichopus griseipennis. The sequence goes on from OY720444.1 coordinate 7,237,776, forward strand.
TTTTTTTTTACAAAAATTTTTGTTTGATTTAAAATTTTCTTCAAAAATGGAAAATTAAAAAAAAAAAACCGTAAAAGAAAATTAGTTTTCAATGAAATATGATTGACAAAATAACAGAGCTACTTTTCTTCAAAATGTCATAATTTTGTATACAATTTTGGTGTATTTTGGAAAATAATCAGGATATGATTTGATTCTTTCTATATATTATACTTTCAAAGAAAATTTGAATATTCAGAAAATAAAAGTCCTTAAAAAAAAGGATATAAAGAAGGAAGAGAATATATTTTAATTAGATTATGAAATATTTCTACATAGTTTTTAAGGAAATACTTCAAAACAAAAATAGACAGATTCGCAAACTTTTGTCAAATAAAAAAGACTGTTTTATATTTGCATGTATAGAGTGCTGCACTGTGGAATTTTCAAAGAGTAGAAATTTTAGGTAGATTTCCATAAAAAGTAACTATGTTGCGCTAGATAAGAGTTTTAAAGGTTCTATTTGCATATTATGAAGCCTTAATATCTTTTCGCCTGGAAGAATATTATGATCCTATATTTTCAATCGCATTTACTATAGGCCGAGACACTTAAATAATTATTGTGAATAAAAGATAACTAATTGAGAACTGGAATCAAATTTTTACTTTTCCAGTATCAGATTTTCATCTGAAATACTAAACTCTACGATAGTGTGAGATTTTTACTCACTAATAATTCCAGATGCTTGAGTTTATAGTAATTATAGTAATATTAATCTAGAATAAAACATATTTCATGAGTTCCAAGATTTTAAGTCCACCTTTTTTGGTGTAAAAGATTAACCTGGTGGTCCAGAGCATTTTCAGCTTCTTTTTCCATCCACTATCGCCAGCTTTTCCCTGTTAAAGTTAGAGTTCGACACCCTGTAACACGAAAAGTAACAGTAACACTGCTAAAATTTTTTTTTATATTTATTTGTGATAATTAAGTAATAAATTTTGTAACTTAGTTAATCTAGAAAAAATTAAAGTGTAATGAAAAACTAATTTTATACAATATATAAAAACTAGGTTCACATAATTATGTGCTGTTTATGTTTATTTAATGCGAAATAAATTTAATAAAATGTTCGTACAAGTAAATTAATTAACAAAATTAGTGAAGGCTTTGTAAAGGTTCTTAGTATCATGCAATGTTGGTATATTCTGTAGAAAAAAGTTCAAATAAAATGACTACTGAGAAAATATTCGTTTGCTTTCTAATTGGAACCTGTTATATGATGTCCTTGCTTACTTTTATGAGCTGTCATGGGTTTTTCAAAGAAGTATTCTATTTCCAGTATGAGAAGAGGAATTTAAACAGTAAATCTAATTTTATTTTAAGAATATCTGAATGTCTCATTTAAGGCTCCCAGCATCTTATTCCACTTGGATTTAAAATAATTTTACTTGCTTGTGATAACGCACTCTCTAATTTATTAGTCAAAATTTATAAAAAAAAATATTCAAATGTTTCAATTTTTTATTACCTTTCAGATTGAAATACAAGTGCAAATCAAGAAGATCAACAATATGAAATCAAAAGAACTCAAAGGGATTTCTGAAGATAAATTGTAAAATATAAGATACCAGAGTCGCCTTTTGCATTGCATTTAAATTTTAATTGATTTTTAAAACAAAAAGAGGAGTGGTAAGCAAAAACCTTATAGGTGGTGAACAGAGTTGGATCATATTCTGTAGTCAATTGGTTACAGTGATTACAGTCGTCGAATGCTGTTACCGGTCAGAAGATCTTTAAAATAAATAAAATTAGATATTTTAAAATGAAATAAATTTATTTTTTTGGAAAAACTAAACTTAGTTTTATTTCTAGGTAAACACAATTTAAAAATTGTATCTGTAAGATACTTTTAAACTATTAAAAAATAGTTTTCTTATGATACTATTATTTGACTATTATTTGGGATTTTTAAAGCTTTTCTAAATTTTTATTTACTACAATATTTTGATTTTTCTTGTAATATTTATTTCTTTATATTTATTTATAGGAGCAGGACTAAAAACTCCTTAAAGGTAAAAAAATTAAAAAACAAAATACTAGGAAAAATAAAAATTAGATGGTTTGTAGTAAACATTGATGTCAATATGTCAATATTAAATGTCAATAACAAATGTTTAGAAAATTGAAATTGTTTTTTTTTTTTTTTGCACAGTTTGAGGTTAGTTTTTATTTTCATATTTAAGAATAAATAAAAACTTATTTTACAGGGTGTTTAAGAATTTGAAGGTGTATAAAGGTGTTAAAATAAACAAGAAGGAGAAGAAGAGCATTCTATAATGACTTTCTTTTATTTTGAAGTTGCTGAAGATAAAACCAACAAGAAACCTTAAATTATGTTTTACGTACCTTAGATCCTTGTAACTAGTAAATATCTCTGAAAAATTGGCTTCAGTGCTTCCAAACGTTAAAACAACTCGAAATTTTTAAATTAATAGCCAACCGATGACGATAAGTACATCAGATTTCATAAAATGTACTATCGACAAGGTGTAATAGAATAGACTACAAAAAGGCTCATTTTACGAAAAGTAAAAGGGAATTAAGCAAATTCCGTCCGGAAGCTTTGTTTCCTTATTTAAAAATAATCTTATTCGTCTTCTCATTTAGAGTGTTGCCAAACTTTTAGTATAAACCTAGGCTAAATTTTCCCTGAAGAAAATATCAATCCAAATGGAATATAAGAATCACATTTAAAGATGCTTTCTATCCAATGAAAATGGTTACAATATCAAGTATAATCTTAAAAATTAAATCTTTTCAATATTTCGGATTTCTTTTTGCTCGTTTACATTGAATATATTTTTTTTTTCATACTTTCATACCACTGAATTATATACTTATATAACCCAGGGATATTCCAAAGAATTTTTACACATTACAATCATACTAAAAAGTTTATAAGTTTTTATTATTGACATTAAATCTCTCTAGTAGTCGAACTTTTTTGAAATGAAAAAAAAATAAAATGTAGAAAAAATTAAATGAAAATAAAATTGACAACAAATAAATATCTTTGGGTAATGTTTTTTCAATCTAAAGAATATTATTTTGATGTTGATTATTTAGTTAAAAATAAGAAAATAAATAAATAAAAAAACAAAAAAAAACAAAAATTATTAAATGAAAATGTGGAAAAACATGTACATATTTTATATAATATTTTCTTAATCTTTAGGGTACTAGAAAAGATCTTTAAGACAATCAAGGTTAAGAAAAAATAAAATATAGAAATAATATTATAATTTGAATCAGGATGCATAAGAATAATTTCATATTACTCACATGCTGAAATTTTAGATTTTGTCCTTGGGATTGCCAAAAATTATTTTAATTTTGTTTTAATCGAATATCTAATTTTTAAAACTTAAAGAATTTCAGACATAATATTGTTTTTCTTCTCCTAGGACAACTTAGGCTGCATCATAAATAAAAGCGGGATAGATTATTGATAGAAAAGCGGGATTCATCGATATTGAATATAGAATTAAGAAGGCCAGGGCAATGTTCGGCCACAGCAAATATAGGCAAACACACAAAAATACAGGCGTATAAAATCGAGAATATTCGGAACCTGTGGTCAATAGGTGGTATTTAACCTTAACACATGAAAGTGAAACCTAGTTAAGAGCAGCACAACACAGAAACTACAGGTCTTCATTAATAAATGTTTAAGAACATATACAGAGTATACTGACCAAATATAATAAGTAACAATGACCTACAGAAGCTTGCCAAAGTAAAAGCGAAAGATAAGAAGAAAAAGTGGGGATTGATAGTACACACACTCAGAAAGTTGGAAGAATGAATAGCAAGAGTAGCACTGGAATGGAATCCACAAGAAGCCCGAAGACCTGGTCGCCATAATAACACCTGAAGACGAAAGATATTAGAAGAACTAGCTTCAACTGACAAAATATGTCAGGTAGGAAAAATAAATGGTCCGAATAAAGTCAGATGGAGATGCCTAGTAGACATCCTATGCTCCCAAATGACAAAAAAAATAAGAAGGATGTTGAGAATTGAAGTGATGTTATAAGGCCTAAAAGTTTATTCGAGTCTAAAGCTAGTCTATAACTAATTTTTCACCAAGACAATTTAAAATTGGCGATCACACACCTTGAATAACTGTCTCTTCTTCAAGCCTGTTATAGATATCTTGCTGGTAAGGATACTAAGCGTATTATTTAGAATAGTAAGCATATTTTCCCAGGACATCACATCTTATTTATTGAAATTTTATTTGTATGACATTCATGTGTCCTTCATGTGTCCTTCAGTCTTAACTAAAAGCCTTTTAAATGCTTAAACTTCTATGATGCAATTTTTTTTATTGAAGAGATTAAATTTTTAGTGGATTAAAGCTCGAGATACTTTCAATGGATTTATTTATAATATAAAAGTACTAATTCCCTCGATAACTTTATGAATTTCATGAAAAAACTTAAATAATATTTTATTTTGTCATATTCTATAAAAATTTATTGGCCTTAAACTTATTTTTTAAAAAATTTAAAACAATAACTTTTTAATAAATATCACTTCATTTTAACATTTATCATTTTTTAAATAAATAACGTACAGTTTTATGGTGGATTTTTTTGTCAATTTTATTTTTTTAATATTATGTAATTTTATTTATTTAAAAATTTTATTTAACAAAATAAACATAAAAAAATAACTGTTTTTTTATTTAAATAATATGTAAAACAAAAAATAAGAATATAAAAATGGAAGTCCCATATGCAAATATTGTAATTCATAGGCATAAATGATTGTTTAAGTTAATCTCAATATAAAATCAATGTAAATATTGTTAAACCAGTGTAAAGCAGGATAACAGGATAAAGAAATATTATAAAAAAGGATTCAAAAGATATTTATATCAATTTTCCGATTTGTATGTATTTTAAATTTTGTAAGGTAAGTTGGTTGTAATGATAATTTAAACTTTAAGGTATAAGGTAAATTTATTTTTACCAATGGGTTAACCTCTTCTTCTTTTCATCATTTAATTATTAAGAGTGCACAAGTGGTTCAGTGGGTATCATTTCATATATTATTAAGGAGACGTAAAATGGTTCTACGACTTAAAAATTTTCTTTTCCATCTGTTGTCTTTCCTCTGTTTCTGTCTCTGCTAAGTGTTCTGTAGAAAATGTTAGAAGCAGCAACAGCTTTACTATACCTAACACAGCACATAAGATTGGGACGGGATCATCTTCAATGCTGGTTTGATTTGTATATAGATATAAAATATATAAGTCCCCCCCCCCTTCGTACCACGAATTCAGGCATATTACAATAATGAATCCACTTTCTTTAGTGTATTTTGGTAGGAGTTGAATCAAATTCTTAATTGAAGCTAAGTACCAGTCTCACTTGCCTTGTCATATTAAACCATTGTATAGTTAATAAAAATTTCAATTGTTAATACCATTAAGCCACGAAAATATTTAACTTGCATACAACTACAATTCTAAATAAAATAAATTAACAGAGACCTGGAACTTAAATTCTAAGATAGTTTAATGGAGATCTAGAAGGAGATTCCAATTCAAAGAAAAATTTATGGATATCCTGTTTCCCGTTTTCATATAAAATAAGAAAAAAAAAAATTGATTCCTATATTTATTCTAATTGTTTTTACAAAAAAGGTTATTGTTATGTGCCCCTTGAAACTCATAAACATCAAATTGCCAAAATATAGGAAAATACCGTTATAACAATTTAACAGTAAACAAAAATATAAAATTTTAGAAGTCAATCGAGAATAATTTTCTAATTTAATGTTTTTAGGCTCACATTTTTTCTGGGTATATAGTAAGAATTTTAATATTATGCCCTTTTTGGAATCGTAAGTGTGTGTGAGTGTGTGTTTCTTAATACTTAAAGTATTTATCCAACAAAATTATTTACACATTATTGTTTAATATCTTCCAAGTTTTTAAAGATTTAAATTGTGAGAGTATCAATATTAATTTATAGAAGAATACTTACTTTTAACTGTTCAGGATTAAACAATCTACTTGTTGTCATCAAATCTTTGGAAAGCTGGGATAGTTTTAAAGTCTTGGATTATGGTTTGAAGAAATTACTTAAAAGAAGCTTAGAATGGAGAATTTTTTTTTTATTGTGCAATTAAGAAAAGGGACAATTACACTTTGGTTGGGAATTGACATGAAAAGGAACCGAGTAATGCTGCTTGAGTTCAAGGGATTACATGTATAACCGCAGTTTTCACCCGCAGTCTTCAGACGCAACCGCGTTAATAAAGAAATTTCGAAATCTTGCATTGTGCAATAAAAACAAAAGTAAAATCGAAAAAGTTTTGGAATTGGCTGGAGAGAAATCGAATGATACTGAACACAGAAATGATGTTTCCTGCAATTACAAGATTTTTCCACCATCATCAAAATCATCTGCGCTCATAAACTAATCACCTGTGCTGAAAATAACTAAACTGAATATTAAATCTAAACATTATCTAAACATAAAATGGATGTAGAAAATCTGAAGAATCTGAAGATACAAGATACAAATATCTTCCAAGGATCTTAAATAAGGTAATGATTTAAAGACCAAATTTGGTTCCTCATACCAATCACATTCCTATTTCAATAAATATCTATATTTAAGTTACAATTTAATTTTAGTTATTGAAATATTGTCTATTTTCTGTCACTGTATTAAAGATATTCTTTTGAAAAACAAAAATATATATCTTTCAGATACAAAAATAGGCAATATGCTTACGTAATATCCGCATATTATATTTTTACAAAAGAGTTAGAGAATATGTCACAATGTAAGATATAAAAAACTTTTTTTCTTCTTATTCTTTAATTTACAGCATTACATTTTTAAAAAAAAATTTTTGACAAAAAAACGCAAGGATAATTTCGATTTTAAGGATATAAGGATTTTTTTTGTTATATGTATTTATTTTTAAGAAGTTTTTTCAGAATTTGTTACGGTGCGTAGGTTATTGAACTTTTTCAATGATGTCGTGGAACATGTGTTACAATTTTTTAACAGGATTTAGGTTTAAGAACACGCTTTTTATACCCTACACCTATAGAATAGGTAAAGGGGTATATTAACTTTGGTATGGTGTTTGTAACCACCTAAAGGAAGCGAGCTAGATATGGAAAAGTATATATATTTGTGATCAGCGTGACCGCCTTAGTCGATATAGCCATGTCCGTCCGTCCGTCCGTCCGTCCGTCCGTCCGTCCGTCCGTAGGCACGATAACTCAAAAAATAATGGAGCTATCTTGATGAAATTTTAACTGTAGGTTACTAGGACTGAAAGTACGGCGGGGATTGCATATGGGCGAAATCGGCCCATGGGTTCGGATTTTGGACCTTTTAATCGATCGAAGGGCTAACGAACATATATAAAAAATCACGATAACTCAACAACTAATGACGCTATCTTCATCAAATTTGTGCTGTAGGTTACTAGTAATGAAACTACTTCGGGGATTGCGTAAGGTCGGGATTGGACCATGGGTTCGGAACCTAGAACTTTTTGATCGAATTTAGGCCAAACGAGCATAATTCCGAAACCAATGTAGATGGAACCTCCAAATTTGGTATCAGGGTGTCCCTTCCTATTTCCTAAGTGTCTTGGGAATTTGGGCCCCATCGGAGTAGTGGGTCGGGGACCAGCCACACATTTCCGAAGACCTTAAAGCATATCTTTAAAATTAATAAAGATAACAACTTGAAAAAATGTAGAAGCTTCCAATTTGCCACAAGGGTGTTCTTTACTATCTCTTGCGTGTTCCCTTAATTTGGGATCAATTGGAGAGGTGGTTCAGTACCCCTCTCAGACCTCCCAAGTTTTAAAAGCTTATAATCGAAATTACTAAAAATAGTTACTTAAAATTAAGATAGACCGTTCAAATTGTGTACAAGGGTTAACTAGTACTATAAGTAAAGCGCGGGCTGTATAAGGGCGAAATCAGCCCATGGGTTCGGATTCTGGACCTTTTAGTCGGTGTCAGGGATAACGAACATATATTAAAAATCACGATAACTCAACAACTAATGAGTCTATCTTCATGAAATTTGTGCTGTAGGTTATTGGTAATGAAACTACGGCGGTGATTACGTACGGTGAGGATTGGACAATGGGTTCGGAACTGAGAACTTTTTGATCGAATTTAGGCCAAACTAGCGTAATTCCGAAACCAATGAAGATATAACCTCCAAATTTGGTATCAGGGTGTCCCTTCCTATTGCGTAAGTGTCTTTGAAATTTGGGCCCCATTGGACTAGTGGGTCGGGGACCAGCCACTCAGTTCCGAGGACCTTAAAGCATATTTTCGAAATTAATAAAAATAGTAACTTGAAAAAAATGTAGAAGCTTCAAATTTGGCCCAGGGTGTTCTTTACTATTTCTTCCGTGCCCCCCTAATTTGGGATCATTTGGAGTGGTGGTTCAGGACCTCTCTTAGACCCCCAAATGTGTAAAAGCTTATCATCGAAATTAATAAAACTATTAACTTAAAATTAAGATAGAACGTTCCAATTGTATACAAGGGTTAACTAGTATTGAAAGTATGACGGGACTGCATATGGGCGAAATCGTACCATGGTTTCGGGTTCTGGAACCTTTAAAAGTTCAAGGACTAAAAAACATATATCTTAAAAACACCATAACTCAAAAAATAATGCCGGTATTTTGATGAAATTTAAACTCTAGGTTACTAGTAATGAAAGTACCATGCGAATTGGTTCTGGTCGAGTTTAATTTCAAAGCCAAAGAATATATTTCCTATGTTCTATTTGTCTCCGAAATCTAGACTAAATTGTAGTGGTTCAGCTATGTTCAAAGGTACATGGTGTTCAAAGGTACAAAGGTGCTGCATTTATGTAAAATTTATTTGAATATTTAAATGAATTATATGAAAAGTTCAAAATTTGTAATTGTATTTTAGAAGTACATTTATTGCATATTTTGCGTTTATAAGCTTTTCTATTAGGTATATAAACTAACCATTTAAAATAATTTCAATTTTTAAAAATTTGGATTATTAAATATATTATGCTTTGATTATCTTTTTATCACAAAATTTAATAATTAGAATTTTTTCATTTTGTAATTGAATTGGAATAGATATATTTTCATTTATTTCAAGTTTGTTTGTTTTTTAATATTTTTAAATAGATAAATTAGTAAGATTTTGTAATATTTTTTAATAGATAGTGTGATTAGAAAATGTTTTTAGTATTATAAAGTTAATTTGGTTAGCTATGTCTTACGATCAAATTAATAACAGCTTTTATGGTGTTAAAATGACTTATGGATATGTCCTTAAATTTGAACCAAATAGGTGTAGGGTATTTCTAAGTCGGTTGCACCGACTGACTGTTTCTTTACTTGTTTTTATAAATATTTAGTAAATTTTTTTTTCTGCTTCACTTCAGATTATTTTGATAAATAAAGACAGTAGGTATCTTAAGATATTTAAAAAAAAAAGAAATGAAATTTAATTGATTTAAAGACTTTACCTTGAAAAATGTTTCTGTGTTGAAAAAAGTAATAGTATTATGATTTAGAGATAAATACTTTAAGTGTGTCTAAGTTTTGCAATTCAGGAGAACTGATTCTGCATTAATCCTGCAGAAGAAAAGATTCACATTAAATGGAATTTCTTTAAAGTTAGATTTTCATATTTATACATTCTTTTAATGGATTCGTGATAAAAGTCTCCGAGACAATTTTTTAAGGCTTAAAAGGCTTATCCAAAAAGTCTCTAATATATTTTAATAAAAGTAATCAGAATAAAAGAAGGTATTGTTCAGTAGCTACATCTTCAGTCCCTACTGTGAGGATTTGAGAACTTTTTGCATTACAATGATTTTGCATTACTAAATGCATTACAATGATTGTGACGATCTGTAAAAACGTGGGTTGGGTTTCGATATTTTTGAACCTGATTTAAAGGAACTAAAATAAATAAAAGTTCAATAATTTAAAAAGATGGTTATCAGCATCTTTACATTTGAAGAAATACTAGTAGATTTAGGCTATCATTTTCATGAAAAATAGTTTTCGTAAGATGGACTATGAAATTCGAAATAAAAGTCTTAAATTCCGAAACACATCCGGTATTGGAAAATTGTCGGATACAAAAATCCTTAATTATTTTCAAAATAAAAAATACCAGAATTTCCAAACTGGGAAACTAGTACAGTTTTGTATTTTGGGATAAGGCAACCTGAAAATTTTGGGATTTTCCATCTCTGTTTAATTGTGGCTTAAAATTCGCCTAGGTAAAAAGAGGAATTACCAAAAGCTGATAGCTGACGTAGTTGACACAAGCTGCTAGGTGGCAGTGATGTTATACAAAAATTATGTTTAGAAAAACATCTATAAAATATCACCCAAAACAAAAACTGTAATACAATACTGTAATTCCACTAACAATGATCGCCCTTTGAATGTTATTTTTCATTTCCTGAACTATCCAATGTTACCACAAATTTTTCTTTCCCATAATTTCTTTTCCTTCACAGCAGGAATTATATTTCCTTGAAAAATTGCTTTTTACATGTAAGTAACATGAAACTTAGGTAGTAGATACTCTATTAGAACACCACATGAAGTGTGAACTATATTGGAAAATATAAGTGTATTCCCATCTAAATGCATTTTGTTAAATTGCATGCAAGTTAAGATATAAAGTATTAATTTTTGTTTTAAAAGGACGCCTATAAGAATAATTAGGTGAAGAGTTTTTCATATGATGGTCTCCATTGCTTTTAAAGTCTTGCCAGGTTTGGTTTTACAAATTAGTACTAAGTGAATTTAAGTGCATGGGAAAATAACAATTATTTATATTCCACATAACAATGATATGCTTCGAAATCTTTGGAAGAAAATGAACATTATATTCCCATAAAAAAATGGGATTGTTGGAGTGGGTAGTGTTTGAAGCTCCGGAGGAAGGTGCCTTTGCAGAATTTGGTGCCTTTTGAAAAGAGAGTTTTTTTTAAAGGTAATTTTTAATGTTCGTTATTTAAAGTTTATTATCAATCAGCCATGATTAAATGATTAAGTTACGAAAAATAAATTTTAAAGTTTTCCGAAAGATTTCGAAAAGAAAAAAATAAAATAAAAAAAAAACTTGAAGAAAAATATTATATAGTTTTTCATAGTATATAGTCATTTTTTGGAAAAGTTTTTCTTTTCTATAGCAGTTTTTCCTTTGCTTTCTATATATTATTTTTTTGTAATTAGTTTCTTAAAGGAAGAAAGATTGACTGAAATCTTTCTTGTATTTAATTAAAAAAAAAAAAAAAAAAAAAAAAAACTGAAGGAAGAATCGGAATAGAAGGAAATTTAATATTAACTTTAAATAATAGAGTGGTTTAAAGTAATTGTTCAATAATGAAATTATACTAAGAAAGAATAAAAACTTACATATTATATTATATTGAAGACAATATGTATAGGAATATTATCTAGATATATCCTGTATATCCTGTAGGAATAAATCTTTCCAGAATATACGAAATAATTATCTGGGAATGAAAGAAAAATTTCTCTTGGCTAAAACTATAGATTTGTAGAAGTCTTTGGTTTGGAAGAAAAAGTTTTATTTTAAAAATTGTGGTTTCATTTTATTTTTACTGTCAGATTCGTATTAATTAAGGACGAAATAAGGACATTTAAAAAAAAATTAATATTGAAAAATAAAAATGTAATAGAATTTTCCTTATCGAGTTGCAATTTATATTCATTTTTTTTTTTTAAAATTAACTTAATTTAAAGAATTAAGTTTTGATTTTGATAAAGAGAAAAATTGAATTAGTGTGTGTTTTAGTGAGAGGGAATGTAATAGGGAAGGATATATTATTTATTGAGTTATCCTGAATTTTGTTGGAAGTTCAAACACCTTATAGGAAATAAGATTTGCCTTTTAAAAGAAATGGAATGTTAAATTGTTGATTTTGAAGGACAATTTAATTTGATCCTAAGAACTCAGTGCAAGAAATATCAAGTTTTATCGAAGGTAAAACTTGATATTTGGAAGGTTTAACTCCGGAATGTGATTGCCTAGGTATTGTATGCTGTCTCGTTTTCAAGCATGATCATAAAAAGTTATAATCTATTAAGGTAATGAATGATGAAGCGATATAGACGACGGTCTTGATGCACCACATTCAAAGCATAATCACATAACCCGAAGATTCTTAGATTTAGTTGGTTATTCTTCTAAGGTGAGGAAACCCCGAAAACTCTTCGATTTGAAATACGTTTCAGTTAATAAGTAGTAGTTGTAATTTATATCGTTCAAGAGTATATTTTTTCCGCCAGCTTTTCAAGTATAATCAGTTTAAGTCATAATATATGCGTTTGATCAACTGTGTGCAGTGACTAAAATTCCAAACTTTCAATAGTTGTTTAATAAACCAACCCCCGCGGTAATTCTGGTGCATTGGGCAAACAAATATAGAACTTAAGTTTCCTTATCCAATAATCAAAGGCTTAGAAGAATTGATGATTCATGAAACTGTAACTTAGTCTAATATGGCGTCGTCGATACTCGTCGGATCCCTTCTTCTGCTTAATGATTCCTATTTATTAGATTAGATAAAATTTTTATTTTAAAATGCCTAAATATTTTCAATTACATATTTAATTATTCGATTAAATAATTGTTTTTCCTTCGAACATTAAACTTCAAAGGATTATTTAGAACAATTTGCTTTTGTCCTGCAACTTCAACAATAGAACATTGAAAAAGGATACTCTTAAAGGATAATCTTAAATGAATTACATTATCTATACACAAATTAGTGTATTTTCTTTTAAAAAATTTATCAAGTTCAACAACACAGGAGATTTTTTTAACTTTCTGATTAAATAATCTTCAAACAATTAATTTGTATAAAATTTTAATTCTTTAGAAAATGAAAATTTCCAGAAAATATAATTTAAAAAATTTTCCTTGAATTAATGAAAAATGGTTTCAAAAATTTTATTCTAACTCGAAATTCTATCGTCCAAAAAAATAATTTTTCTTAAGAATATTTTCAATTGAATTTCATTGAAATTGTATCTAAAAAAAAAAAATAATTTGGTTTAATAAAGTAAATTGACAAAGTTGAAGGTTTCGCCCCTACTTTTATTTTTACATTTAATTTTTCAAAAGTGTATAAATTTAATTCAAAATTAATTTAATATATGCCGGGGTCTATTTACCAAAAAGGTTGTGTTGAATTTTATTTACTTTGATTATTTTAATGGTATTTGAATTTTAAATTTCAGTTTAAAAGTGTTGTTAAGGCGTCAATTCTTGGTATTATTGTGAAAATTAGGTTTTGCGTAATCTGAAGGGTCAAGTGAATCTAATTCCTTTGGTGTTATTTTTTTTGTAACCTACTGGAGCGGAATTATTTCGATGTTTAATGATTTCAATAGTATTAATTATTAAATTATTTCATGGTTTCTAAGTTCTGAATATGCAGAAATGCTCACGATTTATTTGTTTTGATTACAGTTTATAATTTAAAAATTTTTTACTTCTCTTGTAAGTATAGTACCTACTTTAGACGTTTCAATTGAAGTCTGTTAGGTGCTATTGTTTTTTCGCTATCCCAGGTTACTTATCGAGATTTTCCCCATAATTATTGCTCTGCGCCAGATGTTATTCAGTCGACCATATCTTTCTTTTGAGGATTTCATTAAAGATCGCTCTCGTTACGTATTCTTGGTGTTTTCCCAGCGTTCGCCATATGAACCTTCATTTCCTTTTCCTTATTTGATGCGCTATTGATTGTTGTCCAGTTAAGTTTCTATAGCCTGCTGTTTGTAGTACTAAAAGTTTGGTAGGTTTCGCTATCATAAATTGGATGCTTTTAACACATGTTCGGAAATTCCACAGCTTGGTGTTTCCGGAAATTTGTGAGTTTCTTTTCATAGACTGTAATCTACCACACATTAATATACATCTAGCTTTCTTGAGTACGTTTTACATGTCTTCTTGCGCTTTCTCATAAGTTGGTATAATGCTACTAGATTCTGTGTATGGCGGCATTGATTTTCAAGCCCAACATTTCAAGATTTCTTAGATGTTCTAATGCACTTTGCATATTGCCGAACTTGTGTGAGAGAATAAATAGGTCACCTGCGTATTTTAGGTCTTCAATGTGCTGATTTAAGGACCAAGATTAATTTACATATACTACTGATTTTGACTGACTTTAATAACCTAAGATAAACCTTTCTATACTTTTATTAGTCTATTAACATTCTTTAAAATATATATTTATTTGGTGTAATCTTTCTATTTTAAAAACTCGAATGTGAGATACGTAAGCATTAAATTAAAATAAGCTTTAAAGTACGATAATAAAATCAAAATAATAGAATAGAATAATAAATTTTATTAAAAATAAAGTGACAAAATATAAAAAAATCTAAATAATAACAGTCTTTTACAATTCTTTCAATATTTATATGGTACCTATAATTTTTATTTTTAATGGTATTGAATATTTAAGTTAGAATCAAATTTAGGAAGAACCGCAAGCTCTTTTGTAGAAAGAACAAAATGAGAAATGTTGGTATTAAAATTTTCCAAGATTATTAGAATTGAATGGTGGCAGATCTGAAAAAAATATGTATTTTAAAAATCATTAAAAAGCCAGTGTGTTTAAGCCTTAATCAAATCCCATTTTAATTGTAACGGTAAATCCTGTAATACTTTAATATCAGTTATTTCTAGTTTTTGATTTGTGTTTTTTTTTGGTTTTGCCGGAGTGTTTCTTGGAAACATCTTAAAGCACTTAAGTAACTGCAAGAGGTACGATTTTGAGCAATGTTGGGGTGACTCTGAGGGTTGGTGTAAGTTTAGCAGCTTTACAGTGTTAGTAGGAATAATTCTTGGACTTGTTCTTTAAATTTTGAAATCTTTAGGTGGAAGTTTCAATTGCCCTGTTACTTCACAACAGGATTCTTCTCTATTGGGTATCTATAAAACTATTTTAGTAACCAACACAGCTGTATGACCATGGTAGATAAATCTAATCTCTTTTAAAGTGCGTCGACTTTTTATATTCCATCAGTAACATCTTATTATTCTTTAAGTCCTGAAATACAGAACAGACAATCAATATTCAAAAAACCGATACAATTTTTAAAAATTCAAAATCTTAAGGCACTTTTAACCACCCTCCAGCAAATCACAAGAAAAAAACAACCTAATAAAAAATCTCAACGAGAAATAAAGTGACAAAATTATTGAATATCAAATAAATTTCTCACCTGAATCCTACAAAAACTCAAATGACAAAATAAAGTAATAAAAATAAAGTAAATAGAAAAATATGGTGGAGATGATATAGGTTGTATATTGTGTGTTCGTGATTGTCTCTTCATTGTATATAACACGACCTTGTCTTGTGTTTGTTTCTAAAACAAGTGAGGGGAAAAAACCAAGGGTTTTTAAAAAGCACATTTTTAAAATTATATACGGTTTCTTACTGAGTATTTTATCATGTATTTTTATAAAAATATATATTATGATAATATTATAATTTTGTTATTTCATTAATAATTAATTATATGACTAATAGTGAATTACTTAGAATATAACCCCAATGCACTCAAGAAAACCTGTTAATAAGTGCAAAATATAATGTTGGAGCTTCAATGTTAACGTTTAATTTTGGAAAAACTTACAATGGTGAATAAGTTATTGTTTTATAAGAATATAAAAGTTTTAATTTTGAAGACCTAGTAGCCCTTCAATTGGGAAGGTTCCCAAATTTTTGCTTAGCAAACTTATGATGGATCTGCCCACCCCCTCCTGTCTTCACCCTTCTATTTTTTTCGGTTCTAGGAAATCAATTTTGAACTCCAACAAAATTTGGAATTTTACCTAGAATATTATTATCAAACCAAAAATGGTTAAGACAAAGAACAATTTCTTCAATTTAAAGAGACCCTTTCAAATTTAAGAAAAACCTTTAACGTATGTTGAAATATGATGCTGCAGCTATAAATTTTGCATATTTGTAAAAAAAAATTTGAACAGGTGTTAAAGTTACAGGTGGTTGAAAATAGCAAAATTTCAATTTTCGAGCCCTTATAGCTCCTAAACAGGGGGCGTGACAAAAAAATTTTGTTAACCGACTCCTACTAATTTTGGAGGACCTAACTTCTCCCAAAATTTCAAGACCCTAGGTTGAACCGTTTAGAAGATATATGGGGCCAAAAATTTTGCAAAATTTGAGTTTAGCTTAATGGTAAATTTTAGTACCGTATGGTAACCCTATACATTTTAGCCTTATATTTTTGTGAAGCTTATAAAACCAGCTATCCTTTGCCGTTTTCAGATTGAAAATACACTTAACAAAACTCATGTTATAATAATTTAAAAATAGGGCTTTTTCCAACTTTGAAGGGCTGTAGCTCCGTAACGGGTGGGGCTACAGAAAAAAATTCTTCTACGAAATTATTTTTTTTGTAATATCTACCCGTGGTTAAAATTTCTTTACTCTATTTCAAACGGTGTAAAAGTTTTTGTAAACATACGGACGGACGGACAAAGTCAAAATTAAGAAAATACTTATATACTTATATACTATACCTTTGATACTTATTGAAACCTTCGTTTTGGAGCTTTCAATTTTGTATACAAATAAAAAAAAATTTTAACTGGTATTCAAGTTATAGGTGTTTAAAAGCTAAATTTTTAGCAAAATTTCAATTTTCGACCCCTTACAGCTCCTAAAGAGGAGGCGTGACAAAAAAAATTTGTTAACTGACTCTAACTTATTTCTAAGGATCTAACTTCTCCCAAAATTTCAAGTTTCTAGATTTAGCCGTTCCGAAGTTATGAGGGACCAAAAATTTTGTAAAACTTAGTTTTGAATAACGGTAAATTTTAGTACCGTATGGTAACCCTATACAATTGGTTTTTAAAAATTTGTAAAGCTTATAAGAACACCTGTCTGTTACCGTTTTCAGGTTGGAAATATACCTTATAGAACTCTAATTATAACTGTTTAAATATGGGGCTTTTTTCGACTTTGTGGGGCTGTAGCTCCGTAACGGGGGGGGCTACAAAAAGAAGTTTTAACATTAAATTATTTTTATTGCAAAACCTACCCATTTCTGATATTTTTTAGTCAATCGTAGGTAAAAAGGGACGGACGGACGGACGGACGGACGGACAGAGTGAAGCTATATAGGCACATTTTTACAAAATTTTTTGAAAATGTGCTAAAAAGGGCACATCAACAAAAAAAAGTTATTTTAAACATTTTGGTTTTGGTTCATAAAAAATTTAAAGTTCACGATTTTTTAAAACCCATATTGTATGTGCTCTTACAAACTTACGCGGTACGTACAAGTCAGATTTTTCTGGTATATACAAGGGATTTTTTTTTGTGCTCCTTTTTTAATGTTATCCTTATGGTGTGAAAAGGAATTTATGATATAAACATTGTAATCCTTCCTTAAGTTCCCCTGCTCCACATTTCATCCTTCCGATTGAATTTTGAAAAAGTCTTCTTTATTTTTTTTTAAAATAACGTCATACCAGGTCTGATATAGATTGTTCTTATTTTGTTTCAATTTATTAAAAAATAAAATAAAAAGGAAAGTTTATTGAACAGGTGTGCTTGTATGGCTTGTATATATACCTACTTGTGGCTCAAGTTTTGGTGTACTACACAAACGATTATATTACACCCAATATAAAGGTGGTGGGTTAAAGAAAGCAGGAAGGTAAATTTGATAAAGAGGAAGGTATTTTAAAATGTGTGGATTAATTTTGAAAAAAAGGTATGATCCTAAAGAATAAGAATATTTTAATAAAATCTCATCTTTAACATTGTTGTATACGTGACTGAATGAATCTGTTTAATAATTTTGTTATTACATTTAATATTGAAGATATTTTTTATTTTAATAATAATTTGTAAATTATATCGTACAATTCAGATGTCATGGAGTCTTGTAATTGTAATAAATTGATACAAATGTTTTACTAAAATGTAGGTTCTTTTTACAAAATTGTTAAATAGGATTGTAAAAGAATCAAAAGACTATAGACTTACATTAAGGGTGAAGAAGACTTTTTTTTGGAAAACTCAAGAAGATGTGCTTGGGTCTTCTAACTGACTTATACTAAGATTCAAAGACTACACAAGATTAATTGTTCTGAATTTGAAATATCTTAGATTAACACAATACAACATTAATTTTTAAAACTACAGTAAAATAAAATGACTAAGAAATATTCCTTAAAATCTGTGGAGCCGTGTCTGTGATAGTAATGACTGTTTGTTCCTCTATAACACTTTTGATTTTAAATGCCGTATGGATCGAATTAGTAAGTTGCCTTAACTTTGCGTGTTCCGTTCGTCAATCTATCCTTCAGACATTCAGAACAATCTGACCGAAGACAAAATCTTAAAAATTTCTATTCTTGATAGATTTTTATCTATAAAATATTGAAGAAGTTTTTAGGTTTCCTTTTGGTTTTAGTCTGGAACCGATTTGAATATATTTAATACTTATAAGACTATAATTTTGAAAATTGAACGAGGAAAGCTGCTAAAAGGCTATTCAAGTAGTTGTACCAAGTTTTAACATATTAATTCCATAATTTCGACTGGTTGCCATGAAAGATTTTATCTGATGTCCGTGGAACTGGGCAAGCGAGTTTATAGAATTTAAAAATATTTAGAGCAAAGCTTAGGTTTTTGTACAGAATTGTTTTTTCCAATTTAATCACCTTTCTTGTTTATTATAAACGGCTTTTTTAAGCACTTCAAGCCTTAATACGGTACCTCTCCGAAGCTAAAATAAAAGAGGATATAACAAGGCCACAAAGTCATATGATCAGCAAAGCTATGGTATGTTCTTCAAACCCTTATAGATTTCTCACATGTACCCGATAGTCGACCCGGGCAACTATATTCCTCCCATTGAAACTTTTTAAACATAAAAAAGTACGAACCAACCTGTAATTGACATGTCTAAGGAAATACATAGTTCATTATTATGTGATTCATTTTAAAAATTAAGTTTTTTAGTATTTATTTTGTGTGCTAGATGAAGAATAAATACAAAAACTTTTGTGATTTTAATTAAACTTGAAACCAAAAGTTTAAATAGAAAAAACCGTTGTTTTGTGTAGAATCAGGTTAGATTGGTAAAAAAATACTATTAAAAACTGCATATAAAAATTTTACAATTTTTTTTTTGAATACCACCACAATTTTTTATTAAAAGTTCTGTTTTTTTTATTTAATTCTACAATTTTCTATTTTCCTATGAATTTGAATAACGGAACTTTAATTATATGAAACCGTATATTTTGTACTTATTTTTAAAATAAAATTCCATTCTTTTGGTCTTGCTCTTTTTAGCTTACCATTTATTATTCTGTTTGGAAAAGTTCCTCCTATAAAATTTAATTTGGTTCAAAAGATAAAAAAAATAAAATAAAAACTTTTTTGTCCACTATTTTGCTGCTCTTGTTAATTGCAATGTATACCACTGCAGTCTTTTTCCAAGTTTTTCCTTTGTTTATCAAAAATGTTAAAATTTTGTTTGTTTGTGTGAGACATTTTATTTGACTAAAATGGCTAATTTTATTTTTTTGAAGAGGATATAAATAATTTGAATTCTGTTCTTGTTTTTGTTTAATTTTGTCCACCTACTTTTACCTTCTATGTTGATCTTTGGTTTATATTAACCCACTAAAGCTCATTTTCACATTTGATGGTGCTAGTTTCATTTAATAATACTGATTTATATAATATGCACTATAAATGTGATACGGATCTGTGCATTCTACTGACATCAAGCTTGGCAGGAATTTTCATTTGAGTATGAAGAATATTTTGAAGACTAATTGATTTTACTATTAGTAAAACTTTTTCGGTATTAAAACTTTTTGATTTTCCAGTACTTCCTCCCATTTTTTTGAAAAGTTGACTAGGAATCTTGTTAATATGTGAATCTAGGTGAAAAATTAGCTGCGCAAAAAATTCTACTATATCCTGTAACTTCGTTAATTCTTGCGCCAGTTAAATTTTTCTAAATTTTTTTTCAGTTTTTGTTATTTATCTTCAGTTTTAATTTTTGATACTAGTCTTCCCTCCTAATTTTTGGAAAACTTGGTTTGGAATCTTGTGTATGTGTGAATCTAGGCGAAAGAAATTGGCTGCAGAAACAATGTTACCATATCCCCTAACTTCATTAACTCATGCGTCAGTTTAATTTTTCAAAAATTTTTTTCTTATTCTAGGCGTATATTTATAACTTTTGGTTTCATCTTTTGATACTAAATTTTACATATGTGTATCGAAGATATATTTATCGACCAACTTGGCATCGAAGGTGACTTTATTGGAAGATTTGAAGTCAGTTAACCCAGTTTTCAGGACATTTAACGGTAATTCTTTTGGAAGAATTTTAAACAGACTTGAAATAAACGTCCTAAATAACCATCGGTACATTGGGTAAGGCTTCCGCTAGATATGCATATAACTGCTTTTAGGTATATTCAAGTCTACTAGTCAAGGGTTTTAACGTGTATTAGTACAGAAGAATTCTTAGTAATAAATTTGGATTAAAAAATTTTGAATTCATTAAACATGAAAAAATTCATTAAATTAAAATAAATTTGTATCAGACGTCTGACACATTTTTTATTGCTATAGGAACAAAATTTATGAAGGACGAAATTTTCAAATTCGACATCAAAGTAATTTTTAAATTTTAATGTAGACTTGCATGGCCTCCTTTCTTGGAAGCTACTACCCACTATACATAACCTTGATATTAATTGAAGACTAAAATGTTAAAGAAATTTAAAAGTTACCAAGTATTTTTTGGATTCGTTGGGTACATATTTTTAAAAAAGTTCAAGAAAGTTTTTACGAGAGTCTAGGATCTATCAATACCACACACGTTTCTAAAATTAAATTCTATTAAATTTTAAAAAATTTCCAAGGATTTTATTTTTAAAATTTTGATAGAATTTTTTTAAAGAAGTTTCGTCAGATTTTATATTAGAAATAAAATTATACAAACTTACACATACATATACATATATAAAATAAAAAATAAAAAACAAATCAGGTGTTATTTTCAGAATATACACTTAACAATATTAATTTATGTAAATTTATCCTTGAACATGTCCTTAACACACAAACTTGAATACAGATATGATAATTATATAAGTACATTTTAGTTTTAGTTTTTAATACTTGTAACATTTATTTTCTCTATCATTTGTTGTTGTCTCTTTCTAATATTCACTCTCTAATATTCTCAAAGCTCTTTTATTCCTATGAAACAAAGATTTAGGTATTAAAAAAAAAAAATCCTATTCTTAGTTTTTAATAAGATTTTAAGTAAGTATAACTATCATTATCTCTAATCCTTTTAAAATTTGAAACTCTAATTTATTCATGCTTTATACATATATATATATATGTGTATATATGTATTGTACATTAGGCTTAGTGTGTATATTTGTATAATATGATCAATAAAAATTTTCTTGGCTAGGTTTTTGTTACAATAATAAAAAAAATAAGAAAAACTTGAAAGGATATTGAATGTCCTTTTTTTTCGTTTTCCTTTTAAATAAACTGTACTAACTATACTGCAGAGTACAGTTTATATGTTAAAAGTAATAAGGACAACAAATTTTTTTTTTTATTTTTATTTTAAATTAAACACAAATAATGATGATAAAAAATTTGAAATTTTTTTTTATTATTTTGTATTGTAAAGTTCCTAGATTTTTTTTACGGACTTTATTTAAAGTTTTTAAATTGGCTTTTCTGGAAATAAATAGTAATTTTTGTAGTTTTTCCTTATTAAAGTAAAGTTAATTTGTGATTTATTTTTGGTATTAAAAAAAAAATTGTAAAAAATTGTTTTCTGTTTTTGTTGACATTTTTTGTTATTTGTTCGAAAATTTCTGGGTTCGCTTTCGAGGAGTTCCAAATTAAAAAGATTAGAAAGAAAAACTGTTCTAATTTTTTAACTAATGCAACATATGAACATATTGTATTAGCTTTGTCTAAATAATTTTTAAACTGATATGCTAATGAGTCTATCTGGACTTAAAGGACTTCTTGGAACAAAAGAGGAGATGCTGGAAGTTTATGATTATTTTTTTACTATCAGAGTTGTCGGATAGAACACCATATACAATTCCATTTCGAGCAGCATCTTCTCTACCTCCAAATGTATTATTTTAATATTTGTTACAGCTTTTCCACTCCTTTAATGAGAAAAGTGCATTCATCAAAGTCATTTTGACTCGGCTGTAGCTATTATGAATACACAATCTGTAAATTAAAATCCTGCCATCTGCTATCTTACACAAGAGTTACATATGACCGAGATTTGAAACCGGGATCTTCGGCTTAAAAGTTCGTCGTCTTAACTATAACGCCATTGGTCTGATATGTCTTATTATATGCAGAAGATCTTAAATTTCGAAGGCCGCAGTTCTTATTGTTGGTTTTACTTTTCTAAAATTGTATTACAAGTTTTAATGCAAAATTTTTGGTTTATTTTTGTGTATCTGTGAGTTAAAAGATTTAAATTAAATTATTTATTTGTTTAATAATTTTTATTAATAATGTAGACTCGTATTAATAACTGATGTTTTGCCATTTATTTGAATTAAAGACCAGGCAAAAGGTACCCTCTTATTCGAATCTAGGGATTTTGATTGACAGCTAGGCACTTCAACCAATATGCAATTCAGTCAGTTTTAAGAACTCATATCATGTACTTTCTATTTATTTCTAATTCTATCGGTAAAGTTAGGAAACTTACTGAGTTTGTTAGGAAAGTTTGGTGTGTTGGCATCCTTATTGGCATACGTATTTTTTTAAAAGCATACTTAACTTGGCATACTTAAATTAGCATACTAAAAGCAAACTAGAGGCGAATGTATATATGAACACTCTAAACGTTTTCAAGATCGGAGAAAGAAGGTGTTCCGATTTTTCTGATAACTTCCAGTAACTTTTGCGAGTTTTTTGATTTAATATTAAACATAATATGCAACATTGTTCAATGCCCTCTCTTCTGACAATCGTACTAACGTTCAAAAATTACCCAAAAAAGCAGGATATTTATTTTTAGAATTTTATTGCACTAACAGTTTTTTATCAAATCTTAGGTAACTAATCATTAGATAACTTATTACTGACATAGTTTTGTACTCTAGAAGAAAATTGTGTTTAATTTAAAACTAAAATTACAACAGATAAAAATTTTCCTAAAGTTCATCACTTTTAAAAATATTCTACAAAAAATTTTCCCAGTAAAAGAAAATGAGTGGAAAATTTAAAAAAAAATTTTCTTTATAGTTCACAAGAAATTCGTAAAGTATATTAATACAAATTAATCCCGTTTAAAATCCTCTTATTCTGTTTTATTACTCTGTGATTCTGATGTTTGAGATGCTTTTCCAAATGTGAAATGTTGCGTTCGGACCTGAAATTAGGTAGTTAATATTTTATATATTATGGCAGTTTATATTTCCAGAGAATAAAGTTTTTAAAAATATGAAAAAATCAGTGAAATAGATTATTGAATCCGAAATATCAAATAAAAGTTCGTATAAACACACTATGGTACCTATTATCTACTTATGGTTTTATAGATTGAACTGAAATTTGATTTTTCTGCTAAATTTGATTTACAATGTCCCTCCTCACGCTTCAGATTTGAATTTTACTCTATTTAGTAGTGTTGTAGTATTATATAGATTATATTATACGCATCGAAATATTGCATAAAGTTAGGAGCACATGATGATTAAATATTATGTGTGAGTTGATTGGAAAAGTCTAAGGACAATGAATTTGGAAGAAGGACAGTTTTAAGATTGTGATTTTACTCAAAACCAGGACATACTTCAAACCATATTGAATTCTTTTATTTTCTAAGAGGCGTGCAAATGCATTGTGGTGTTCATTGCTTCCCTTCCAAATATCATTTTCACAATTTTTCAGGTCTTCAGTTTCACAAACAGCCCTTGGGGACAGCGCAAATTTGGTTTTGCAAGCTTAAATAATTTTTTGCTAAAAATCTCTTCTAAAATTTAAAAAATTCGGAAAAAATTTCGCCCGCTCCTCTTTATCAATAGATTTTAAAAACACCGCTCTTCCCTAGTAGCGCATTAAAAATTTTTTTACCATTAAATTTTCTATCTAACTTATTTTAAAATTAAATTTTGTGAAACAAATACAGCCACTTTGCAATGTTGAAGTTTTTAAACAATACAACCACATATTTAAATTTTTATTAATTTTGATCTTTTTGTTGTTTTAGTTGTTGTTGTTTTGTTTTTTTTTAACTTTACTTACTTTATTTATTGTTGTCTATGCATTTTATTGACACGCATTTATGATCTTTTAAAAAACTTTTGTTAAATATTTTGTGAAAACTTTTGCGAAAAACATTTCCTAAAGTATAAAATTCTCCGTTACCATGGTTACAGTAAACTATTTTTGATGGTCTTTTTAAATGCTCTAGATATTAAATTGGATGATTGAGAGTATTATTTAGTTATTCTCAGAACCGACTTGTACATTTCTATAGTGAGAGTCAAATTCTAAAAGGTGTTTTTCCAGGTGAGGCTAGTGAAGTTTTACAGGAGAAGATTTGCTGATTGAGTAGTATTAACTTCCGTTTATTAGTATTAAATTTATAAGGGGAGGCTTAGGCCAATTATGGAGTATTAATTTTCGTTTGCTTCTTTTGGAAATTTATAGAATCAAAATGTACATTTGTCTTAAAGATCTAATCCTGAAAGGTAGTATCACAAGGGAGGTTGTTATAGATTTCCAAGAAAGGTGATTTAGTTGATGGAATTAACTAGGGTAATAGAGAATCCCGAAAAATAAACCTATCCAACTCCTCGCGTGCTATTAGTATTTTTAAATTCTAACAAAGTAATTATTCAGAGAGAATGACTTAAGATGGAATAGGTGACTAGTATTTGGGTAGTCAAATATTGTGATGCCCTATCTTAGACTGGAACCCGATGATTCGAAAATTTTATATTTTTTTTTTCTTAAGCGAGGGAAAAACCTTTAAAAGGCACCTGAAATGACTGAAATAACGACAAGTCATAAATATAAATGACTATTAAGAGTTGAATGGGCAACCCAAGAGGTATAAGATGGCTTCCTTCTTGAATTTTTTCAGATCAAATGTATTGGGAAACAAATAGGGTGGTAATGTGTTCTACAATTTGGAGGTGCAACTCAGAAAAGTGTTCCTTAATTTCAGAGTTCTTGTTCTGAAAAGCTCAACTGTAACTAGGGCTTGATTTAAGGCATAATATTTTTAATTTCTTCTGATATATTGCCTAGAAGATATTTATTAAATAGACAAGCAGCTCCTAAATTACGGCGGTGCAGATAATACGAATAGCTCTCTTTTGTACCTTATCCAGATATTGATTGGATCGAGAGTTTAAATCCTCTTCTGAAGAACCGAAATTGAGGATAGACTTTCGAGGATAAATTGAGGAGAATTAAAATAGTAAATACTTTGAAGAACCCAACTTAGGGAATCCAGTTAGACCAACAAATAATCTGCAATGTCAGAATAACCTTCTATTCCTTGCTATTTGAACCTAGTAATATGTAAAAAGAACTTTTAAAACTTTTTTCTATAGCTTATTTTCAACGAACTGAATTTCTTCCATATAATATACGAGGAATATGATATTATGATATATTCACATATGTAATGAAGAAGTTTTTATATGCTACAGTTTAAGTTTAACGACATTAAAAAAAAAAAAAAAAAAAAAAAAAAAAAATAAAAACGTAAAAAAGAGAACGTAAAACGAATCAAGATTCAAAGTAAGAGAAGCGTGATTCTATTTAAAATAAAATAAAATAAAAAATTTTTTTATAATGAAAAGTTGAATGAATTCTAAATTGAAAAACTAATATGTTAAAAAATAAAGTTTTTGCCTTATATTATATATATATAAATATATATATATAATATACATATATAAATTTTTTGTTTATGTGAAGTTAAAAAACGTTTAAAAACTTGTGAAAAACATTTTGGAATGCATTTTAGTTGTATTTTACTTTTAGAAAGTATCTAAGTGTATGGAGGAGATGTATGTATGTATATATATATATATTTTTATTGTTATTATGTAGTATGTATATAATTTACTCTTAAATTCTTTCGACAAACTATTTTACTATATGGTTACCTATATTTTGTCAATGGATAATTTCTTTTGTTAATTTTCTTTAAGTTTCAATGGAAACTTTATCTTATCTTATATTTTATCTTTCTATCCTTTTTTTTTTTTTTCTTTCTATTTAGATTATGCTATTTTTAAAAATTTTTAGAAAATTTTCAAGTTAGTGCAGTTTCTTTTACTTCTTATTTTTAAAAATTTTTAGAAAATTTTCAAGTTAGTGCATTTCTATTACTACAATACCTATTTTATATTTACTACATACAATTTTATATAAAATTTGAAAT
The DNA here is from genome assembly GCA_963082915.1 of Dolichopus griseipennis. NCBI lineage: Eukaryota > Metazoa > Arthropoda > Insecta > Diptera > Dolichopodidae > Dolichopus > Dolichopus griseipennis. The sequence goes on from OY720444.1 coordinate 7,264,359, forward strand.
ATAAAGTAATTTTAAAAGGAAAATTGGGAAAACTCCTTATTAGATACATTCATAATTATCTTATAAGTATTTCGTGATAATCCTTTAATTTAACAGTTATTTTGTTAAAATGTATCTATTATTATCCTTTTGTTAACAGATTAAATAATTGATAACTTTAGGATAATATAAAGGTAACAATTTCTATTTAAAATTTGGAAGATTTTAATGATGATTATAGATCTTTAAATCTTGGAAATTTTAAATATGGGTATATGAATTTATTATGTGGGTCCTTTTTAATATATCGATTATTAAATCAATTAAATATGAAAAAAACAGGTTTTTGAAAAATTAAAATTATTTTATGACTTAGAAATAGAAGTTGAGTTTTTGAAAGTTGTCTGGGTGAAATGTTCAGTCTTATTTCCACTGAACAGTTCTGCAGAATGAATAAAGGACGAAATAGTTTCTGATTTATAAATGCTGGACGATATAATTTCTAATAAGTTCCATTGCAATTTTTGACTCCTTTTGTTTTATAAATTGCTTTTTTGCATGTAGAAGCATAGGACTTTTATAAAAACCTTCTCTAATATGGTTCCGTTTAAGGAGACCTGCTAATATTTTGCCACTTTTCTCATTTATTTTCGCTACCAGTCATCTAGCTTATTTTAAGCCAGGTCACAATTCTATTTCTTAGGAATTTTTCCAGCGTTTTCTAGGATGCGAATTTTCACTATTTCCATTATTCTCCTTTTTGAGAAAGTACAGTTTTTTGCTTTGAGATAATTACTATAGTTCCTCTTTCGCAATGCTGGTAGTCAAATTTGCAACATTGCTTCAGAGGCATTTCTTCTTAAACAGTTGTAACCTGATCTCTAACAGTTTATTACAGAAGCATACCTTGAATCTAAAAACGAATACCGACTATAAATCGCTAAACAAATTTTGGAAATCATTATTTTATAACGAACTGTAAAGTCCATCCTAATTGGGAAGCTTTTATGTAAATATTAATATGTTTTTTCGGTATTTTGACTTTCAAAGTTTTGTTTTTTGCCTCAAAAGTTTAGATTTCAAGTTTTGATTTCAAAATTCTGTGGTGCTCCTGAGCTCTTAATATCTACAAGATCCTTTTGTAATTAGGCTCGAAAATAAAACGTTTCTGAGAAGTTCAAATCAATCAAAGTAATTTAAATCAAATTTATTCATATTTATGCAGTAATACAAAAAGGACATTTTAAACATTTTGATAGGACATTTTCATTATAAACTTCCGTTCATATTATAATATAATATTTCCTGTTTAAAACTCTTAGCTTCACTCATTTTTACGGATAGAAAAATACAATTTAAATGACTTTTTAAATAACCAGATAAAAATCTCAAACAAAAAAATAAAACACTTTAATCATCATTGTTATCATATCAAAATCTAAACAGTTTTCTTTAAACATTTTAATACAGTTTTCACTATCAGTAGTAGCATACACTACACAAACATATTATTCAAGTTATTAAAGATAAACAATTCACTGTGTCCCCCAAAAGCAGCTCTTATACACTTCCATTTCTTGCTTTTGATCAAAAAAAAAATAGAATGTCTTTGTTGATTTCCTTATTTTTTTTAGCTAAATAAGTACATCGGAAGTTGTTATCAGATTTAAAAAAAAAACAAGTAAAGAAACAGTCAGTCGGTGCAACCGACTTAGAAATACCCTACACCTATTTGGTTCAAATTTAAGGACATATCCATAAGTCATTTTAACACCATAGAAGCTGTTATTAATTTGATCGTAAGACATAGCTAACCAAATTAACTGTATAATACTAAAAACATTTTCTAATTACCCTATCTATTAAAAAATACTACAAATTCTTACTAATTTATCTATTTAAAAATATTAAAAAACAAACAAACTTGAAATAAATGAAAATATATTTATTCCAATTCAATTACAAAATGAAAAAATTCTAATTATTAAATTTTGTGATAAAAAGATAATCAAAGCATAATATATTTAATAATCCAAATTTTTAAAAATTGCAATTATTTTAAATGGTTAGTTTATATACCTAATAGAAAAGCTTATAAACGCAAAATATGCAATAAATGTATTTCTAAAATACAATTAAAAATTTACACCTTTTCATATATTTCATTTAAATATAAAAATAAATTTTACATAAATGCAGCAAGTACCTTTGAACATAGCTGAACCACTACAATTAAGTCTAGATTTCGGAGACACATAGGACATAGGAAATATATTCTTTGGCTTCGAAATTAAACTCGACCACAACCAATTCCCATGGTACTTTCATTACTAGTAATCTACTGTTAAATTTCATCAAAATACCGGCATTATTTTTTGAGTTATGGTGTTTGTAAGATATATGTTTGTTAGTCCTTGAACTTTTCAAGGGTTCCAGGACCCGAAATTATGGTACGATTTCGCCCATATGCAGTCCCGTCATACTTTGAATACTAGTTAACCCTTGTACACAATTGGAACGCTCTAACTTAATTTGAAGTTACTAGTTTTATTAATTTCGATGATAAGCTTTTACACATTGGGGGTCTAAGAGAGGTTCTGAACCACCACTCCAATTGATCCCAAATTAGGGGGGGACGCAAGAAATAGTAAAGAACACCCTTGTGGCAAATTGGAAGCTTCTTCATTTGTTTCAAGTTACTATCTTTATTAATTTCGAAAATATGCTTTAAGGGCCTAAGAACTGAGTGGCTGGTCCCCGATCCACTACTCCAATGGGGCCCAAATTTCAAAGACACTTACGAAATAGGAAGGGACACCCTGATACCAAATTTGGAGGTTCTATCTTCATTGGTTTCGGAATTATGCTCGTTTGGCCTAAATTCGATCAAAAAGTTCTAAGTTCCGAACCCATTGTCCAATCCTCACCGTACGTAATCATCGCCGTAATTTCGCTGCCAATAACCTACAGCACAAATTTCGCCTCATTAGTTGTTGAGTTATCGTGATTTTTTATATATGTTCCTTAGCCCTGACATCGATTAAAAGGTTCGGAATCCGAACCGTTGGGCTGATGTCGCCCTTATATAGTCCGCGCTGTACTTATAGTACTAGTTAATCCTTGTACACAATTTGAACGGTCTATCCTAATTTTAAGTAACTATTTTTAGTAATTTCGATTATAAGCCTTTAAAACTTGGGAGGTCTGAGAGGGGTACAGAACCACCACTCCAATTGATCCCAAATTAGGGGAACACGCAAGAGATAGTAAAGAACACCCTTGTGGCAAATTGGAAGCTTCTACATTTTTTCAAGTTGTTATCTTTATTAATTTTAAAGATATGCTTTAAGGTCTTCGGAAATGTGTGGCTGGTCCCCGACCCACTACTCCAATGGGACCCAAATTCACAAGACACTTAGGAAATAGGAAGGGACACCCTGATACTAAATTTGGAGGTTCTATCTTAATTGGTTTCGGAATTATGCTCGTTTGGCCTAAATTCGATCAAAAAGTTCTAGGTTCCGAACCCATGGTCCAATCCCGACCTTACGCAATTCCCGAAGTAGTTTCATTACTAGTAACCTACAGCACAAATTTGATGAAGATAGCGTCATTAGTTGTTGAGTTATCGTGATTTTTTATATTTGTTCGTTAGCCCTGAAACCGATTAAAAGGTCCAGAATCCGAACCCATGGGCCGATTTCGCCCATATGCAATCCCCGCCGTACTTTCAGTCCTAGTAACCTACAGTTAAAATTTCATCAAGATAGCTCCTTTATTTTTTGAGTTATCGTGCCTACGGACGGACGGACGGACGGACATAGCTATATCGACAAAGGCGGTCACGCTGATCACAAATATATATACTTTTCCATATCTAGCTCGCTTCCTTTAGGTGGTTACAAACACCATACCAAAGTTAATATACCCCTTTACCTATTCTATAGGTGTAGGGTATAAAAAAACGAACCAAAAAACCCGAATATAAAACCGAAAAAAGAAAATCCTTTGAAAAAATTTTTTTAAGGATAACCAACAAAACTTTTTGGAAAAAGAATCAAAAACATCCAATTCAAATCACGTTTTTAAACTCTTAAAGAATCAAAACAAACGTGTGAATATGTGTAGTTTTTTTTTATTCTTTCTTTGTATTATTTTTGCGTTTTGGCAACAATGTTCATATCCTTTTGAAATTTTTTTCCTTATTTTTTTTTTTTTTTATTTTAACATAAAGGATATAAATATATATTATATATATAAAAAAAGGATTGAAATGGATGACTCTATTAAAAATTAAAAAAGGAATAACTGTAAAAAAAAATAAAAAGGAAAATTTTTTGAAAATAAAAGGAAGAAAAGGAAAAATAGAATATAAAATTGGATAAAATTTGAAACAAATTCTATTTTCTATAATGAAAAGATTACAGTCATAAGGAGTAAGTCAAAAAAAAAAAAAAAAAAAAAAATAGAAAAAAAAAAACAAGAAAAAGGATACGAATAATTTTTTTTATTCTATTTCAAATGTATTGAAAATACACTAAAGTTGTAGTTAAAAAAATGTTACTATCTAAAATCGGAATGGAACTGAAGGTACTATACTATCTTAAATCGGAATGGAACTGAAGGTACTATTCCAGCTTTTTAAAATATTGTTTAATTCCTAATTCTATAAAAAGGAATTTGAATATCCTTGTTTCCCTTTTGTTTATGATGTTTAGCTTTTTGGAATGTGACGGATTAGAGGTTGCTGCCACAAGGATGTATTTCGTTTCCTTAGATATTGTGTGATTTTTGTCTGTATTTGGCTGGATCACTTTTTATTGGAAAGTGATTTTTTCTAGTAGATGACCAATAATATTTTAAAATGAGTGAGTTTCCGTTTTTAAATTCAAAAACTAATTGACTTCACATTCAGAATTGCGCAAACTTTTCGACATTCTACAAATACGAATTTATTTCAAATAACTAAAAATATTTTCTTAATTAACCGACCAAGTCATAAGGTAATAAATTAGGTTCTCCACTTTAGGTTTCATAACAGAGCAAGAAAGTAATTATATAAAGGTGATATTTTTATTCAGTTCAATTTCAGGTGCTAATACAGTTAGATGATAATACATAAAAACTTATTACAGTCAGAAGATAATACAGGTAAGATTAAAAAAATGCTGTAGGAAGTTACTGGCAGTTAAAGTACATTTATATCCTTGCAATATTGCCCATTATCATATCACCCTAAGATTTCTAAGTCCTATTCCCAAAAATCTTTTCAAAACATTTCCTTTTATTCAAGTTTTAACACCTGCATCACAGGACCTGCCTTAAAATTTGGTTAAAGAAAAACTGGCTTCATGATGTGTCAAAGTCGGCTCCTATCTAAAGAAATTACGCAAAGTTCTGATAAATGACTTTTGAAGCTTCCAAATGTCCCTCGTAAAAGGCAAAAATACGACGTGGTCCTCATGGAAAATGAGTTTAATTAAAAAAAAATTAAAAGAGGCTTTTAATTGAAATTATATTACAATATCATCCTTCCCCTGCATTCAAGTTTAGGCCTTTAAATTTTTGCAATTGCAATTGAATAATAATCGTACGATTTTATCTAGGTGTATCTTTTAGCTTACCACTATAAAATATACAAAAATAAATAAAAATTTATTATATTATAATAGTGGGTTAGAAAAGATTTATTTATATCAAATAAACTTTTACTCATAAACTTGAGAGCTTTCAAAAAAAAAAAAAAAAACAAAAGTAAAAATCTTTTATCTCTTATATTTAGTAGGTAGTAGGCGCACAAAGAATTCTTTTTTTACTGAATTGAAAAGGAAGGAATACCAAAAAATAAAACATAAAAAGGAATCTTGCCTCTCAAAGTGATGAAAGAAGAAAAACTGTCTATCAGTTAAAGATGAAAATCGAAAAAAAAAAAATACAAAAAACAAAAAAAAACATTTTTATTCAAAATTAATATTAATAAAATATTTCGAATTTTATTAAATAATGAAAATTTATGATGTAAAAATGAAAAATTTATTTAAGGAAACTGGTTTTTAGAGCTTTGGAATTGTGATTTTAAGTTTTTGAAATTTGCTTTAGAGCAGACCCGTGCAAACTGCGGCCCAAAAAAGATATTGTGCGGCCCATTTAATAATATATTTTTTCATACTATTTCATATTTTTTTTTAATTTTTTCAAAATATAATTTTTTTTTAAACATAAAACCACAATTATGTGCGTTTCGTGGAGTAAAGTTTTCTATTTATAACATATAATATAAATTGTATAACCTTAGGTGTAAGTATAAAATCTCGGATCAACTTCAAAATCTCTTTGCGTCTCAGATATTTTGTACTTGTTAAAATATATAAATGTGAAACTTAAAAATTGCAATTTTTTTAATTAAACTGCAATTCATTATTCACAAAAAACACAAGATCATCATTAACTTTTGGTACATTTATATATATTTTTTTATCATTAAGAAAAAATATTTAAAACAGACAAAAAATTTGCAACTTAGCAATAGTAACCACAAAAAATATTTGTAACCATACCAACCATATACAAAATTAAGATTTTTGGATATTATTTTCTTGTGGAATTTCATGCTAATGAATAAAATAAAATTATTTTGTATTTAAATTTAAATATACATATTATATATATTTTTCTAAATTCATGTTATTAATCATAGCATTTCATGCGGCCCATTGCTATACCCAAGTTGTAAGAATGGCCCGAATGTTAAAAAAGTTTGCACCGGACTGCTTTAGAGTAAAATAAGTTTAAACAAAGTTGCATTCATAAATTGCATACTTTTAGGATCCACGAAGTTGAGAATTAAAATGCTTATAAAAAGTTGAATATTTTTGAATATTTGGCCGTTCCGGAACCAAAAGATTTCGAAGCAATTGAAAATTTAAGTAAATATTAAATTTTGACCAAAATTAGAGTAAGAAATTCCAGTCCAATAGAAGTCCTTTATGAAAATTACAAAAAAAGCATAATTTTAGGGTAAATTAAATTTATAATAAAAACTAGATTTTTTTGGAAAACATAAGACTAAATTCCATTGAAAATTTTTATTAAATATTAAAATTTTTAAACAAATTGGAAAATTCCAGACCCATGAAAATCCTCTATGAAAATTACAAAAATTGCATAATTTTAGGGTAAATGAAATTGAGAATTAAAACTTATGTAAGAACTTGAAGACTAAATTCCATTTGAAATTTAAATTAAATCTTAAATTTTTAAATAAATTAAGGAATTCTAGACTTATGGAAATCATCTTTGAAAATTAGATGAAAAGGAGTAGATAAGCTATTTGATAATATCTAAGGTTTTTACTTTATTTTCCTTATTAATTAGTTTTTCACAGAATTTAATTTTAAAATTTTTTTTTTAGAATTTATTACTTTTATTTCATAAACTTCATATTAATTCAATCCTTGCAATTAATTATGATATCAATTTAATAGAAATTCTACCTCTATGAAAACGAAAGTTCGGAAAAGAAAATTTTTAATAAAAAAAAGTACAATACATTCCATAGAACTATAAAAAAACAAATTTCCCTGCATATTTTTTCTAAGATAATGTAATTTATTTTTAATTAAAGTATAAAATATTTATTTTTTTTACATTTTTCTTCCTTTTCTTTCATTTTTGATAACTTTTATATTATCATATCTCTCTCTCTCTCTTTCTCTGATATTTTTCAATCAAAATTTTTTATTTTATTATATCCTTTTTACACACACTATTACAAATTGATAAAAAAAATGAAAAAAAAAACTTCCATTATAAAAAAAATTCTATTGTATCCATAACCTACCAAAAGAATTTTCCCAAAAAAAATAAAAGAAAATTTTTTTCCAAAACATATTGGAATTTTTCATGGAAATTTTTTTTGCAGTAAAAATCGATTAACTGTAAAATATTTTAATGTTCAATAAATAATATAATATCTTCAGTATATTTATGAGTGTATGTTTTATTTATATATATGCTATGTATATGTTACATATAATTTATAAATAAATATTCATATGTGTTTATTAGTAACCTGGTTTTTTTTTTTAAAGGATTCTTCAAAAATATAATTTTCACCATTAAATTTATAAACACCAGTACTTAAGTTCATTTACGTGATTTTCCTTAAATAGATTTTATCAAAATAATAAAAAAAAAAACTATAGATTAACTATAAAAAAAAATATAGATTTAATGATGTATACTAATATTTACTGTTATTTCTAGTTAATAATATTTTAAAGTGTTTAATATTAAAAAAAAATTTATTAATATCCTATCAAGATAATGTGAGAGTACCTATAACAATTAAATGAAGAGGATTGGGTGAACCTATTAGAAGTTTATAACCTAGTAATCAAATTAGTATTGATTTTGATTGCTTCGATAATTTTAATTGATAACTCAGAATGGAGTTTGTTTTTTATGGGGTTATGGGTTTTTCAGCACTTGGAAATAATAGGGCTAATTTGCGAAGCCTTAGTAGTTTTCTACTTATTGATGCATCTACTATTTGATTCTTGGACATTCCGAAATTGATTAGTTCTTACAGCCCTTTGCTCTTGTATTTTTTTTTTGGATCTACCTTAAGGATTGCAGCATATAGCGTCATCTTAATTATATAATTTTCAGTTCTCTTCAATATGATGCGAGGTTAATTCATTCTGGGAACTTGCTTCAAAAATTCGATTTCCATTTGGGAGCTTGTTTCACTATGGATTCTTTGTTTCCTCGAGTCGATATTCCTTATTATATTTGGGTAGAATATTTAGAATTTTATTTTTGGTATTTGTTTTGAAAAGGATTATAAGGAGTTCCCTCGTACCAATATTACACTGCCCTATATTAGTGAGGATCATTAGTTCATTGATTCTTGGGTATATGGAATTCTTTTCTAAGGATGTTCTTCTAATTTTTTATCAGAGGCTGTTCGAGATTCCTGAATTTTGTTTTGCCTAACTCATTGGTACCACTTATTGACATTGTAATGCATTCTGGAAAACACTTTGAGTTTTAGGGCTTTAGTTAATATAAGCATCTCCAAGTTTTTGTCGAAGCCATCAATGAATTTTTTCTGAATAAGTAATCAGTCTAAAAAAGTTTGTAAAGGGTTGAAAATTCTTTTAGGTTTTTTCCAGTTTTTAGCACAATGTAATGATAACGATTGCATGAAAAAAGTCACCAAAGCAAAAAGTAAAAAAGTTTGAATGAAGCTCCAAATTTGCTTAAGTTTTGGCTTTTTACACATGTTCCTCAAACATAGGATAATTGTGGAACTTCCTTTTTTATTTTAGGGGGAAAATTTGGAGTTTTTTATTTTTGTTTCCGATACCATTTCCTTAGGACTTTTTTCGTGCAGCCAATGAATAAAATCCTTCCAAAATTTTTTTAAAAACTTATAGTCTCTTCCAAATTCGCACTGGTTTTGGTAGCCTGGTTTTAAATAACTTTTTAATTTACCTTAAATCACTTTTTAATTAGTTTAATATTAATTTAAAATTTGAAAATCGAATTTATACACACATACATATAATTTTGTACCTATAATAAAAATTTTCATATTTTTTTTGGGAAAATTAAATTTTCCTTTAATAAACATATCGAATTCTATTTAATATACCAATTTATTTAATTGTTTAATATTTTACCCTCAAACTACCTTTGCTATCAAAATATTAAAAACAAGATATTCAAGGACTCTTTACTTAATCAGAGTAAAATTCAAAAACAAAGATTTTCATTTTCATGTATATCAAAGGTTATATTATAAATTTTCTTTGATAGGTATTAATACTTTTGTATAAAATTGGATTATAAAACCGAATTTTAAATATTGAATACATCAATAGGTTACCTTTTAAATATGACTGTATATGATTAGAATAACCAAAAGCTAGATTTTGCAATATAAGTCATATAAGTCGGAAGTATTTGGATTCTTTTAAGAAAATTAATAAGAGTAAAAATTTCAAATATGAGGAAATTTAGATTTCTTTGCATAGTAGATACTCTTGTACTTATAGTTCATACAAAATTTATAATTCTAATTAAATTCAAAATAATGTTCATTAAATTTTGATAACATTTTAAGGATTAAAATCTTTAAACAGAACAACAAGGAATACATATAATTTTAAAAATAAATATTTATATTAAATATGAATTTATAAACCAACTAGCAAATAGTGTAAGTGGAAAACGATTTAAAATTAGAACATTTATTTTGCATTTTGTAAAAAAGGATAATGAAAAAGGATATTAATTAAAAACTGTATAACATTTTTAGTAATTGAACAAAATTTTAAAATTGACTTTCTTGTATACTTAGATTATGTAAGTTTTTGTTTTAAGATAGGGAAACCCCCTGTGATATCTATTAGTGATTATTTCGAAATTAAATTGTGTTATAAAATTAAAAGCCCATTTTAAAAAATTATGTTAAGAAGCTTAAAGATCTGCCAGAAAATTGTTATGATAGAAGTCTGAGTTCATGATAAAATTTCCAGATAATCATTTGCTAAAGCAATCGTTTTATATTAATTTTTTTTAAAAATTGGGATTTAAAATTTTGGGATAGCTGAAATATATCATGATATAATATTAAAGTTTTAATATATCATGATACAATTAGAAGGACTTATATTAATGGCTTAATTATATTTTAAATAAGAATATCCTTTTTCACTTTCCCTAGTTTTTTATTATATTACCCACTACTCGAGTGGTTAGTCTCGATATCCTTTTTCATTATCCTTTTTATAAAATATTTAGCTTAAAATTTGGATAGTTAGTTTTAATTCTATAACAATACTTTTCCAACATTAAAAATTTGTAAAATTTTAAAATTATAATTTAAAAATAATTTTTATTTGTATTATACATATGCATTTTGTAATATTTTTGAATCCTGTTCATTTAAAAAAAAAAACTATGTAAATAAAACTTTTATATAAGTATGTCAATTTCGACTTTCAATTTCTATTTCATTTTCAAATGATATTTTCTAATATTTTGAGCAATAATTAAAATTTACACAGAAAATTATTATTTACTTTCCATTTTGCTAATTTTGTTTCAAATCCTGTATAGTTGCAAAAATTTTATTTTAAATTCAAATTCACCTTTTACGTATTTGTAGTTAGCCATTTATTTAACCAATTTAATTGTTTGTTCTTTTAAATTTTATGATTTTTAATTAAAAATTTTTGAAATAGATTTTTAAAAATAGACTTTGAGAATAATTATTTTATTGTTTTATTTTCATATAGCACCTACATTGTATAGATTTATTAATTTAGAAAATGAAAATGAAATTAAATTAGTGAATTTAATGCATCTGTTTTAAATTTCAATAATCGTTTTTTGCATTAAAATGCTAAAATGCTTTTAAAATGATAAAGCAAATTAAAAAATTTTTGTTACATGAATTTCTACAAGTCAATATCGAGAAATCTACTAATTTCTCGGGAAATCTACTAGTTTTATACAGGGAAATCTATATTGAAACCGATATCATCCTTAAAGATAAGATAGGATAGAAGCTGTTTTATAACTATAAATTTGCTTAAAACCATGGCCCCCTTATAAAATAAGTTTAAAATAAGTTGCATTTATAATATGGCATACATTTGGGATTTATACTTTTTAGATAACTTATAGGATTGCATACTTTTAGGATGTCCTTTTATGAAAACTTGAGTGTATATAAAAATGTATGAGCACTAATAATACTTAAGACTTCAGAACATCCCTTTTTGAGATTAGAGCATAGAGAAAAGAGTAATTGTTTCATTTATAACATTTAGGATTTGTATTTTTGGGATAATTTCTAAGATTGTATACTTTTAGGATAACATTTTATTAAAGATTGAGTGTATTTAAAAAATTTGATAATTACTGAATTTTGAGACTTTAGAGCATCTCTTTTTGAGATTAGAGCATAGAGCAAAGAGTAATTTTGATCATAGAGTAAATTTTCGATTTTTAAAATTTAAATTATAGTGTTCCAGATAAATAAAAATTCATTTATGAAAACATTTTTAGGAACAAAAATTTGTCTTAAATTAAAATAACATACACTAATATTATGTACATTATATTTAGGAAGTTTTATTTTATAAATTAGAAAGTTTTTTTTAGAGAATCCATTACTGCCAATGGCGACTGATAGAACTTCCTACAAATGTCCGTGGGCCTTACTGATCTTATTTAAGACTTGAATGACTATAACCTTCTGATATGGAAGAAAAGAAAGTCCTTAATATCGTAATAATCAGTAATTCAAATTATTTTAAGCGAATTTATATCATAACATTAATATCCTTTTTTTCCAAAAAAAAAATTTTACTGAAAATTTTTCATAAAAATTTTCCCAGAATGAATCTATAACTTATAGGATATCAAATCTTAATTTAGTAAATATCTATTAAATATAAAATATGTTTTTTCATTTTTGAAATATTACTTTCTACTCAAAAAATTTATTCAAAAATTTCATTATTTTTTAAAATCACATAAAATTAATTTATTCCAATTTATTTTAATTTGGAAAATTTTTTTCCGGTTTTTCTTGTTTTTCTTTTTTTCAAAAAGGAATCTTTTAGTTAAATAGAATTTGTTCTCATTATCTTTTAGAGTCGATAACATTAAAAATAGGTGATTTATTTGATGATCGAAAGTAAAATACAAAAAAAAAAAATAAAATGTTCAATAAAAAAAAAAAAAAAAAAAAAAAAACAAAAATTTATAAGATTCTAATTTGTTTTATTTTTCAAAGGAATTTCTATGTAAATTACAATAGTATATAGGAATATATAATAAAATAGTTAGTATATAATAGAATAGAATAGATATATTAATATACGATGTTAGAAAATTCACCGATAATTGAAAATATCCTTAGGCTTCCATTTTATTTAAATTTTTCCGTTTTTTTTTCTGTTTTTTTTGTTTTTGTATATTTTATGCTCCTTTTTTTCTAATATCCTTACAACTTTTACACGTTAGTACCTTTAATAGTATTGCAGTATTAGTAGTGATGAAAAACAGAGTTATAGAAATTAATTTATTCTTAACACGATTCCAATATAAAAAAAAAACAAGAACAAAAACCAAAAAAAAAAAACAAAATGAAATTATTTTTTGATTTTATTTTAATCTTCTATGCTCTTTCATTACGAACCTCCTCCGCCCTCCTTTTGTTTTACTACCGTGCTTTTTCCCCTAATAACTTTCTAATAATAGTAAAAATTCATTAAAATGTCGTCTTGTCTAGGTTGTTTCCGGTTCTATATCATTTTTGAATTTAAATTTTGAAGATTATGTTGGTAGTAAATAATAAATTTGATATTATTTCGTTTTTTAGGGGTTTCTTGTTGTTTTTTAAAATGATTAGGAGTAAATTCATCATTTTCCCCTGCTTTGCTCAGATCTTTGTGTCCTTGGGGTTCTTAAAATCTTATAAATTACAAATTATAAAAAAAAAAAAAGTAAATGAGAAATGAAATAAAATAAAATTAAAAGGGAACTAAAAATTACTTAAAGCGTTTAAAATATCTGCTAATCACATCTTGATAGTATATATTTAACAATTTGTAAATGTTAATGTGTTAATGAATAGATCGGTTGTTTTAAATGGAATCTCATTACATTGATGAACTTGTAAAAGATTTTTTTTGAAGATTTCTAAAATGAAAAATGGATGGGGTTAAATTTAAAATTAGAAATTGTTAATAGATGGAAATTTTTTAATAAGAAATGGAGTATTTTGTTATTTTAATTAATTTGTAATTATAATTTGAATTAGAAACACTTTAAGTGTAAATTTGATTTTATAATTTATTATTCTTGTAAATAAAAATTAAATATTTGATGAAATGAATTTTTAATTGGAGTTGGTAAAATGACTATTACTAGCAGTTTTTTTGGAGCTGTTTCTGCTAACAGCTCCTTCAAGGAGAATGCGTGAGGTATCTACTAAGTTTTATTTCTTTGTAATATAAGCTTAAAGGGTGAATATGAATCCATAGAGTTCGGTAAAATATCTTCTGATATAATTCACAAGTCTCGGTGTATTTATACTCCTATGTTTTTCTTTTTCCGTCATTTGGCTAGTCTAGAGCTTCTCTGGTTGGTAGTTTTTCCAATTTTCTAATTATGTTCTCAATTTTTATTCATCTTTATTGTATTCCAATAGTGTTTTTTAAATTGTGCATATCCTTTGGAGGAAATTTTAATTTTAATAAGTATCGATTTAAAGTTTTTTAAATCACTTCTAATTAAAAATTATTAAATTATAATCCATAAAATGTTAGTTTTTCATCTCTATTTGTAATTTTTCAATTCATTTAATTAAATGACACTAATACAATTACAATTTAATTGGACAAATAATATAAGTAGAGCAAATCCTGTAACTATCAACATGGTTTCTTAAACTATTCTTATTAATATTATCAAATATAAGTCAATATGAATCTAACCCTAATCTTTTCATACTCTATTAATTTTAAAGAATATCTATCTTACTTCTTAAACATTTTGTGTATATCTTTAATTAAATTGTACACCCTTAAAATATTCCCTTACACTACACACACATTAAATTATCACTAATTACCATAAAAATATTATAATTATTCTTAAAAAATAACCCTTTAAAATTTTCTCAAAAATTTATTTTATTTTATACATTAAAAAAAAAAACAAAATATTTTTTAATTACTTAATAAACTTTAATCTAATTCAATGATATTTTATAGATGTAAAATATTCCGTTATATATTATATTTACAGTTACAAGTTATATAATTAAGTCAAGAGTTATTTAGTTAACGTTATATTAATTTAGGACTACAGGATAACATTGTCGTTGAATGTCCTTTTTTTTTTGTATCATAGAATTAATACAAATAAAATTTTCATTTTACGAGTATATCTAAGTAATAAAAAATTATATTTTTGAAAACGCTTGTGGTTTTTTGCGCTCTAAAAGGTTCATTAGTATTAAATGTACTTAATTTTAAATACTTAAAATTCTTTTGGAATGATAAATATGTAATTGGATCAAAATTAAGTACTTTGTGTATGTAGGAATTGTATGGGAGCGGTACGATATTTCGCTTTTTAAAATCTCGGGTATTTTGATTTTTCAAATCTCGTTAATCTAAATCTCGTTTTTCAAAATCTCGAAAATAAAAATCTTATGTTTTTTAAAATTTCGAAAATAAAAATCCCGTTTTTTTAAATTTCGGAATTTAAAATCTTAAAAAATTGTTTTGTTGTTAAAATTGCATAAAATCTCGTTTTTTTAAAAGTATGTCAAATTCTTATCTAAAGTTTTTGATTTTAGTTTTTGATAATAAATCTAGGTTCAATAACTAAATCAGAGAAGATTCGGGGACGGTAACCCCCCATACCCTAAATTCAGTACTTTTGACTATTTTTTTCAATATTCATGTAAAATATAAAACACGCAGAGCTGATTACGAAATCAGAATAATCCCCATTCCAGAATATTTTAATAATTTGAGAGATTATGAATGTGGAGGCATTTTAAAGATAAAAGGGTAGCCAATCTATCAAAATAAATAAAATATGAATCAAGGAATTGTGAAAAAAAGAAATTTATGAATAAAATAAGGATTTGATTTTCGAAATTTTATAAAAACGTGATTTTGATTTTTGAATTTCTAAAACCGAGACTTTGATTTTCGAAATTCTAAACAAAACAAGATTTTGATTTAAGAAGTTCTTTAAGAAACGAGATTATGATTTTCGAAACTCCAAAAACACAAAATTTTCATTTTCGAAATTGAAAAAAAAATGAAATTTCGATTTTGGAGATTTATTAAAAATGGGACTTTGATTTTCGAATTTCTAAAAAAACGAAATATTACTTTTCGAAATGCTAAAAATCCGAACTATCGTTCCCTCCCCAAATTGTAAGTATAATTCGATTCTATTCAACTTAAATAATAAAGTAACTTTAAGATTCAACTGAATTGAAATAATTCTCTCGTTCGGGTAACACTATATCTAACTTGTAAATGAAGAATAAACTGACTTAATTTACTTGAAAAAAGAAAATAAAAATTTAGGTTAAGGTCTTTTCCAGTAAAAATAAAACTTAAACAGTTGAGGTAATAACATTTTATGAACCACAAAACAACTGTGATAAAACTGGAAACTAAAATATGTAACAAAGTTTTGTAAGACTTAATTTTCTTTTATAATCTGGTAGACTGAAGACTTTTATGTACTTACTTGTATATAATACAGTTTAGTGTTATATGTATATATACATTTCAATAATCAAGACTGAAGTAAATATTATTACTTAGTTAAGAATGAAAAATAAAATTTATTTTTTTGCTGTCGCATGCAATATGAGTGCTGTATAGAACTCCGATATCCTATATACTACATATATACTAACCAGCATTTTATTGAATGTTATTTTTAATATTATTTCTACAGATTGTCTTTGGTCTGATGACTGGATTCATTTTTTTTTTGTAGATTTTCATTGTATTATTTTTTATATATTCAAAATCAAGTATCATGTATAATATCTCTCAGTATTTTTATTTGTGTAATAATTGGTTTTGTAGGACATCAGCTTTTTCGAAATAATATAAGAAACAATATAACTGATCATTGTCTTAAAATACCTGGGTATGATAACAAGTAAACATTTAATAATATGTATTAGAGCAGAATAAGCAGAAAATATAATAAGTAAAAGTTAAATGTTAAGTAATAATCATAAAAAGAAATACCACTAAAATGAACCAGTGAATTGGAAGATGGAAATGATAGAGGGAAGTGAGGAAGAGATTGAGGAATTGTTGAAATTAGATTTTTACAAGAGTTTATAGTTGGTAAAATCTGTTGAAAGGTAATTGAACGCATTCTTTTTTTATTGTTGATTACAATTAGTTTGAGTAATGTGAACAGTTTTTTATTAATTGATAAGTTTTATTATTATGGAAAACAGTTTAATGTTCATATTGAAAGTAAGGCGAATCAATTATAATGACAATTGGTTTTTTTTAGTAAGTAATTTGAGAAGACGGGGAAGGTACAATGTTGCTTGAAGTTGGTACATTTCAGTTTTTTGTTTCAGAAATGAAGCGAAATGACTTTTTGGAAATGAAATGTAGAATAAGATTAATAGAAAGTTCAACAGCGTTTGTAAATAAAGAAGCGAACTCATGCAAAGATAAATTAGGCGGATCAATTGTTAAATATTAAAAATTTTTTTTCCGGCGATTAGGTTAATATTATTTGAGAGCTCAGGAAAGAGTTTAGGCCTTCCCTACTTTATTCATTGAAAGTTCACCAGCCTTATTAGAAAAGGAGAGGAACTAATCCAAAGATGAACAACGCGGATCAAACGTGAAGTATCCAAAAATTATTATATTATTTTAAGCGGTCGGAGCTAGATTTGCGTAACCTACGGAAATATATTCTGTTAGACCTCTCATGTATTAGAAAAAGTTTATTTCTTTTTGAAAGGTTACCATATTTCTGAGAATAATTTATTGACTCCGGATTTTAATTTAACAACAGTTGATTTTGACTTATTTTGATACCTCACTCCGACTAATATAAAAATTATACAATAATCTAATATATCTTTTTTTCCAAACTCATATATGTAAGGTAGATAATTTAAAAAATTGCGTCACGTGCTTACCTTTAATTTTATTTTAAATTTCGTGAGGAATTACCGTTATTTGTTTTAAAGAACATTTAAATTTTATTGTCTCAGGTCAAAACTCTGCTTACTAAATTAATATACTAATAATCAATTAAATTAAGTAACTTAAATAATTCTTACGAATACTTTTTTAAACTTCCTTGTAATAAAAAAGGACACAAATACAAAATTACAATAATAGAAAAAACTTTCTATTTTTATAGGATTTGAGTAAGCATATTTTTAAAGGACATTTGAAAAAAAAAATGGACATTCAAAGATTTTATTTACATTAAAAATGAAATATTTATTTAGGTACTAAAATTGGAATATATTTCCTTGTTTAACTTCTGCCTCCTCCAAAAAGGGAAAGAAACCTTTATATAATCTTTTAACATAAAAAAAAAGTTATTCTATATAATAATAAAATTAGTAAACAATAAAATTAATCTATTGTAAATTTTTTTTTTAGAATAATAATAAAATATAAATAAATAAACAAAATTTAATATGAATAGGAATAATATTAAATTAAGGAAATATTAATTCAATGACACATAATCCATTATAATAAAAATTAAGGGTCCGTTTGAGGGAATTTTGGTTTAAAAAATTACATTAAACTGCAAATCTTGATTCGAATTTAAAAGTAAATTTATTGATTATAGAATGATAAATCTATAGGTATCCTTTTTCAGAAGAATATTCTTAAGAATATGGTATCTTAGGATTTTGCAATTAATTGAAAGTTTATAGTTATGCATTCCACACAGGAAATATTTAATATTAAATTAAGGTGAAAAATTGTATTTGTTATATCCTAAATTCATTTCTTGACCTGCAAGTGTTTTAATCTCTTTAAAAGAATTTAATCTCCTTAAAAGAAAGAATTTGGACCAAGAGTTTCAAAAGCACTTCTTGAGGTCCTTGTGATGTTATTATTTCGAGGCACAAATTAATTTTTAAAATATAACACAATAGAAACTAATTTGAATTATAAAATACTCGTATACATGAAAGTGATACCTGGGACTCCTTCAATTAGCTTTTTATATTAATCAATGTTAGTTAATCTTTTACTTTAACCCATTGCCTGCCACAGTCCTCATTTCTAATACGGATGGCTATTCTTAAAATGGCTGAAAATTTGGTGAGAAGGATAGGTAAAAAGGATATTGGGAAGAATTAGGTAATAGGTAATAAGGATATTGGGAAAAATTCTAATTTTAATAAGTTTTTCATAAGATATTAATTCTTAAGGCAAGTTACTCGTTTAAAGCTGCTTCTAATATCTAGAAAAACCTTCAGAGCAGTCTGAAGTTCATTTCCCCTGGTTCTCTAATTTTATTACAGAAATCCATTGATTTTATTTGAAAAATATTTCCATACCATTTTCATCCTTGAAAATTCAAAATATAACATTTGAAAAAAATGTCCTTCCTCAAAATATATATTATTTTATAATCAAACTACCCTTAAAACTAAAAAATTGTATGTAGATTCATCAGCTTTTCATTTAATAATTTAAGTGACATTAAATCCTTCTGATATTCAAAGTGATTAACTCTAATCACCAGTGCTTTGTTATATTCTTTGAAAATATAATCAAAAGTCCTTAATCTTTTTTTTTTTTTTTTTTTTTATTTAAACTTTATTTTACTCTTTTTTTAAAATTCTTAAATTATCTTAGCTTATAAAAGTTTAAAAAAATAGCTTATTTTATATAATTCGATTAACATTTAAACTTAACCTATTGTTTTTATTGTTAATTATATTAATTATTTTATTCCTAAATATCTAAGTAGTATTGCCATTTAACAATTTTTTTAATAATCTAAAAGTCCTTAATCTTATGTTATTATTTGACTTTACATGCATATTAAACCATTTTCATTTAAATACACTTGTGATACACTATAGAAGACATGAATTTTTGAATAGTTTCGAAAATATATTTTAAATTCTGATTATAATTATTTTCGAAATATTTGGATATGCATTAAACACTTTAAAACTCTTCTAATTGTCAAATAAAATAAAATATCAACATACTTGATAATTTTGTATATGTATGTATTTTACAATTATAACTGTAAAAATTTCCTACAGAACAACTATTTTCCTATTGAACCACTATATTTCTATAATACACCACCATACGCTCATAGATATGCATGTACAAAACTAACTATATGTCTATTTATTTTCAAAGCGCCTATAAATATGCAAATACAGAAAAAACTTTAAATTTCATTTCCTATTTGTATAATAATTGTTTGTACATACAATAATGATGAACAAAATAAAATGCGTATAACGGTACAAATTAACAATACAGTTTAATAACACAAAAGTCTAAATATTTTCCACTTAAATTAACTGTTATATATTATGTTAGTTTTTGTTTAACACTTTTCTTTTCATTTTCAAATACACAATTTTTGAAAATTAAATCCTTTATTTTTGAATAAAACGTCCTGTTTTAGTGGTTCAGTCAGCTGTTTACCGTTATATTGCATTTCGCATAAACATTAACATTTTTTTTTGTTGTTGTTTTTTAGTTTTTAGTTTTTTTGTGTTTATAGGTAGGAAATTACAAAACAGAATGAACCCATTATTATAACAATAAACATCCATTAGAATAGTGTTTATTGTGTGAACCCAGGATATTCAACTTAACTTTTTATATTTATATATATGTATTTTATATTATGTCTATAGGCATATATACTTTAAGGATAATAAGGAAAAACAGTTATAACTAGTTATTGTTTGTAGTTGTTGAATATGAAATTATTTCACTTTTAATTTTGAATAGCTTAGAAAATCATAATTTTAATGTTGTAAGGTGGGTAATAAAAGGATTTTTTGTTTTGTTTTTTTTTTTTTTTTGTTAATGTAAAAAGAGGTTAAAGACTTTTAGCAAATTCTCTGTTTATTTTTTGTTATTTTTCACTTAGTAGGACTAAAAGAGACTTAACACAGATGGTTGATTTTTAAATAGTTTGTTAAGATAACTTATATGGTTTTGTTGGGTTTTTTAGAGGCATTCATGGCAGTCTTTAAAATTTAATGTCAACAAACTTTTGTGTAAGGATATTCAGATTTTTGTTTTAATTTATATTGTGCAAGTGGTCTTATAGTGTACATTGGGGTATGTAGACTGTTTAAGTTTGTTTTTTTTTTATGAGGAAGAGGTGATTTTTAATGAGAACCAGGAACCAGATACAGCAATGGATAAGATTTTTAGAATTTTTTTTTCAATTTGCAATCTTAAAAGAACATTTGCAGTTTTACAATATGTACTCTTAGGCTTTTCCCATATCGAAGGTGATCAAATGAATTTCGAGCATGAAAAAAGTTTACAGAATGTTTTAAAGTCTTTAGCTTGGAGGCCTCAGATACGCAATCATCAAAAAATAGCGGGAATTTTTTCAACGAAAAGATCATATAAATTCATTGTCTCGAAATATCCTCGGACTCGGAAGCAGCGAGCTAGTGGGCGAGTTTTTATGGAACCGTTCAAATAAGAAGAGCGACAAGTGTGTCTGAAGAAATATAGTCTATATATTGCAAAAAACTCCCTGACGTGTTATCGGAGGCCTGATAAGGAGCTTCATATTATTGTGAGGAATATCACTTTCGCACTGTATTCATAGTTGAAGCCTTAGTTTTGTTAAAAAAAGAAAAATTCGAAATAAGAAATATGACTTGACTTCGCATTTCAGAGTTGATATTTTCATCGCCAATGGATTTTCCTATTTTTTAAAGAATTAATGGAGTCATCGAAAGCCACCAAGAATCACAGGATAGTGTTGGACTTTAACCAAACAAAGCCACCCCTCTTTTTAAACGCATGGAAAATATATATTTTGGTTTTTAGGATCGGTATTGGGGAAAGAAATTTCTAATACGATTTGGGAATCAGATCTTCCAGTAATTTGCAATATACTTACTTTTCAAGGCTAGTTTTTAAAGCCTTTATTTTATTTGGAAAGTATATAAAACTGGAGCAATTTTTTATGTAAATGGTTTATTTTGTAAGGTCGTAGTTATTGGATTGTAGTAGATGATAGATAAGATCACAATTCTACAATCTTGTTTTGTAATCTTATGCAATAGATAAAGCCGAGCAGTCAACGAACGTTTACAGGAAGTGAAGATCGGGCAGGTTTAGAATACGTTTTTGATGTCTTTTACTACCTATTCAAGTCCTATGAGTCTGATTTGGTTCAGAAGTAAACAAATGCAGAAACTTATGTAGAATATTATGTCACTTCCATTCATTATCAGTAATTTAAGAAAACGTAGGTCATATTATTTACTAATAATTTAAAAAATTTAATTGATTACATATAAAATGTAAAAATGTCCTTATTTTTGCACAAATGCAGGATCCCATTTATTAAATCCATTCAAAGTTAATTTTATGTAATTATTTTCAAAAAAAAAATTAATCAAATTTGAAATATTATATTTCCTCCAAAACTTTATCACTTAAAACAATTTATCCAATTAAATACAAAATATTAAAACAAATATTAAATATGAGATGTGATAAATTATATATTATCGATTTAAATAAAATATTAAATTTATTTAATATTAATCTTTTATATAAATAAAAAAAAAAAAAAAATTAATGAATTTAAATTGTTAAAATATACATAATATTATATACATATATATTATGACTTATGGATTTATTAAAATCTGGGTGTTAAATACTTAAATCAATAAAATATTTAATTTTATATAATTTATATTTTTTTGACTTTTAGTTATTTATTTATTTATTTGAAAAATTTTTTTTCCCAATTTTTCCCAATTTTTCAATTTTCTATCAGATTTCCAATTAAAAATTTTATTTTTCTTTTCATGTTTTTGACATTTTCCCCAAAAAAGTATTAAAAAAAAAGGAAAATTTATTTAAAAAAAAGTAGTAGTGATTTAAATTATTAAATTTTTAATAATTTTTACCAAACAGTTTATTCTTAAAAAAAATTGAAAATTAAACAAAAATTAATGATTTATGAACCTATTATTTATATTTTTACAATATGAAAAATCATTTTCCATTATTTTCCGCTTTTCCTTTTTTTTTTTGGTGAATTGTTTATTGATTTTTCATTTAAAATAATCAAACCAATAATTATAAATTTATGTATTAAAAAAAAAAACAGCAATAATAAAAATAAAAATGAAAATAAACATAAAATTTAATATTGTAAATTTTGGTTTCAATCAATTGATTCGAATTTGTGGTTTTCATATAATTACCTTTAATAATAAGTTGGTAGTTAATAAATCATTAATAGGGAGCACATTTTTAGATTTGATATAAAAATTTTCCCATAGGTGTGCTTTGAAGTCCTTTTTGAAGAGTCATAAATAGGATGTCGCATATCCTTTGATATTTGTGGGTTACAAAAAAAGAAGAATTTACAAATAGTGCTTCTGAAATTTCTATATGAAGTGACGGTCTGAAATCGTGAGCATCAAATTCTTCGAATCCTATATTATAGCTAGTTTAGAACTGATATAAAAATTTGCTACAGATGTTCTACAATGTCCTTTTCGAACTTTTTAAAGGATCTTCAATAGCAGTTAGTATTTGCTTGAACATAATTGAAGATTGAAAATGACGAATTTACAAATAATGGTTAGCCCTTCTAAAACTTCTGAATGAAATGACGATCTAAAATCATGAGGATCAAATTCTTCGAATCCTGTTTTAAAGCTAATTTAGGTACCCTAAAATGTTTCTTTAAAGGAATACTGAAGAAGCTCACATTTGACTTAAGAACATGCTGGAATTATAATTATAGAATTTATAAATTTAATACCATTCATGAAATTCAACTCAAGAGTATGGCCAGATTTGTTGTAAATGAAATGCCTCAGTATAGCTTAAATAATTAGAATAGAAAAAGCTAAAGAAAATTATTTATAAGGAACAAATTCTCCGAATCCTGTATTATATTGAATCTAAGTTTAAAATAGCATCTTTACAACGGAATCATTAAAAACTATCTGACTTTGACTAAAGATAAGCTCTCATTGAAGTAAAAAAAATTTACAAATTTTATGTAGCTCATGATCCATTGGTAGGTATTGGGTATTGGTAGAGTCGAATTTCTTTGGACAATCCGAATTATGCTACAAAATGCTACAATTTATTTCAGGAGATCAAATCTAAAATGGAAATTCTGCAGAATAATTGACGTTGTAGAATTTATGCAAGACTTTTATTACAACTGCCCCGAGAAGTATGCTTTGAGACAAGAAGATGAAAAAACCTTTAAAGTTCCTTTTCAGGTATGCAATTGACTCAAACAGGTCTTGAAAGTTTTTCCCCGGAGGACTATTGTATTGACATAACTCCTTAATAAATCATAACTATTTTGTATTCTTTTATGTACTTAAGAGGATATCTGCAGTGGATTTAAAAAGTTTTCAAATAATCTTTTGACATAAGTGTCCAATTGCGGCACAAGGCTTAGCTAAAAAACAATTATTTCCTACAAGTTTTCCTACCAATGAAGATGAGCCAGCTACTTATAGTCAAAACTACTGTAATTATTGAAGGATTGCTTAGTGTTAATGAAAAGGGATTTGAACGCCGATAACACTTAAAGCAATGCTTGATCCCTATATTATAATTCGAATTCTTAATAAAATTACCGATTGGCTAGACAATTTTGTTCATTTGTTGAAAATTTTCACTAAAGTTAATTAAAATTGTAATTGAGATTAAAATAAAATTTTATTATAAAATATACAATATAACAATTAAATAATTAAACAATTTAACTTTGTTTTGTGTTTTTGTATATAAGATTTTATCAATTTATCAATTTAAAAAAAGAAAATACAATATTGTAATATTTAAATAAATTATATTAAATCAAAAATTCAAATGAATGAAAATATAATAGGATATTTGCAACCAATAACTCTTTTATTATTAAGTTATTATAAAGAAGTTTTCATATGAATGAATTCTTGGTATTTATTATTTCTTTGTTACTGAGGTTTAAAAATTTTTAAATATTTGTTCGACCAATAAGAAATAAAGATTTCCAAATTTTTCCAAAGAATTCCAATTAGATCAAGACGAGCTAGATATAGTGACAAAGTTATGTATCGGATCAGCATCAAAAAGTAAATCGATAGCTATGTGTGTCTGTCCATCCGTCCGTCTGTGTATTAGCAAGGGAACTGAAAAACCAAAAGAGCTAGAATTTTAAAAATTAAAGCTAAAGATTTGAAATTCCATCAAGGCCTGCCATACGAGGTTCTTGAATCAATATGAATATCTTCAAAGCTACAAACACTGGGAGTCTGTATATGCACACGGAAAATTATATAATAAGGGAAGGCCTTTTTATGAAGTTTAAAAATGTTAAGGCTATATTTTGGGGAGCTGCTGATACAAGTTTTAGAAACTTTGCTACATTTGCTACATTTACACTAGTTGAAATTAAAAGTAGGCAAGTAAAGTGATATCGCAAACTCGTTTGCGAATTTTGAAATTTTTCGAGGCAAAGCTTAGTATAGCTGCCAAAGAGATTACTGGAACTAAAGTGCACAATTTTGCAACTAATAATTCTAGATGGTTGAAAATTAAAATTCGTATGTAATATAATATGGCTAGCAATTTTTTGAAGCTTTGAGAAATTTGAAACCCCATATTTGGGAAGCTGCCATACAAAGTCATCAATTCGATACTTATGAATCTAATGAATCTACGAGGTTAAAATTAAAAATGGATAAGTAAAGTAAGAGAGCAAGTACGTTGGTAAGGTTTGACATTACTAGGATCAAACTTTATATTACTAGAAATATCATAGTGATTATGCACAGGTATCTAAAAGTTAGCAAGGGCAACTATAAAATTTCCTGTTTTTCTCAAAATTTTAAATTTTTAAATAACAGAAAAAAGTTTTTTAGTCATAATGAATATAATCAACAACCCCTTAACCAAAATCTAATTTTTTGTTTTCAAAATTACTCGAAAATTAAGAAACACCCAGAAATTTTAACAAAAACTTTTTAAATTTCCTTTTTGTGGCTTTTTCTTTTGCCTCAAATACAAACAAAAACAAATTGAAAAAGACATTTACACAAATTATCCTTGAATATAAAAGCAATTGTTAAGTATTAAGTTTTTAAGGATATTATTGTGAATTTTTTTCGAATTTTTCATTTTTCTTTTATAGGTTTTGAATTTGGTATTTAAAAATGGTATTAGATGAAATTGGGATAACCTTGAATTTTTCAGTCAAATTGGTGTATTTTTGGAGTTCATAATTTCTATATTTAAAGAAATTTTCAATTATAAATGAAGTTTAGGAATAATGAATTGCATTAAATCTCCTCAGAGTTAATTAAGTCTAAGATAAGCCTTCGTTAACCATTTATATAGACTTGTAATTACCAGCGCACCTTTATATGTTGTAACCCTTGCCTGTATAAGTCTTGTATCTCAATGGAACACAATTCAGATGGAAAAACTATTGAGGACGTTGTTTAATCCATTGCGTTAATGTTGAAGTCCTTTTGTGTGGTGTTGTGACTTTAAATTAAATTTTTATTGATTCGCTGCATCTAAGAATGCCTTTGACATCGTCGTATCCTCTTATCTCTTGCTGCTTCTCTTATCAGTAATTTGTCGAATTTTTGAGCCAATTTACTTTAGATATTGTTCATTATCACATTCTACATATTCCTCATAAAAAATTTAATTTTCATTTTTAAAATATTCCAAAGTGTGTTAAGTAATAATGGAAATCCTCAAACTGAAGTTGGGTAAATACTGAATTTAAGCAATAACTGCCACTAAATTAAAAACTCAGGTAAAACTAAAAAAGAATTGACATTTTAATAGGATTTTGTAAAACTCTTAAGGAACCACAGATTAAAAAAACTTATTTTAATTTTTATAATATTGAGGAAGTTTTTTTTATATTTATTTTATGGTACCTAATAGTTATCAATGGAAATCTGATTAAAGTTTTTAATTGTATTAAACTTATTTAACCTTCTAATATATGAACTTATTAAAAATAAAACAAGTTGTTTTGGGGCTTATTCCACTAATACTGTTAATGTAAGCCACATAGTATTAAAATCAATATGTAAATTTTAATTAGATTCTATATCTTAAGAATAACTAACTCTATATTTCCATAATGTTAAACGATCTTAATTGTAAGTGAAGGGAGCACACATTTTATATTTAAATATAGAAAAGCAATATTTCCATTTATTTATTTTATTTACGAGGAAATGGAACGTTCAAGGGCCACCCATTTAAACTGTGCGCTGTTTCTTTGGGTAGTGTTGACGCACCAAAATCACACCCTTTTTGAACCAAATTTTAGAAACGAACCTGTGATACAAATGTACAGTTTGGTTACAGGGATGGAAATATGGAGGGATTTTAGGATTGTGGGAAGGTTATTTGGAAATTTTGTACTATGGTGGATGGGCAAAATTCGGAGGGATATTGAGGCGAAAGATGTAAATACTCTTTTTAAATTTAATTAAGTCGTACACATACGAACAAGCAACATTAGGAAACACATTTGACGGAATATGGTTTTAAAATCTCAACATGGGCATAATAAACGAATTTCCATAAGCCGTGTCACATTTTTTCTGTTAGTTATATCTTTTATTACACAAATATTATTAACAACAGTGGTTTTCAAATTTACCTTAATTTTGTTGGGGTTTAACCCTTTTTATAAGCTTCCAGAGACACATTAAAGCATCCTGTTAAATAATAATCGAACATTGTGTTAAGAAAATAAATAAAGGCCAATATTAGGAGATACTATAACAAATACTATAAAACTCGATACTATAGAAAAGGATATTAGAAATGTGGATATAAATATCAAGGACACCAATAAAGGATACTCGGAGTTCTTTGTGCAAAATGCTTAAAATTGAATTAATAAAACACAATTTTTCAATATTTCATGAAAATTTGTTAAAGTGCTTCAAACATTTTTAATTATGATTTTTTAAAGGATATTTGGAGTTTTCCAAGGACGATTGAATTGAGCAATATTCAAGCTATAAAACAGTTATATATCCTTAACATTGCTTCTAATTCAAATATTGTACTGAATATTTTATATATATATATATATATATGCTTTCTAATGCGTACAACCAATTGAATTCCTAAATAAAAAGTCCTTAACCTACATTTTGTCTTATATTATATAAAGTAAATGTTAACTAAATTTCAATATTCCCACAACATTCTACGATACAACATTTTCATTTTAAATTACCACTTAAAATAATATTGAGTAAAGAAAATGTTCTTACTTGTATGTCATTTTATAAAATATAATTGCTTTTATTTTTATACAAATAAGTTTCAACTATACTTTTTTTAATTATAAAAAAAAAGTTTTTAATTTAACAACTGTTGAAAATAGCATCTTTCATTTTTAAACATACATACAAACATACACATATATAACAAATCTACTTAATCATTTTTGAAAGATATAAAACTTTGTAATTAATTTTTTTACATATAAATAATTTAAGTATGTAAGTTTTTTTTTATTATAAATATATCTATATTTATATATATATATTCATATAAAAGTTGACATCATAACTTTTATCAATTAAATATTATAATTAACATAAAATAACATAGTAATTATATTTTTATGTTATTCTTTCACATATAAAATAAAGTTTTTCATTTCAAAAATGATGTAAACCTACAAGTATGCAATATTTTTTTTCAATAATATATGATTGTAAAGTTGGTGCCGTGATATAACGCCATATGCGATAAAGCCTTAATGGCATTATGACTCAATCGATTGAGTCATAAAGCCATAATCGCGAAATTCTTTAATATGGCTTTAAAACACACTCGAGTGAGTCATAAAGCCATATTGTGTTTTAAAAATTTTGAGTCATAACACCATATAATTAAAATTGAATGATTGAGTTAAAATTGTTGTATATTACAAAATTTTACAGCTATCATTATTATATTATTTGTTGAAAAGAAGTAATGTTCGTGACATTTTTGATGAAACATATAAGCAATTTAGAGGTAAGTAAATTTTGGGCAAATGCGAGACATCTTTATAAAATTAAAAGCAACATTTTCCCAAAAAAAACCAACAAATTTTGCAGAAGTAAAGGAAATTTTCGAAAAAGAGGAAATTATAAAAACATTTGGTATGAGCAGATATGACGAAAAAGAAAAATTTTACAAGCACACTATTATAGAGGAATATTATGCGTACACCATTTTGATGTCACCTACAATATCTAGTGTTATAGACAATAGATCAACCACGGAACTATCTAATAGATGGTACATTTGCAGTTACATCCTGTTCTAATACTTTTAAGCAATTACTCATAATACATATAGCTCACGGTGAATATGTACAAGGTGAATATTAGGGTATAAAGCAGGTAGCTATTGGCCGCCGCGTGCGCTTGTTCGCGCCCGCGCAGTACGCAGACTAGCCGCGTTCGTGGATAGCTGGGCAGACCTCGACAAAATCAGAGTTCTACGCCTTCTACAGAATATGTACACATATTATATATACGTTATGGGTGGAATTAGAGTTGGATTCAAAATTAGGGTATTCGCTTTTTCCAGAATATTTATATATGTATATATGTAATGAGAGATTCTGAATTAGGAAAGATTTTATAATCGGTTACAAAATCAATGACACTGGCTACGCATAGAAGGTATATTTGTCACCAAATTATAAATTTCGAAATAATAATATTTCTATTGTTTTTTCCTAAAAAAAATTCTTTGAAGTGAGTCATAACGCCATTATGGCTTTATGACTTATTCGAGTGTGATTTAAAGCCATATTAAAAAATTTCGCGATTATGGTTTTATGAGACACTCAAAAGAGTCATAAAGCCATTAAGGCTTTATAACATATGGCGTTATATCACGGCACCGTAAAGTTTTTGTTTGTTTTTACTTTTGCTTTTAGTTTTGATTTGTGTTTTAGTTTTAATTTGGAAACGTTTTTGATTTCAACACGTGTGCTGGTGCTTCTTTTAAAGAATATACTTGATTGTATCTAGTTAAGTTTATTTAGTTTTATATACGAGGAGGACATGTATGTTTTAAGTTTATTCGTTTGTCGGAGTATCAGAGGAGAAAACTGTGAGATGATTTTTGGGCTTTAGAGTAAAGCCTCTCATACTTTTACAGTTCTTTATTTTTTTAAAAATATATGCATTTTGAATATTAGGAAAATCATGAACATATTTAAGGACGATATTGAACTCACAGAACAGTATATTGAAAGAAATCCTTATCAAAAGTAATGGTTTAGAGAAAAATATTTTGAGTGTATTTGTATCTTTTGGACGGTAAGTGTAGTGTTCAATTTTGGCATAACTAACAAATTGTGTTTAAATGTTGAATTCTTTAAGCAATTCCATTATCTTTAGCTATTTTAAATGGAATTTAGCATTTTTTCAAACTTCTGTAAAAATTTTTGTATTAAACCTTCGAATCGATGAAACTGGGGCTGTTCTGGACCTGAACAATTTTTTCAAACCGGGGATTCTTGTAAAATAATATTGGTAAATAATTTTGGGAGTATTTTTAGTACGGAACCATGTTTGGTGTCGTTTACAATTGATACAAGGAAATGCCGTTAGAAAAATTGTTGTACTTAAGTAGATTTCTTAGATATTTAGAAAATCCATTCGTCTACAATACGACATGGAAGGGTACTGATTTTTCCCTGTACTTAAGCTAAAAAAGTACAATCCAACAAAGAAAAATAAATAAATTGAAATTAATTAACATATTTTATGTATTAAATATTATTTTATTCCAATGTTTCTTTCGTATCCATTTTTTTTTGTTGTAGAATGTAAAAAAGCAACAAGTACAGTTCCTATTGAAATCTTTATACATACAACAACTATACGAAAATTACACTGATTATATGATGACTTTTTTTTTGATTTCTTGAATTGAATTCTTAGAATTTTTTTTATCATAATTAAAACTACACAAAAAAAAAAAAAAGTAATAATAATTTTCACTAGAACATTAAAGTTATGTTTACTCTATATATAAAAAAAAAAGTTTTTGAAATGTAACTATTTTTTTTTAGTATGAATTAAAAAAGAAAAATGAAAATTACATTTTCACCTTTGATATATGAAAGTGAAAAAAAAATTTTTTTTCAGAAGTTCATAGTAGGTAAAAGTTTTTCCTTAAAAAAAAAAATAAGAAAAGTTGTTAATTAATTTTTTTTTTCGTGCGAAAAAAATTGAAACTTCTGTTGGAAATAGTGTAAAAAAATATTATGAAAAAAATAATTAATTAGAAAAGTAGAGAAAAGTTTAAGTTTGTCACATATGTGAAAACATAAACACTTAAAAATATAAAAACTTTAGTGTTTTGTGTCTCTTTAATAAGCACCTCATTTTCACGAAATTTATTAAACTTTAACATTAACTGGATGTAATTTGAACTTAATTATTAAAAAATCAGAGATAAATTTTTAATTTTAAATGGAATTTTAAAGAAATTTTCATTTTAAAACTGTTTTGTATTGGATGAGCAAATGCCGTTAGTTTTTTTCCCCAAATACACGTTCATTTGGATATAATTCAATTCTTCTTATTCAACTTTAAGCAAGAGATGGTGTAAAATATGCAATTAAGTTAAAAATTATGAAAAATACAAAACAACCCTACATTGTAGTAGCCGTACATTTTGAAGTTTGTTCTAAGTGCCTGGAGGGAATAGTTGTAAAATACGTGCAAAACAGCAATAGCGCTAAAACGGAAATTTAAAAAACTTTAATATAAACTGGTTATAGGTTAAACTTAAATATTGAAAATTTATTAAACAAGGAAATACCGTTAGTTTATTCTTCAAATTCAATATGCAACTTTCATCTGAAAGTAATCGACTTCTACCTATTCTACTTTAATCTAGAAGTGATGTATAATATGGAATCTTATATGGAAATAAAAAATATACAAAACCACAAAACATCTTGAGTTTTGATGTTATCGCCGTATGTCTTGAAGCCTGAACTAAGTGTCTGAAGGGGAAACTGATAATTTAAATGCAAAAAATTGTACTAAAAAAATTTTTCCAACTTGAAAATTTAGTTTCGAGATTTTAAAAACTAATTTTATCTAGATTTTTAACTTAAAGGAAGTTTATAATAAAATATTAATGCTTGGATTGTAAGGATGTTTCGGAAAATAAAATTTTAATTGATTATCTAAAAAATTTTCTCTTAAAATTCAATCTTTACAAAATTTTAAAAAAAACTATTAAAAAGGACTCCAATATACAAAAACCAAAAGTATTTTCTAATAAAATACAATTAAATTTATGGATATAATATACAAGTTTTTTTTTATGATTCAGAGAAATAAAATTGCAGTAAAATATGAAAATAATACTGACAATGCTTACTTTATTATGATATTAAATAAATTTTACTGAAATTGCAATTGTTATATTAAATTTTAGAATTAGTTTCAATTCTTACTTTTTTAACTGAAAAAAAAATGTATAGAAAAGTTTTCCTTAATCTCCAATTTATGCAGAGTGTCCAAAAGTTGAATTTACTAAAAATCAACACCGAATTACAAGGAAAACGATAAAAGATACGATAAAAACAATGATTATATAAATTCAAGTTAAATGATTTATATAATTTGGTTAATATGATAAAAATCCATCGGGAATAACGGTTTTTTATTTAAACTTTACTGCTATTTAGAATAAACCTTGGAATTTAACAAAATTCATTGAAATTTAAGCCTTGCGGGAATTATAAGTAATTCAATTAAGCCAACAAAGTTAGGAATAAGTTGATGGATCAATATAACTTAAGCGCACAATTTCAGCTCTGTATCAATAACTAATATCAAATTCTATGATGTGCACTGGCGAATATATTCTTCAATGTTTTTTAAAAACTTACCTAAACTTTTCTGAAGTCCAATACATTTCCTCATTTTTCAGATTGATTTTTAGGAAGACTTCTCCATTCTCCTCAGTTGAGTTGACAATTATTGATTGTATTCAGTCCTGATTTATCTTTAATATCCTTGATTATATTTATACCCTAAGTGTTAAAATTGTTCACCTTTAAGCACCCTGTATTCATATATATTTTATATCTTTCCGTTATATATCCCCCACCCTTGATTCTAGGTAGTTTTTTAAACTCCGTAACCTCAATTATATTTGGACCCTAATTATTAATTTTCGACCCCATTCAGACACCCTGTATACATATAAAATATTTGTATTACTATTAAAATAACTGTAAAGGATACTTTTTTATTATCTTATCATGAATTAAATTTAAGAAAATAAAACTAAAATAAAAATTTGCTGACCGTAAACATGCAATAGTGCAATGATATCGTAAAAAAATAAAAAAAAAAGTTAATTCTCAATTACCCCACAAATGCCCCAATAGAAATTTACTATCTGAAATCTCATTCTACAAGTGAATTTCAACCCTTCGATTGAATCAAATAAAATGTTTTAAAGTATAATTTTTATTAGGTAGTTTTTTTTATTATTTTTTATTGTAATATCACTTTTGAAAACTGTTGTCAGTTACATACTTATTAACTTACATACTTACTTACATACTTTTTTTTTTTTGTAGAAATGTAATATTTAATATTTTTATCCAGTAATGGGAATATTACATATTTTCAACTACTATTGTATATCTATACACAATATTTAATAGTATATAGTATATATATATATTAAGTCATTTATTATGTATATATATGTGTACATGGTATATGTACAACAGAAGGATTATCTGGATTATGAAATGATAAATAGAATATAATAAAATTTTGACAGTTATGAGTTCTTTTCCGGATTTTATAGCTTTTTTTTTTCATTTGAGAATATAAAAATGAATTTCTAGTACATGGTGGATATATGGGTGGGTTATGAAGGGTAAATTTAATAGAATTATAGAAGAGAATAGGAAACCGGAGACAATAAAGTTCTATAAAGCACGTAAATACAGTTTTCATGTTCCTTTCTTTCTTTTATTTTGCAAAAAAAAAAAACAATAAAAAAATTGAGAAACAAATGGATTTTAAGTCATTTATTATTAAGTGAAAATGGGTTAATGCACTTTTTAGTTTAAGTTTAAGTGTTCCTATTATTGTTTTTGAAAGTCAATACTAAAAACCATCTGTGTGAAATGAATTTGTAATTTTATTTTTTTATTTGTTAGTTTTAATTTCATTCAGAATAATAAATGGGAGTTAATTTTGGTTTTACTGGGTTTCACTTGAATGAGATAGGCTGGAAGCACTGATTTTTAATAATGGGTAATAAAATATATTTAAGAGAATGATAGAAAAAAACGGATGAAGCACATGAATTCTAAAACAAATAAATAATTTTGTGGTTTCGGTTTTCGATTGTAATGCAATTGTACAATTTTAAAAATTATTCGAAGTATCAATGGTTTTTGATACGGCATTTCGAGTTCAATTATTTTGTAGTGGTTTATTTAGATTTCAATTGTAGGGCATTGGAGGTACTTCATTAGGCAGGACTTTAATTTACAGGTATTACAGTTAATTTAGATGTTTAAGAATAAGGTTATTATCAAATAAAATCTTTCATATAGAAGTGTGTGGAATTTATATACATCACCCTTTGTTTAAAATCAAATAAACTGTAAGAGCCACAATCGAGGGAGTGTTTCGTAAATAGTTAAGTGGCGCAAGATTAAAAAAATATTTTAATCTTATAATGTGCCTCTTAAAGTAAAATATATTACAAATAATTGCCCAAGGAAGATATCCCAAAGACGAGGTGCTAGGATAAAGTAATTTCTTATTTATAACAGTGAAACCTGAAGGAGATGAAGGAGATATAATAAGCATGTTACAGGTTTTCATCAACAAATATCTTCGCATTTTATAGAAAAACGTTTGGGTTACGGGGAATAACTAATGAAGAATTGTGAAAATAACGCAATAAGAACCTATCCAGAGACAAATAAGAAAAAGGAAACATAGATGGATAGAACATATAAGAAAAGACTCCATTGCTAAATAGGCATTCGATGGAACCACCAGGAAAAGAGAAAGAGAAGGACGATCAGATCCAAAAACACTTGAAGCAGAACGATATCAAAATATATACAAAGAGAAGGAAACGCATGGTCAGTTGAAAGAGAGCTAGTTGGCTTGGCTTTGTGAAAACCTACGCTTCTAAAGGTAGTAGAAATGAAAAAACAAAGGAATGGCACAAAAAAGGTTGAACACTTAACCAGTTTGTAAAACAGATTCGTTTTTAAAATTTAAAAATGGTTCAGTTTTCCAACATCTCCGCATTTATTTTTCTGTGGAAGCATGACGGACGGGACCTCTCGCTTTAAAGCCGAATGCATTAAGCACTGCAAAATTGGTTTATTTGATTCATATAGTGCGAAATTTGATCCAACTTTATTATGTGATAAATTCTCCAAGGTAAGATCAAAGAAGGTTGCGATGCATGTATAAACAATTTTTCTGGTTAAGAAATATGAACAATTGAACCAGTATTAGAACGCCTGGTCCACTATTTCGTAAATCTAGAAACGTCCTAATTCTTCTGTACCTCCAGGCATTGATTGACAACAAAAGAAGAAGAAAAATGCTCAATTAATTACTGAAGCATAAAATTTAAATTACAGTTGATTAAAAAATGCCGCATTTTTAATTCAGAACTTTACTTTTTTTAAATTTTTTTTTAAATTTAGGTCATTTTTATACCTCCCACACTATTAAAAGTTTTAAATTAGATTTTTTGAACTTAAATAATTCCTAAAACTTCATAATTAGAATTTATTAAATGTTTCGCCTTATTTTTTTCATGAAATAATTAAAAATGTGTTAACATGATGTTATGTCATGAATAATTTGAACCTAACGAAACCTATAGCAGAAAAATAAATTATCCAAAAAAAAAAACAGGACATTTTTCATGAAAAATTCACAACCGTGTATCAGTGACAAAAAAAAAATTGTTTGGTAAAGTTTTTGGATTTTTTATTTTGAATTCCAAAAAAAAATTACCCCTGTTTTTTATGGTGCTTTATT
Source organism: Dolichopus griseipennis (assembly GCA_963082915.1). NCBI lineage: Eukaryota > Metazoa > Arthropoda > Insecta > Diptera > Dolichopodidae > Dolichopus > Dolichopus griseipennis. Next base: position 7,300,231 of record OY720444.1, read on the forward strand.
TGCATCTGAAGGACATTCTGATTATTTTGTTTTTTTTTTTTTTTTCACTACAATCCTTGGAAAAACTAAAAAAAAAACTAAACGAAAAAAAAATTTATAAAATAATTGTGTCCACGTGGCTGAAGTTGCTACTTTTCAAATGAATGGATAATTGAGTGTAATGAATGAAAATGTTAAAAAAAAACCCAGAATTATACTCATCTTGTACTTGATTTCCATGACTGGTATTGGGTACACAATATAAATTCAAGTGAGTTAACTGCTGTACTTTTTTTTTTAATTTTTGTGATTTTTTTTTGAAAATGGCTACAATTTTTATCTGCTCTGATGTTTTGTAGTTTTTATGTTCCTTTTACAATCCTTTTAATTGCACTCAACGTTCAAAAATACTTCCACAAAAAAAAAGTTTGATTGCTTCTGGGTACGCAGAACTTAAATTAATCGGAAATAAAGTAAAAAAAAAAAGTGGGGGATATTAATGTGTAAAATAAAAAAAAAAACAAAAATTTAATTTAGGTTCATAAGGAAAGAAAAGGATAGACATAGTATGGAAATTTATTACTTATGCAGTGGAAAAATGTTACCAAAAAAAAAAAAGATGTAATATTACTAGTACACCTGTTCATACATATACATAAAAACTGTTTACAAAACTGTCCGTTTATTACTATAATGAAAAGAAACGGAACATTGTACAGTGGCTCTCGATAGACAGTGGATCGGATGCAATATTCGGATTCTTGTGATCTGTAGCACATTTCGAATCTTCTAGCTCAGTCAATTGTGTCTCATTATAGGTTTCAGATTTTCTGATCGTCTTCAAGCTAATTTTGTAGTGGCTTACAAGAGTCTTCAACCTTTTGTCATCTGAAGCACATTGTAAATTTTCAAACCCATTGAATCGTGCTTAAAACAGGGTTCAGTTATTTTGAAGCTTCAAAATCTAAGGATCTGAATCACATTAAGAACTTTGAAGTACATACTGTAAAGTTATTCTCAAAACTCTTCAGATCTAAAGAATCTTCGGAATTTTACTGTCAATCCAGAAGCTACAAGTTATAGCGCACCTCTCAAGATAAATGTCTTTTATAATGGAATTGTTGGAGCTCGAATCATGGATGTTATATTTGAAAAAAATATGTGACATTATTGTGTTTGAGGTTGATTCCTTTAAAATATAGATAAGAAATAAAGTATACACTTGGCTATCCAAACCGTTAGTAGGACAGCTGTAGATTAGCAACTTCACGTAGCAGGAATGTAAAACAAACAATTGACAAAACAAACAAGGGACAATTGAAAAGTTATGCAGGGAGAATCAGCATCATATGTCATCTAATAAAGACTTAATGATATGACTACAATTTAAGCTGTAGAGTGGATGCTTCAAAGAATTAAGAATAATATTAGAACCATAGGTATTGGGAAACTTTTTTTTGTACAAAAGTACACTATTAAACGATTTGATAATTCGATTATCACTAAAACCGTTAAGTGGAAGCTTCAAAAATCTAGAAAGTAATGAGCACCGAAGGTAGCTGCTTACGCTCAAAATAATACCGAATGGGAAACTGTGGAAATTTTTCATTCGTCTAAGGAGGTTTGGAAGGAAAAAAAACTTATTGTAAATACTAAATAAAAATCAAATTAAATTTACTCAGAAAAAAGGACATCACTGTACACCCTTTACCTTATTTTTTTAATTTCAAAGGTGAACCATTTTTTTTGTGCGCTATTAAAACTAATAATTAGGTTGGAAAATGAGATAACATTTGCTTGCAATAATTTTTTAATGTGCAAAAATGTTTTTTTTCCTCTTGCAACATTTTTTTTTTTTTATAATAAAATCACGAACTTAAATTGTACAGTGGCAGAAATCCCTTTTCTTCTGCCTCTCGAAAAAATACTCAATTTTATTTTTTAAGATATTAAAAATTTAAAAATCTCCAACATTAAAAATTGGTTAATTATAGAAATCGCTTTTATTAATTCACAGAAAAAGCAACAACAAAATATAATGGGGAAAAGTCAATAATCAATTAAATCTTGTATTTAATCGGGTCATTTTAAAAATCTGACAGCTTCAGTACACTATCGCTCTTAATGGGTAATTTATACTAATTATGTGAATCACATATTAAAATCCATTTCCAATTAACATTTCAATTTTCTTCTTTTATATATTCTGGTAAGGATATATGTAAGAATATATGAAAATATATATTCATATACACATACATGTATGTACACATATGAATATATTCTGCATTTAAAAGTGGAATATATTGAAAAAAAAAACTGTCAATTAAAAATGAATTTTTCCGAGTTGTTGAAAATGTAAAATTAAACATTTTACGAATGTAGTAGAGACTTCAAGATGAATATTGCTTTTTATTGTATGTAAGTTTGTGTGTATGTATGTGTATATTTTCTTTATTAGAGCGTAAAACTGAATACATGGATAATAAATTATTGAATAATTTGCAGCAGTTTTATTTGGTTCAAAAACCAAAGAAGGACGAAATAAAAAAAAAATAGAAAGAAAAAGGTTGTAATGCGTATTTTTATTAAATGTAATAATACTTGGAAGGGATTCAATGTACAAAATCTGATATTTGATCTAGATTGTAAAATTGACCCTATTCAAAAATATTTTAACTTTAAATTTTTTTAAACTGGCGTCAAGAAATTAATACTTTGAGGCGCTGTTTGAAATTATTTCATGTTTTTAGAGGAAACACTTCCTTTAGACCATTTTTCGCAAAATTTTGTTTTGGACATGGCAACTTTGCAATTAATTTAATATCAAATTTATTTCCGCACTATTTTACAACTTTCTGATTTGTCGGAGACATTTATGTGAAGTTTGTCCAATAGAGATAGCGATGCTTTTTCAATTCCTTAAAAAAAAAAGCCGGATTCACGTGTATTTCTGTGCATGTTTTTTGGTCACCATCAACAGCGTCTCCTTTTCGAATTCCTCAAATCAATAATTTCTTGTTTTTATTTTAGTAATCAAATAAACAAATATATATAAAGTAACTTTTAATTATTAAAAAAGAATTTGTAGGGCAGCTATCCGTGCACCAGACCAACCAAATTTTACAAAACTTTGGTCTTTATAGCCTCAATTACTTTTGGTGAAATGTAACTCATCCCATTTTATTAAATATAGAGTTATATTCATATGTGAAAAAAGAAATGAGAATGTCAGCTATTCGAACCAGTTGAACAAGTTAGCTGCATTTTATTAGCAGTTATGTTTAAAATCAAATTTGTAAGGGTCCTAGCTTCTTTAGTTTTTTAATTATCGTACGGATAGGTGTACGGACAAACAAATATGGGCAGTCGCATAGACGAACGCACAGGCACACATAACTAATCGATTTAATTTTCGTTTTTGACCCGATCTAGACCTTTAAATCTGTAGATACCCTCCATGACTTTATACATATACGGCGTCACAGTCTGTAAGAAAAATTCAGTATATCTCTTTACCTATGTTTATACGGGTATAAAAACTTTAGCAATATTATAATTATTGTAGGTTACTAAGGTCTGCACGTGCTAGACTCGAAAATACTACAAGCTTTGATCAGTTCGATTGTTACAATTCTAATAATACAATACCTAATTAAAGTACTATACTTAATAAACAAACAATTTTTAAATATTATGGTTTTCCAACAATGTCTCATAGCATTTCCTTTTTTCATTGCATAACTTTCGGCTGTCACCAAGATTTTTGTTGCATAACTTTCGGCTGTCACTAATATTTTTTTTTTTGCATAACTTTAGGCTGTCACAAATTTTATTTATAATTTCTAATGAAAGAAATTCTTTTTTATTAATTTCTTATATATTTTTTTTCCTCATTAAATATTTAGAATTTAATAATATGATTTTAAAAATATTTTTAAAAATCTGTCATTTCTTATTTTCTTTCTGCACAAAAAAAAAACAAAAAAAACAACAACAAAAAATCTATCTATATGAATTATTTTAAAGGTGTTCTTATATATTTTTGATCCTTGTAATTATCGTTATACTTATACATATGCATTTTTTTTTCAATTCCTTAATTCCTTTTTACAACTAGAATTGTACTTTATTGAGCATTTTTTTCCTCATTTATATGTATTGGGATCCTTTTTTTTTTCCTTGTATTAAGGAACAAAAGGATGTTTGAAAAAAAAAATAAAAATTTCTGGAATTTTTCAATATTAAAAATCGAGAATTATAAAATAAAAAATTTTTAGGATATTTTATCCTTATTTTCATTGAATAACTGTGAAAAAGAGAAAAGTAAAAAAAAAATGTAAAATGAAAAAAATATATAAAAATAATTATAATAATAGGTATGGATATAGTTAAATACATATATTATATAATATGTATGATATATAATATATATGGTATTTATTAACGTGTATGTACAAAATACAAAATATTTTAAAAATATTTTTAAAATTAAAATAAGTTCCAAAGTACATATTATAATATTCAAAAAAAAAAAGACAAAAATAGAGAGAGAAAGTATTCAAAAATATTCCAAAAAAAAGTATTTGAAAATTAAAATATTTATATTAGTTCAAAAATTTTATATGTATGGTAATATCTAATGACAACATGAATTTTAATGAGTTATGATAATAAGAAAATTTTACTCTTTTCCAAAATTGTATTTTCCTTTGAAATGGAAACCATTCATTAGATTCAAAGATGATTTGTCTGGTGGATCAATTATAAATGAGAAATTATTCAAAATAAAAGAGTGCATAGAGATTTAATATTTTCTTATTTACAAATAGTTCTGCTTAAACCTCTACCGAAGGATATTGAAGGATCGGTGTTCGGAAATAAATCTTCAAGAAATAAAGCAAGATCTGCTTTATTTCCTTTTCGACCGCACCGAATTCCATCAGTAGCGGATTTTGATCTATTTATCGACTTTTTTCCGCAGTTGATTCAGACCTTCTTTCCATTTCGAAAAAAAGATAAAATATCTAGAAAACCTACCGAAGAAGATTGCTCAAAGAATGGCAGTTTATTGAAATAATACCTCAGGAAATAAGAACGCCTTAAGTTTATATCTTTCTCAAAAGAATAGTTTTTCAAACTTATATCAACGCCTGTCCTAACAAAAGTTGTTCCATTTTGTCAGAAACGCGTTAATTCGAAAAGTTGTTAGTGTGTTCGTAAGTATGTATTGAAATGTGTGTCTGTCAGCACGTTATATTCGTAAATATCATCCATTTCACGGAACTAGGTATGAATGCTTTCGACGTCAATAGTAAGTTTAAGTTTGTAGATGGGCCATATCAAACCACGGGAACGGGAGGCTCCTAAAAACATCTAAGTTATCGAGAAAACTCTAGTTCTAACCATCGCAATAAATTAAAATTTTGTATATATTAGTGAATACTCATGAAGAGTAGTTTCAAAAATTGATTCTACTATCATGGATCTGAAGATTCAAGGAGTTTCGAGAATGCCAAGTTCTAATAATTGTTCAGAATCTCAACCGATGATTTGTATAAATGTTGGAGAACGGGAGGCTCCTAAAAACATCTAAGTTCTCGAGAAAATTTTAGTTCTAACCATCGCAATAAATTAAAATTTGGTATATAGAATATTAGTGAGTACTCATGAAGAGTAGTTTCAAAAATTGATTCTACTATCATGGATCTGGAGATTCTAGGAGTTTCGAGAATGCCAAGTTCTAATAATTGTTCAGAATCTCAACCGATGATTTGTATGAATGTTGGAGAAATTGGACCACAGGTATATTAACCAGATTTTACAAGATATTAATAGAATTTGCAATACAAATCACATTATGGTAGAAGAAAAGCTTATACAATCCATCTTAGATTTATTTCTACGTTTTAATGTATAGAATAATAATTTTATAAGGAATTCTAATTCGTTACATTATGCAGTAGTCTTAGGGAATGCGTTTCAAGAGAATGAAAATATACGAGATCAGAACCCGCTCACATTTATTTTGACGACTGCATCTTCAGAGAAGTTTTGAAATGCTTTCGAATAGTCAAAACTAATTATATCATCTAAATTTTAACAATGATTAAATTATAATGAAGTAAGGTTTTCCATATATTATTTTAAAATAAACTTATATGTTATATAAAAAAATTATTTAATTTTTGGAAATTGAATGTTTAAAATTAGTGAAGCATTTATTATATAATTATAAATACACATTTTTTAATTATTTGAACCAAAGTTACATAAAAATGATTTTAATTTTTAAAATATTTCTGGTTTTATTGAACTGAAAATATTTTATTCTGAATAAAAATAATTGATTTATCTTGGATTTAAATTCTCTATAATTAAAATATATATTTTCCCGGAAAATTTTTTATTTAGTTATTAAAAATATTTCAGTGCAAGAACGTTTTTTCAACCAAAATAAAATATTTTATTTAACAAAATTTTGTATTATTTTCTAAAACTTTGATTTTTTGATTTGAATTTTTGAATTACACTACAATATTTATTTTTTTATTTATAATGCCTAGTTTTTTATTACCTTTCTACGTTTTTTTACTTAACATCTTGTAATTGAAAAGAATCTGCCTGCTTTATAAAAAAATTTAAACCATTCAGAGCGTTCAAAATAGCAGCACTTCTGTAGGCAGCAAAAGCTATCATAACATAACAGCATTGGTCGGAAGCTTGAAGTATTCTAAGAAGTGACAATGACGGAATATTCTGTACCACCACCATTAACAAGAAGGTGCTGAGGCTTTAGTAGGATAGCAACTCGTAGAGATTCTAGTTAGGCGTAAAAAGTAAAGAAAACTCTTTGAAAAATCACTTTTACAGTAAAGTATCTAGAATTCCAGAGAAAGTCGGAGACGTAGCTAGCTCAGCAATGTTTGACATTGAACTAATGTGTTAATTTAATAAGTTAATTAGTTACTAATAAACTTTGAAACCCTAATACCTCCTGATCTCTGAGAGAATAGCAGGATATACTCAGGAACCTCCAAAAGAGTGGTCGAATATGTGGCTGACACGAAAGGTTTTGTCATCAAACTAATCTGGTGGAGTAAGTTAGCAACCATTTAACTGGCATTCTTCTGAGGATCTATCTAACGAAATAGGCGAACTTTACCATAGAAGCTCTAAAGAAAGAGGAAGAATCGAGCGAACAGGCAACTTTTGGAGAACATAATTAGCAACAATCGCAAACTTACTGGAAAATTAAGATTTAAATTAAAATCAACCCTATGTTTTAATAGTTCAAAAGGAAATTAAAAAAAATATTAATATATATCCCCGAATGATTCAATAACAGAAAGTCAATAGTCTATATACAAGCAGACTCAGTTCAAAATTTAAACAACATAACTCAGAACTTTCAAAAACAAAAATTGATTTAAATAATTCACTTTAAAATTCAATAAATTTTGAAAACTTACCTGAAAAGCGACCCACAGCATATTTTAACTTATCTGAAGGACCCCGACATTTTCAACACCCACAACAAAAATGAAATAAGTTTTTTTTTTAATTTTCCACATATACAGTTTTTGCTTTTATTCTTAGAAAGTAAAATTTGAATTTCAGGTTTTTCCATGTATATGTATATATATATATATAAATATTTTTTTGTTCAAGTTTTTGAATTAAATTTTGTGGGAATATGAAATCAGTTTCGAATTTTTTTTTCCCAATTTTCATACCAGATGTCGCATATGAAAAAAAAGAAAAATCCCAATACAAAACTTATAAATTGAAAACAAAAATTAGTTTTCTTTTATTTTTGATTTGTTTTTTTTTTTCTCAGAATATTAATAAAAAAAATTTATTTAGAAATTATGAAAAAAAAATGGAGAGGGGGGGGGGGGACGAAAAACTTGATTGGAAAAATGAAAATAAAAATAAATTAATGGGTTCCTTAAACTCACCACTTATTAATTCTTAGTTAAATAAGATGCTTGCTTTTCTTTTTACAGGTTATGGTGACTTTTGCTCTTTTTTTTCATTTTTTGGAAGGATATTAGTTACAAGATCTTAATGTCCTTTTTTTTTCTTATTTAGATTTTGTTTTTTTTTTTTGAAAATATTTGACTTATTATTGAATTTTTTTTTGTATGTTATTAGTTAATTGGTTATCGGTCTGAATATCGAAGGTTGTTTCGGAGTGTTAAGAATAAAAAATTTAACATTTGTGGAAAAGGGATATTCAGTTATAAAGGATGAAATCTAATTATATAAAAATGCTTCCTTACAGTTTTTTTATACGTTATATTCTGGAAGCTATTCAGTGAATTCTGTTGACACGATATTTCAAAGTAGTATTCACTTGGAATTGTAATAGATCGATCGTTCTACTTTTTCGTTAACACATTTCAGTAAACGATCTTTTGGGTTTTATTGTTCTTTCACATAAAGTTTTTAACTTGAATGGGTCTAAGCAAAAGAAATAAAAGATCTATATTTTTGAATACCTCAACCCATTAAGAGAATTTCAACAGAATGAAACAATGCTTTGGAACAGTATTCGTCTGGATCTCTAAAGGATTCATTTTCCTAGTTGTTTTTGAAGTGTTAACCTATTTAGGCAAAGGAACTTTATCGTTTGATCGTTCATTTGGATTTGTAGCTTCCTTTTTGGAAGCTCTGACCTTGATTAAATTTAGAAGAAAGGAATTCCGGAACATAATTTTTGGATCCCTTAAACCATTGAGGCACGAGACTTTTACAGAATTATTCATTTTTGTTTTCCAAGCTAAAAATTGTTTGAAAGATTGTCTTTCAATTTTCGGTAGCTGCGGTTTTTAAACTATGGAGTTGATTATTACAACAGGCTCTAAATTCGTGAAAACTATTTTGATTCGAGGATTAGTGGATAATTGATTTTTCGACGAATTATATTTCATTCAATACAGGACTGATTTTATCAAGTTTTCATTTTATAAATTTCCTTCAGATCTTTCCAATTTTGCCGCGAGGATACACAGTTAGAAGGATATTTTGCTTTTGAAGGTTTAATTCTGTTTCGATCCAAATACTTGAGATTTCCAAACTCGTTATTCTTTATCTTGCCTTGTGTTCCAGTACTTTAGGCAGTTCCAATGAAAAAATTTGATTTCCATCAGCTTTTAATGAAAGTGTTTTACACAAAAGTGGCAGTAATTCTAAAATATGTCTTTCTATAATTTAAATCCACCCTACTATTACTAATATTTATTTCTTTTCAAATATATTTTTTCAATATTGGTTTCTTTTCTTTTGGTTTTGGAAAATATGGAAATTTTTGTAGAAATTAATAAAATTACTTTTGTATTTTTCTTCTCAGAAGTTTTATTATTACTTGGAACTTTTGAGTCAGAACATGAAAAATTTTCTTATTATTTGATTGTTTTCTGTTTTTTCTTTTTTTTGGTTTTTCCTTAGTTTCATCTTAGAAAACTGTAATTATAATTTCCATTTGCTTTATGAGATTGAAGAAAAAAGTTGAAAGAGAGAAGTTCTTAATGAACAATGAGTGGTCAGTTTTAAATTAAATATTTTCTAAATCAATATTTAACATATTTCGAATATATATTCAAATTTAAAATATGATAAACTTTTAGATAATTATTGAACAAGCTGTCCATTGTTAGATTATAAATTGCTTTTTTCTGTTATTAAGAAATTTTTGTACAGTTTTTATGAAGTTGTAGTTCTACTTAGATTAGGTTTGTTTTGATTGGAGGTGGAGGTCTAAAGAATGCCCGATTTGCTAACCAGCTTATCAGTTGCTTCACTTCAACTTATTTAAAGGGAAAGTTATTTTTTTAAAAAACTTTAAGAGATTCCTAAAACTTCCAGGACTATCAGGACTATTCAATCAATTAATATAACTCAAAAAAGTTGTTATCCTTTAAAGTCTGTTGAACTTCATCACCTAGGTATTCTTAAATTTAATTCATTTACAACATCGTATCATTGATTAAGCAAAACATTATTTCAGGTATTTCGTCATTAATTATTATTTATTGAAATGAAGCCAAGAAGACTTTGACAAAACTTTTGTAAATTTTTACTATTTCTATTCACGTAATTACAAAATGAATACTTTTGTTTAAATATCTACTCTAAATCCTTTAATATATCCTTGAAGGACATACATTTTAATTACAGAAGTTGTCTGTTACAAAATGTTTTTTCTAAATAAAATTAATATTCAGAACAAGTAGATAATTTTATGCCTAAATAACGGTAAATCCTTCAGGTAATCAACTTTAGGTTTGTTATTCTTAAGTTTGTAATGTTATAGTGGTAATATCTATTTGGATTTCTGAGGAAATATATAATTTAATCACTAGAATAATAAAAATGAAATCGATACCTGGAAAATATATTTTTTTAACACTATTATCTGTATAAATTTTCCGAAGATTTTTTCAAGATTCCGAGTTCTATGCTCAACTTATTTGAAATTTTAACTAATACTCAGTGTCCTCAGTGTTCTACCACCTACTACAAAAATATAATTCTTGAATTATATTACATTGAATTATATGTTTACATTAAAATTACATGAACGATTATAAAATATTGTACAAATCAATTAAAATATAGTAAAAATATATTAAAAACTGAAATTAATTTATTTAGATCACGTTCTATTAAAAAGGGAATTTTACAAAATGCTTATTTTGGGACTTATTGATTTTGTATTTTATTTGTGTCATAGGTATTTCTTAAGCGTTCTATGTTGACATTTTATTTGAACCAACCCAGACGGTTGATCTAAAATTAATCATAGATAAATATTTTAAATTTAATTAAAGTTGAATTTAAATTATATGGAGATCTAAGACCCAAAAATGATCGATATATGGAATACCAATCTTTTTTTATTCATTTCTTTGGAGCGCAAGAAGACAAGGGTAACCAACTCAGGAAAGCTAAAACGTTTGAAGATTGGAAGTTGTATTAAGAAATCTAATATTTCACACCTCATTTTGACAACGCAGGGCTTTCACAAAGCATTTCCATCTACTTCTATTTTGTGCAATGACTTTCGTTTGTAACAATGTCTTGCCCATTTGGTGTATTTTTCTATATATTGCTCTGCGCCTTTGTTTTCTAGCGGTTTCAACATTTCTTTTTCCTTGAGGACTGTATTCCAGTGCCTGCTTTGATATGCAACTCGAATATCCTCTCAAAATGTCATCTATAAATCTGTATTTTCTTTTCTTGATTACTATTTCTATTGGATCTTGATCAGTATCTTTCCAAAGATCTTCATAACATAATCTTCTTGGTCAGTTCATTTTGTATATAATTAGAAGGCAATTTTGTAGTTCTATGTTTTTTTGTTGTTAGCAGCCAGATTCCGCTGCCATATAAGAGGAGGCATTTTTTTCATGATTGAAATATTCTTAGCTTCGGTTTTTTTGGTATTTTCGATGATACCCATATTTTCCACATTTTTTCGAATGACGCTTTAGCTATCGTCAAACTGTTGTCAATATCATCCTAAAAATATAATGTCAGTCAATATTTATTAATTTTCCAAGCCGTATTTGATTTTGGTACAAATTTGCAGAGCCATGTATAGCTGGTAAATTTTCAAATTTTAATCACAACTAGTTTTCAATTCCTTCTACTGAAAAAATAACTGTACATCCTCAACTTTAAAGTCATTTTAAAAAATTCTTTAAAATTTATTTTTAAATAAAAGAATTCTCCGAAGCAGCCATTAGCATTTTACAACCAAAATCTTGTTCCAGGTAAAAAAATATTTAAATTCCAAAATAAAAATTTCGAAATAAAAATTTCCATTGAAATTCTGCTAAACTTAAAAACCAATAGAATTTATCTACTTTTTTTTTTTTAAATTGAATTCAATTCAATCACTTTTTATGGTTTAAGTGTTAAAAACTGTTCACTATAAACCACTTCGATTTAAAGTTTAAATTGCAATGTGGCTATTATCACTTTATTTTTGAAAAATTTTGTGGAATTTTTATTTATAAAATATATTTCGTAAATTATAAGGGTTATTATTTATATATTTTGATTCATTTAATGATTTTAAACCATTGAGTTCTCTTTTTTTTTACCAATTATATAACTATCAATTTATTTTCAATTGTTCTTCTGGACAATTTACTGCCAATAAAAATTTTTTTTGAATATCATTTAAATTATTTCATATTTTATATTATTCAAATCAAATTTTTAATGATTGTGTTCATCAGCATGTATTTTTATTGAATTTAAAATTTTGGAATACCACGTAACCCCAATTTTAATATACAAATGTTGAATTAAAGTGTGGAAATAAAATGTAACCAAAAGGCTATTTAAAAAATATTTACAAGTGTTAAAATTGATAAAATATTATTGAATAGTTTGTACAGTCAATATACTGAACATACTTTATTGAAAAAGGAGTAGATATGATAAATCTAGGGTGTGAAGGAACACAAAAATCTCCAGGAAAACGAAGATAAAAATCATCAATGCTTATATGAAAAACGACAAACACCTTTGAGGTTTACAAAGCGCTATCTACGAGTCATGTACAGAAGCAACCACATGATATGAGAGGAATCAAACAGTGTTACAGTACAGGAACCTATATTGAGGCAACAAAGGCTTGAAACATGCTACGAAAAAAATGCAACAACGTTATATGAATGGCACTGAAGTGGAATCACTGAGGAAATGGAACCTACGCTTTTTTGAGGTTTCGCTGATGTTATATAAATTAAATTAACACCAGAAAAAACTTCACAAGGAGGAATGCAGAAGCTGTCCTAGGAATTCCTGTGTGAGATTGGAATAGCAAGTGGAACTCAAAGCATTTAATAAATTTAAATTTGTTTTAAAGCCAAAATTTTGAACCATCTCCTTAATAAAGCTTGTTAGTCAAGTTAAGTTACACAGAAATAATATTAACAAGTTAGTAGAAAAATTCCACAGAAATAATTTGATCAAAATATACTTCTAATAGACAAGTGATAATATGTTGTAATTTCCAATTTATAAACTAGAGATTTCCCATATGAAGGAAGAATTACCTTTTGAATGGTATCGGAAAACCTAAACCTCCTAAAAGTGTAAGAATTCTACTCACCAAAACCGTCTTTCCCTGCAGCCTAGGAATAGAATAAACATCCATACTGCTTGCATGAGGTAATTTTGGAATGCTGCGGAGTGAAATTTGGAATGAATGAGAAAGGATCGGGAGGACATAATATTACTAGTTAATTTTAAAATCATATTTAGTCAAAAACTTTAAATTTTTTAAAAATTCATTTTGATTTAAGTGAACGCAATGAGTAAAAGCTTAAACCATTATAAAATTAAAATATTCCAATGTGTTGTTTGCAACAGGATAATATATTCAATGCAATTCCTTGTAAATGTTGTAAATTAAAAACAAAAAAGCTTTTTTTCCAGTACAATGAACTTTATAATGTCCAACCTGTTGATTCAACAAAAAAAGAAAATGAATGTAAATGTGTAATAAAAGCGTTTTATTTATTTTATTAAGAGAAATTTTTATTTTTTAAAATAGAGAAAGTTAATATTACTTTAAAAGGTAGATATTTTTCCAATTAAACTAGGTTACTAGGATTTTTTGATGTAAGTAAAGCAGGTTTGAAATTTACATTACAGATGACCTTTAAATTTTGAATTTCCGAATAAATTATAATAATGATTTTAAAAATTGATCGTTAAGAATAATCATTTAAACTATTAATAGTTCAATACCGCTTTTACTATTTATTATTCTAGTTTTAAGAATTTTGAATCCTTTTAAATCTTCGTCCTGATTTTGAATTATAAATTAAAAATTATAAAATATTATTTGACCAATTTATAGTAATAATTGCTTCAAAACCAACTCACATTGTGTTTGTCCTTTCACCTTTTAAATTTTTTTATAATATATATTTTTATTTAGTCCTTTTAGAATATCCTTATTTTCTACACCTCTATGTCGATTAGAGGGTATGTAAAAGCTATAAGTTAACTAACTATCTTATTTCCGGTTTCTTATAATTACAACACCTGATTTTTATAATATTAGTTTAATTTTAATTTTTAACATGCACAATTTTTTTTACACCAATACATTGATACTTTTAATGCATTTTATTATATGAAAGCTTTTAACGAATTTCAAATAAGTCCATAATCTCTTTCAAGAGAATAAAAGTCCCAAATTTCTATTATTATATTATTATCCAAAAAATGTCCTTAAATTATTTCCAAATCAAAAATAAAATCCATATAGATAAAATCTGTAAAGAAAATCTTATTTTTCTTTTTACAGTATTGTTTTTGTATAAAAAAATCTAAGGAAAATTTTCCTCAAAAATAAAATAATTTCCTCAAAGCTTCTGTTAATACTTTAGTTCTTCGTGAACCTTTGCAGGATTTGGTTGGTTATAACGTAAAAAAAAAATCAAATAAATAATTTATTTGTTTGTTTTTTTTGAACCGATATCCTTTTTGATCCTTGTTTTAAAAGGCGGTATAAGAAACCAACATAAAATAAAAAAAAAAATAAGTAGAAAAAAAACGTGTTATACGGGAGAAGAAAAATTTCAATATATAATCGTACGTATATAACGTACATATATGTGTATATAAAGTCACGTTCTAATATAGTTATACTAAAATATTAGAACACGTTTTTTTTTTTTTTTTGGGTGTTTTTATATTAGAAAGTGGTTTCTGCTTTTGGTTTTCCCTCTAAGGAAAGTATATTTTGATTTAAATAACGGTGATTTTTTTTTTGTTTCTGGGAAAAATAAGGAAAAAATATTTCTGTTTTTCTATGTATGTGTTATAATTGTCGTAAAATTAAATATAATTCATTATAATCAGTGTTAATAAAAATATATTTTTTATTATCTTGGAATTTATTTATGTATTTAATTAATATACTCGTATATTATAATATTAAATCATTTAATTAATATTATAATCCAGGATATTTAAATTTAATTAGATTTTATGAAAATATTAATAATTTGTGAAAAATTGAGCAATATAACTCATAAATTTTTATATTAAAATCTAATTTATTTATTTATTTATTTATTTATTCTAATTTAATTTAATGAAAAAAGGACTTTTAACAAATTTTTAAAAAAAATTGCATACTTTTAGGAGAATGAAAATTTTAAAATGTCTTTATATTTAGTATTTTGTTTTCTAATTTAATTTTGCTAAGTTAAATTTAATTATTTTAAATAATTTTTTATGAAAATATAGTTTCTAAAATTAATGTTAATAAATATAAGAGATTTTGGAATATAATTTATAATCAAATAATAATTTTTTTAAATGGAAAACCAATTTTAATTTGATAGAAGGTACAAAGTTGTAGTGAAGTCAAAGTTTTGATAATTAAAGCAATTAATAACTTAAATAAAAAGGTTTTTTTAATTAAGTTATATGAGTTTGAGTATTTTAAGGCTATAATTACTTTTGAAAAATTTATTTTGTAGAAATAATTCTGTAATCTGTTAATTAAAAATATTGAAATATATATGTTTAAGAGATGTTCGCCTTACTTGTATATATTCTATGATAAATAGAGCATTTAAATTATTTAAAAAATA
This sequence comes from Dolichopus griseipennis, assembly GCA_963082915.1. Lineage (NCBI taxonomy): Eukaryota > Metazoa > Arthropoda > Insecta > Diptera > Dolichopodidae > Dolichopus > Dolichopus griseipennis. The sequence continues at coordinate 7,315,845 of OY720444.1, forward strand.
ATTATAATTTCAATCAATTTTTTTTAAATTCTTGAAATCTATTTGCTTAACCAAAATTTACTTATGGATAACTTAAATGTCCTTTATAAGTTTTATAGTATTTACAAGTACATTCAAATTTTATATTAAAAGGTTAAAAAATCTAAAAAATTTAATTAAATATAATTTAGTTAATATAATTTTGAAGGTGATTTTGTTCCCGAGTCATAATATTTCATCAACTTATCACTAATCCAGTAATCAAATTTTTGATAAAGTTTCGTAGCATCATAGCGATGTCTGACCACAAACTAATGAAGTTTGATTAGTATAAAACGTTCTGCTTTCAAAATATTTTTATTCGATTAGTACTAAGTGGTTGATAGAAAAGGGCCTTGGTTGTGATTTATCTTAAAGTTATTCTTAAGATAAAATCATCGTCAAGTTACCGAATTATTATTCAAAATTTTTCCGGAAATGAAATAATTCCCCCATTAATTATAAAACTAACTGAGGGCTTTCCTTTTTTATTGATATTTAAAAATTAAAAAAAATTTTAATTAAGTTTTTAATTTGTTTTTGTTTGCATTTAACATTTAGGAAACAAATTTTTTAAAAATCAAATTTGTGGTTTAATTTGTATTCTAATTTTGGATTTGATAAAAATAACATACATATTAAATTGCAATATATTTTTAAAATACTATTAGGGGTTTCATTGGTTTTAATTTTACCACATTTTTACCAAGTTATAAATTAAAAAAACAAATTTTCAATTTTTAATTATAATTTTAATAATGTAGAATAGGTCATAATAATGTATAATAGGTTTCGTAATAATTATTAGGTGTGAAAATTTTGGCTAATTTTTCTATAAAATAATAATAGTAGGTAATTATAGTGATTAATACTCAAAAATTGAAAATTAAAATATAGTTTATAATTAGAAATTATCATATTAGAGTTAAAATTGAACTTTGATTAAAATTTCGTATAAAATTGATTATCTAATGGAATTGTATTTAAAAAAAAATTGACTAATGGAGATAATTTAAAATTTGATAGTAATGAGAGCTTCGAGTAATTAAAACTAGAAATAGAGTAATTAATACTAATAATTTTTAGATATTAATTGGCATTTATGTTTTTCAGAGATTTCAAATCATAAAATTAGAAACTAAAAACTGAAAATACGATTTTTTTTATACTCATTAGTATAAACTGAACTAAAATTAAAAATATTAATGAATCAATTAATTAATATAATTTAATTACTCTGATAGCCAAATTTTAGGTCAATAACTAGGGATATTCTCTTGGAGTTATAAATTAGGACTATAAAATGAAAATCTATATAATTAGGTTGGAGATTGGAAAATTATTCAGGGAAAATATTTTAAGGGTAAAATGAGAACAGTAGAATAAAATTATTCATATACAATGTATTGTAGAATATTTAATTTCAACTGATCCTTCTTTTAGATTAAAGATGTTATAGCTAACTTTAGTCAAGAGAATATAATTGATATATAAATGATTTAAATCCAGTTTTAAGGACTATCAACTTATTTAACAACTCTATTATTAGTATTCAACTATCAATAATTAGTCTTAATTATAAACTTTTAAATATGCTACAATTTTAGAATTTTTCATCAGTTTTCATAAACACTATCTAATTATTCAAAAAATTAAATAATAATTTTTATTTAATTAATTTATAAAAAGTATAATACCTATCTTCAATAAATTTTTAAAATAACTATAAATTAATTATATCAATTTTTACAATTATAACACAAAACTAATCTTATTTATTAAAACTTATCATGCAATATTAAATAAATTTATATAATAAGATTAGTTATATAATAATGAAAATTAAAATAATTTTATAAAAGTAATTAAATTTTCTATTTAAATATTCAATTATATAATAATTAATATTCTACATAAAACTAATCCATATCAACAATTGATAATCTATACATAATTTTAATATAATAATATAAAAAAAAAAATATATTAATTAATTTAAATAATTATATTTCAAAATTACTAATAATATTGTATATAATATAATATATTATATACACTGTAATCTAATACTATTAATTATGTGTTTAATTATTCAAAATATATATTCAATAACGATGTTAATTAAAATTTAATTACAGGTGTTGTTACTAAATACAAAAAAAAAAAAAAAAAAAAATTTCCTAAATTTAATTAAAAAAGTATATAAGTGGAAAAATTAATATATTTATGTATAAAATTATATATAAATAATTAAACATAATATTTATAAAACATATATTTATTTTTAGAATTTGATTTAAAGATTAATATTGTATTATAATTATTTTTAAATTAATTATTTAATATTATAGTGATATATAGTGTGTATTAATATTATATTAATTAATTTTTTTGTAATTAAAAAAAAAAGTAGTTATTTGTTCTATTTGTGAATTATTAAAATAAAACCAATTAATATTAAATAAATCAAAATATATTTATAAATTTATTAAAATCTATCTCAAGATATCAAATATATTTTAATAATTTAATTATATCAAGAGTTGAAATTAATATTAATACTAATAAATAATTAATACTATTTTTTTTTAAATTTAAATTTTCTTATATACAATTGTTATACTCGAAATTAAAAATCAAATTAATATTAATTGAATAAATCAATCTCTCTTTTGTTAAATATAATTAAAATATCTAATCCTAATAGTGAAAAAATTCAATTATATTTAAAATATAATATTGTGTATATAATATTAATAAATAATAGAAAAAGTTATTGAACACTTGACAAATAAATCTAATTAATAATATTTAAAGGTAATTTAATAATTATTTAATTAATAATTTATTATTTATAAAATTATTAATATAATAAAATAATGTGAATACATTATAATTTCATTCTAATTATATATTCATTATATATCTTATAAATATTTATTATTAATAAATAAATATTTTAATTAATAAATTTGCATAATATAATTATTATATACTTAAAGGCTTTTCAAATTCTTAAATGCAAAATAATAAGTGATTTAAAGGGTTTAATATAAAATTAATATACAAATATATAAATATAAATTATTGAAAAGAAAAATTTTAAAATATTATACAAAATAAAATCAATAAATAAATAAATTTTAAATATATAAATAAGTCTAATATTTATTTTATACTTTTTATTTAATATCATAAAAATTCTTTTATGAACTTGAAAATTACCTTTATTTAAAAACGTGTATACTAAAAAAAAAAAAAATAAATTTCAAAAATTTTTTTCAATTTATTTCTTTTATAATACTTAAATTATATACTTAAATACCTGTTAAATATATACATATAAGTGTATAATACACTTTGTTTAATTAAATATATGTATATAAATACAAGCATTCATTTGTATATATAAAATATAAAAATCAGTGAAGTGATTTAATATTATTATTGACATTTAAGTTGTTTTATTTTTTTTCGTCCTGTTTATATAATTTTGAACCTCTACCTCCACCTCCACATACACCTCCACCACTTCCTACTTTGATACAATCAATTCCAATAAAAAGGACAATAAAAGTACATAATTTCTTTTATTTTAATATACCTACGATTATTATTATACATTGAACAATCAAACATACGTTTTAAAAATTCACATTATTTTTTTATTATATTACACTTGATCCTTTTTTTTTTAGTCCTTTCATTACAAATTTTTTTTTATTGTGGTCAAAAAAAAATTTTGAAAAAAAAAATTCATATTACAAATTCACAACCACACAAATCTTTTTTTTTTTTTATTTCATCTGATCTTTATTTGATTTTTTTGTTTTTTTTTTATCATTGATTGTATTAGTATTGTACCGTTATAAAAATAAATAAATAATATTAATAAAAAAAATAAAAAAATTAAATAACAAACCGTTATAATACAAAAAAAAAAAAAATAAAAAAAAGGATAACAAAAAACAAAAGAAAATAATAATAAAAAAAAAATAGGTAATAAAATTCACTGACCTGGTTTAATATAGTTATTATTATATCCTTTCATACATACACACACACACACATACTCATAAAATAATAAACATAACGGTTATATTAATGTACATATATCGTTCGAAAATAAAAATAATAATAAGAATCAAAATATAAAAACTAACGGTATATTAAATAATAACTGTTATATATATATATGAGTAATACAATTAAATTTGTATATATGTATGTATGAATGTAAATTGTATATATATATTTATATACAATAAAAAAAATTATAATAAAATAGGTTCACGAAACATATTTTGAAAAAAATCAAAAAAAAAAAAAACAAAAATAATAAAAAGGATATTAAATAGGCGCTCATTATTCGTTCAACTTCAACAAATCCACATAATTGTGTTGTGACAAACACATTCAAAAAAAAAAAAAATAAATAAAAAAATTAAATTACAATTTTGATTGAAAAATTATAAAAAAAAAAAAAACAACAACAACAATAACACCAACAGTAACAACAACAAAATATTAAAAAATTAAATTCAACATTTGTTTACTTAAAATGCTTTAAAACATTTCCATTATAAAATTATCCTGTTAAAGTCAATTTTTTTTTAAATATCCTTTTAGTGCAAAATAAAGGATATTTATTTTTTATTTGTTTTTTTTTTTTAAATGTAGTGACATTAAATTTAATAAGGTCTTACCTTCTATTTTGTTTTTTTTTTTTTTTATCAGAAACAATTTGGTTAAAATTATAAAAAAAAATATAATTTGTTAAAGAGTGACAGAGAAAGAAAATCTGCTGAAAATAATAATGAAATAAAATAAAATCCTGTGAATTGAGTGGATTCAGTGATTATAAAACAACAACTACAATAGTGAAATTAAAATAAAAAGTGGCGGTAAGGATTATCACAGTGTGAGAAAAAAATATTTTAAATATATATATAATATATACATATATTTTATATGTGTATAAATAAAATTTATTTCATATAAAGAAAGAGAAAGAAAGTGTGTTTAAAAAAAAAAATAATTTATTTCTATTTATCACTAAAAAAAATAGTGAAAAAGTGATAATTAAAGGTGTTTGTAATTGTTAATAATTAAAAAAAAAAAAAAATAAGAAAAAAAGAAAAATAAAAAAAAAATCCTGCTGTTAATATCCTGATGGGAAATAAAATATAAATTTGTTCTTTTTGTATCCAAATATTATATTTTTTTAATATAAAAAACAAAAGAAAATATAATATATAATAAAATATTTATAAAATATAATACATAAATATAGGTATATAGTATTGTATATACATATATAATAAAACAAGGATATTTGAAAGAAAAATATTCTTATAAGATTTATTTAAAAAAAAAAAATTAATATAACACGTGTTTTTAGCGCCTTAAGTAATTAAGATTATAAATTGGAGAGTTCTTTGTTATTATTCAAAAGGCCATAAACAAAAAGGATATCAAATATATAAGGAATACAAAAAAAAAAAAAAAATCCAGAGAAAAAAAAAGGATATTCAAAAACATAAAATTCTGATTTAAAGGAAAAGTTAAAGGTAAACCTACCCTACATAAAATGTACATTTTAAATATTATTTATGTAATTTAAGGGACAGGTTTTGTTTTTTATTTAGTAATAAATCAAAGGGAACAAGTTGTATATATATATATATATAATACAATTAATACAATTAATATAAATCTATATATATATATGGTATGTAATGTATATATTATGTATTTATATTTTTCAAGTGTACATGCTGTTGGACTTGAGTTTGTGGGAAATTATAAATTTGTATATTGATTTACCGGGAAGAAGTGTTATGTATAATAAATTTTTTTTGCGCTATACACTTTTTGAACTTCTTTCAGTTTTCTAGCTCATTCTTCTCTTGTCAATATGCACCATGTTGAGGCAACATTTTTCTGATTCTAGTAAACTTTAAATCTTTTTTTAAATTGTTTCTGTTCCGTCCTGGCGTTGTATTTTTTTTAGTTCTAATTTTTAATCTAGGCTTCAGTTTCTTTAATCATAATATTCACTAAGCCGTTGATTACTCGGCTGTAGTCCTGGCCTTGTATATGCTTTTCCTATCATGCTGCTTTTTGCATGCCATCCTATGATTAGTCCTTTAAAAGAATTGATTTTGGTTAAATTCTAAAGATGATGTCTATTTTAAAAGATTCAGTTTAGACAACAATTCAGTTTAGACACTTCCTATTTTTTTATTTGAAAAAAATAGGAAGTGTTACAACGGTATTGCTCTTAGATAAAATAAATAGCCCTATGTTCGAAATATTTTTAAATATGTATACATTAGCCTTTTAAAATCGTGCTTGTAGGTTTTTTTTATCTCGAGAACACCAGCACTACCTAAAAGTATTCAGAAACGATTAGGTAAATCACAAGAACTTTTTCTTATCTTTGTTTCTCTAAAAATGGATTTTCAAATTCAAAAGATTTTGCTAAAGTCTAAATAATATTTTCCATTAAGTTTAAGCTTATCACATGGTTTGTATCTAAATGGTAAGGTAGAGTGAAGATTTTACTATTTATTTTAATAAATGTGTACCAGATGAGCCCTAGCTTGTATCTCGGAATATCTGCCTAGGTATTTTTCCATTAGATGAAGAAGGACTAAAAAAAAGATAGGTTCTTAAATATATTAATTAATCTATTATTACCAAGAAGGAGTCGAGGCTGTTAATAAAGTTTTTTTCCAAATGCAATTTTCTCGAATAGTTCCTTTAACTACTTGCCTCTATTGTCTTCAAAACTTTTATAAGATGTAATTAGTAAGGAGTTTATGATAATCTGCCTTTTTTTTTCTATTTTTCTTTCTATCTAGTTTAAAATACTTATAGAATCTAATTATAGATTTCTATTTGCTCTTTAATACTAACAAAAAGATTTAAGTTTATTAAATTTTCCTCAACACTACAGGCACTATTTAATTCTAAAGTATTACCACACAACTTTAATAATTAAAATCCATTTTATTACACTTCCATGATTCCATAACTAAAGTATAGTTTTTCATTTAGTAATGTTGAAATGTTTACAACATCCAAATATAAAATATTTTGTAGATATTAATCAGAGATTTTTACTTTTCCCCAACTAATAAACCACATTTATGGGTCTTCTAATAGTCCACTTCCATATTTTAATTGACCATGTGCTGTTTAAATTGTATACAATTTTTATATTTAATTAATATTATAATGTACCATATCATGTTAAAAATTATATACACCGGAATATAAATATTTCCTCACATAACTTAATAAATTCTCTTGTTTTTTTTTTTTACTTTTGGAGAAATCCAAAAAATTATGATTAAAGTTCATAATTCATTAAATAAAAATAATAATAGGAAAATTATTGTAATTAAAAATTAGGGGTTTTCTTTTTATGGAATAAATTAATTACAAATTCAACTTAAAGAAACTGACGATTAACAAAATATGAGATTAAAATTCCTTATCTGAATACAAAAAAATATTTAGTTTAAGGTATTAATGTATTAAAGTTATCCATGTTAATCAATTTACAAATTCATGTAATCCTAAGCAGTCTATCGGACCCTTACTTTTAAAATCCAAATCCATAATAACAAAATTATGCAATTAAAATTTCTTTTAAAAACATGTTTTTAACCTTAGCGAAAAATGTCATCAAGAAAAATTCTCCAAAACCAAAAAGTAAAAGTCTCCAAAAATTAAATATTCTTCGAAATTGAATACTATTTGCTTATTGCTAGAGGCTATCGAAATACAATCTTTATAAATGTCTCCAAAATAAACGAAAAAGTCTCCAAAACAAATTGAAAAGCGTCCAAAAATAACTGAAAGGTCTGTTGGTGTTTTTTTTAAATGGTTTGTAATTGTTTTAAAACATTTTTTCAAAGTTTCATACAAATCTTGGAGACTTTGGACATTATTGTTTAAGAAGATGTCTTTTATTTTAAAGAAGTTCTTACTTCACAGAACCACAAAAAGTTTCAATATAAAAAGCAATCTCTACAAAATTTTGAATCACTGATTTTCTCTGTCTCTCTCTCTCTTAACCACTTACTATAAATTAAACTTGCGAAATTAAATATTCCATGTTATTTCTATATTCTACAAAAACACCAATTAAACCAAATCGTTCAATTTCTAACAAATTATATTCACCTTTAAACTTTGGAAATGGAAATGAAAAGCAAACTTTTTATTCGGAATATTCTATTTGTATATTTTCATATATTAATTATATCCTTCCTATTCCTAATACATATGTAAAACTATATTTAATTTATTTTTTTTTCTATTTCAGTACCTTTTTAACCCTACATAAGTTTCTCCTATACAGTTTACCCCTATTATTTTCCTTCAATTTATTAATTCCTTATAAAAAAATCCTTGTAATTATTTTGAACTCAAGAAAATTAAACCTTCGTCCCATATTTTATATTACAAAATAAATCTTTTTAAATATTCAGGAATTTTTAAAGAGTCCTTCTACGAAAAATAAAGAAAAAAAAATAAAAGGAAAATCAAAACTTTAAATGAAAGTTACTTGTTTAGCGTGTTATTTAAATTAACACGTGTCCTTCAAATAATAAAAAATTGATTTACAAGGAAAAAAAAATTTAAGTAAAAACAAATAAAACAAAAACCTAAGTAATTTATATAATAATGAACATAATAATATCCTTGCCTTGTGTATATGGCTAGTATTTTTTGTTTTTAAATATCCTTTTTAACAGTTTGTTTTTTTTTTTTTTAATTTAATAATTTTTTTCAATTAAAACTGCTTCTAGTTAAGTTTTTATGTTTTTTTAAATTAAAATACATGTAGAGTTGATAATAGTAGAAAATTTACAGACTTTCACGGACGCACAGTACTTAACAGTAGATTTTTAAAAGTTTAAATTTTTGTTCAGCTCCAAGGTTGACCAAATTGAAAAGTTAAGTGGTACACATGCAATCACAGTTGGAGTTAATTTTAACTTGAGGTAATCCAATTGTTGATCAAGGTGATTTTGAAATGAAGTCAAATGGGATCACAAGAGTATGGGGCTTGAACCGGCTCAACTTTTTAATAGAAAAAATGGACTCAAATCAAGGGCTTATAGTTGACGCAAATTCGAAATGCAAGTGGAAAAAAATGCCAGAGTAGGCGTATTCAAACGGTGCCTGATAGACATGTGCTTATCGGTATTTCAGACTCAGACTTCATTAGACTCAAATATTAGGAAAACTTAAAAATTTTAAAGGGTTCTATTTAACGAACTTAGAACAGAGTATTGGAACCATTGTAAGCTAAATATTTACCATTTCAGTCAACTGAAAAAAAGCCTGTTAAGGTGTGGTGACAAGACTAGTCTTTGGATGCAAAGTCTACCATTGATTAACTATTAGCAAATTCTATGAAAACATAGGATTTTTTAGAGCAAATATGTAATTTCAGTCTGCCTTAAGCTCTATCTTCTTACTCTAAAAATTTAGAACGATAAAATTTTAATGCAACAAATCTACAAATTAAAGTGTCTGATAAGCTTTAGAGGATCCCATTTACCTTGTTACCATTTCTTTAAGCATCACAAAATACAAATAAAATTAAAATTGCAAATAAAATTTTTGGACATAACTGTAGTTAGAAAACAAAAAAACACGTATTCATCAATGTTAAGGCACACATACGCATACATCACATATACTATAAAATATATGTATACATTTTAATTATTAATTGAATTAGTTTTAATCACGATATTAACTTAATAAAAGAAAAACAAGAAAATTGTTTTGGTTTTTTTTCTGTTTTTTATACACATAGTCCATACATACATATATACACGAAATATTAATATGTAACCGTTATTGCATATATGGAGAAGTATAATATATTATGAAAATTGTGAAGTGTGTAGATGCTATACAGTTTGATTGTGAAGGATGGTAAAGTTAAAGGATTTTTTTTTCGCAATTAACGGAGTAGCTTAGCTGCTTTGGTTCATGTGGTTTGGGAGTAAAAGAGAAGGAAATGTAAAAATATTAAACATTTGTAAATTTACAAAATTATTTTGTTGTTTTTTTTCTAAGTTTTGGTTTTTGCACCTTTTTGAATACAAAACAGGTATACCCACCACCATTTATTATAAGTACCTAGGTAGATGTACTTGTACTTTTATAAAACAATTTTTTGTTTCCCTTGTATAATGATGTAAGGGCATGTAAAATGTATATAGTATATACGTATGTTAATAGTTGAGGTATGTATATTTTAATAGTTCATAAACTTGTAAAAATACGTGATATTGTTTTTGTAATTCGGTTTTTTTTGCGCTTCTGAGGAAAATTAGACAAAAAAAATTAAAGTTGACATATTAAAGCTTGGAATGCACTACTAATTTTAGTTGTTACATAGTTTTTTTAATTTTTAATTACAAAATGGTGTATATTATTTATTTTTAAGTTTAAGGCAAAATATTCAATTCTAAAATAATAGTTAATATTTGTATTTAAGGAATAGAAGAATATACTGCCAAGGAAGCCTCGCAAGTTTTGGAAGAAGTGGAAGGCTTTTATTAATCGTGCAAAAATTCTTGATCAGAACTGAATTCTTAAGATAGAACAACGCTTGTATCAAAATATAAAGGGTTTAAATTTATTGTTTCCAGGAGATATGTTTTTTTAAAATATTCGGAAAACTTAGCCTATTATCTGGGTTAGGCAATCCCCGCATTTGGTATTTTTAATCTACTGCGTTTATTTCATTAATATTTCCTAATCTTTTGAAAAATGTTGAAAAGACCTGACCTATTAAGACAATAATACTCTTTTACTAAAACTTACAGCTTTTACCGTTATTTTTTGTATATTTAAAAATTTCAGAAATTCGAATATCTGGTTTTGATTTGATGGTCTGGTTTTTGTATTTTACGGTATAAATTTCATTAAGAAATAAGCCTTATATTTTTTTTGAGTTATCGGCCGAATGAAGGAATAGGGGGTTATTTTAAAATAATCTCTAGAGATGGCTCTGATCATTAAAATATATAGATATTGATATTATCCAACTTGCTTGCTTTTGAGGATTTCAAACACCATAACAAAATTAATGTACCCTATCTATTTAAGGTGTAGGATGTAAATATTATTGCATCAACACTTTTAATTTACATTGGACTTAAGAAACAGTAGAGTACCTATTGCAATATTATTATCGGATGCTGAAAAATTTAATTATTTTAATTTAAAATAAAAAGCAATATACATTTGATTTACAATATCATTAAATATTTTAAAGGCCATTCAATTAAATTCTCATATTTAGTTTTTTTTAATTTAAAAAACATTCTAACCTTCAAATTCCACACTTCAGTTGTTAAGATTTAAATTGAAACTAATTATTTTTTAATTAATCAAATTTAAATCTAAATTTAAGTGTTGTTTGAGTGACATTAGAACCAAGCATTTTTTATTTAATCAATCTAAGTAAGACATTCTCAATATGAAGGAGACAAATGGATTTGGGCGGATCAAATGAACCCCATCTAATATTTAACTCTGAAAAGTAATTTGTGCCATACTTTTTCCTCCCTTTAACTATTAAAATCAAAAACGTAAAGAATTATCAACTTTTGATTCCAAAAGTACAGTCAAACGTTTTTTAATCACATCCCCAATCTACATAATCAGAATTTTAACTATTTAAAATTTACGTTGTGGTTAATTTATTTGATAACGTCATGATGCAACATTTTTTAAATTAGTTAAGTTCATATCCACCCTCATACGATGAATGTATTTTGAAAAATTATTTTATTTCTTGAATTTCTCAAAATAATCTTTAAGTTTTAAAAGTTAATGATTTTAATTAAAAGGATTAACTTAATTTTTATAGAGCATCTCTCTATCATCATCTATGTGACTCCCTTTTTTCAACAAAGTTGTGTAATATGTAATTTTTTATCATAATTCTACAGATTTTTTTGTTAACTTTGAATGTATGGAAACTTAAGATAAAAAAAAATGATCACAACATTAAAATTATAGTATGTATAATATTTTATTATCATTTATATACATTTTTATTATATACTATAGTGTATACCATGTTATCACTCAGTTTTCCTTGCTCATTACATCAAAATTTAGAGTTTAAACACTTTTTTTTTATATTGTATACGTTTGTTTCTAGGAGAGGTTGAGTAGAAGCTTACAATTTTGTGGTGGGATATGCGTTAGACATAATCTGTAGCTAAATTTCCTCCCCTCAATATTGTGTATTCTTGTATCTAGGAGGAATTGAGTAGGTTTTAAGTATAGTGGGGTATGATAATTATCTGTAGCTACATTTTCCCCACTTAAATTGAAAAAAAAAACAAAATTTTAAAAAATTTTAAATTAAATACTCCGTTGCTTCATAGAGTTAACATCATATAAACATGACATAGCTGGAAAAAATTTTATTAAATTTTTTTATTGAATTATGTAGAAAATGTTACAAAAATATAGAAAGAGTGAATATTAATCAAGTTTTTATTTAATTAGTATTTCTATGACTTTTCAGAAGGTGATTCTTCATATACGTTAGCGTATTGTAGGGTTGAGAATTTGCTGATACACTTATTATAAAATTTCTTATACAATTTTAATTTTTTAAAAATTTTCGAAAGGAAATTCCGTTAGAACTCTAGTAGTGTAGTATGTAAATATAAATTTTTAAGATGTAGTCTTAATATTTCATAAGATAGGCACAACACATTTTCGAAGCTTTTATTAATCCAGAGACTACTTCTAATTATACATTCCTCAAAAGTATCTTCTTCAGCTTTAAAATTCCAAATCAACTATAAATACATTTTAAAACTAATTTAAATTTAATAAACTTTTTCAGTACTTAAATTTCAGGGGAATTCAAAGTTTTTTTAGATTTTACAACGAAACTAACAAAAATTTGGTATGGGAAACCTACATACTACTTTAAATATACAAACTATAAAGTAAATTTCCCTAGTTAAAGTTTAATAAAGTAATTTTACAGAAAATATTTAAACAAAATTTAAGTAACCTATACCATTTATAAAAATAGTCCTTCAATTAATGAAAGAAATAAATACCAAAATCAAGGTATGCTTTAAATTTATATCTATATATCAACCCTTAAGCAATGGAACCCCAAAACAAAAAAACCAAAAAAAAATTTCAAAAGGCAAAAAAACCAAAATTGGAAATTTATTCCCTACAGATATGAAAAAAGGGATAATTTAAAGCATATGTAGTCATTCAATGTCTGTATATGACACAACACAACATATTTGTGTAGGACTGTAGGCTGGATAATCTTTTAATAGTTTTCTCCTCAATCATGTTCTATAACAATATATGATATTGTTACCACATTGTTGGTTTTCAATTTTTTTTATTTTTTCTTATTTTTTTTTTTTTCTAGAAAAATAAAATCTCATCTTTCCTTGACTGTTTTACTTCGGTTTTTATTTAAGGGGTCAGAGATCACGGGTAGGAAAGCTTAAAGATACCCTTAAATATTACAGGTAATTTTTCAGGATCTCATTTAAAAAAATTAGTCGTCTATTTGGGGTGTTTTGTTTTTTAAACTATTTTACAAAATAAAAATTTTTTGGGTTTTTTAATTTTTAATTTAATTGGTAGGTGGAGTTAAAAAAAAAAAACAAAATGTATGGGGCAGGTAATTTTATAGTGGGAGGAAATGTGAGTTGGATATTACAGGTCATCAGGTCAAATATTATTGTATGTATGTTGTAAAAGGAGTATTGATTTGATTTTTTTAACATTGTACGTACAAACAGTTTAGGGGTATGTTTTTGGGTATTTGAGGGTACTGTGTATATACCTATGTATGTATAGATGAGGGGTTATCAAAAATGTTCGATATTGTTTTTTATTTATAAATAGTTTCCAAAAAAAGGATCCCTAAAATAAAAGGATTTAAAAGAAATTTAAAACAAAAACAGAAATTAAAAGTTCTCAAATACCTTTTTATCCTTGTGGTTGTGGAAAGGATCAAAGATTTAATACGAAAAATTTAATAAATATTTTGTTATTGTTTTTGTTATTTTTTTTTTTTGTTGCTGTGGTTTTTCAAAATAATTTTTTTTTCTAATATGTTTAAATACTTTAATATTAGTAGTAAATTTAGTTTATAAAAAGTTTAAAAAAAGGCTTTAAAGGCTCACATATATAAATTTCACATAATTTGTTTCAAATGTAATTAAGGAACACCACTGTAAAGTATTTTTAGACACACTAAAAAAAGATTTTGTGAACTTAATTATAACGAATAATATTTTTAATATTTAAATATTTAATATATGTTTTAATTAATTTTTAAGTATGATTTTGAAATTTTGTAATTTAATTAGTTTTATTACCATTATATTTAATTATTATTATTTAATTTAGGGTTCTAATTCCCTTATCAATTTCCAAAAGGACATTTATGAATCACAAAATCCATTGTTTTTGATATTATGATAAAGTTTTGATAATAATTAGTAAAATAGTTGTTGTTAAGTGACTGTAAGTTCCAATGAATATTAAACAATGAAGGGTATTGGAATAAAGTTCTTTGAAGGATAATAAATATCAATACAACTGACAGTAAAGAAGTGAAGGTTATAAGCTGATGATCGCATTGGTTGTGGGATCTTCCAACCATTGATCTGCTCTAATCGCACTTTTTAAATAAGATTGATTTTTACTTTCATATCTCTATGTGACTCGATTAGTAGGATTATGTCTCACCGCATTAATCATTATCCTTAGAGTAAATTTTTTAAAATGTTTATGTAATATTTTTAATTGCTTTTAAAAATCTATATTTTTTTTTGTAATGTCCTTGAACTTATTGAAAAAATTTATTTTGTATTAAAAACGCATTTGAGTAAATTTTAGCACCTTTTTTTCTGTGCAACAATCACTTAAATTTTCACAATCAAATTATCTTTTATACTGAATTTTGGTATTAAAAATTTTCCGATAATTTTCCTTTGAATATCTTTCCTTTCTCTATTTTTAAATTCCTGTCACATCATAATTAATTTTCTGTTGTCTCTACACGATTTTTATTTTAATTATTTTGGTTAATTTGTTTTATTATCTTTTGAAATGTCCTATCAAATGGAATAAATATAAATTAAAAGTAAATTATTTAATTAAATTTTTTTTTGTTTTGTAAAAAGGATTCATATATTTGCGTATGTGTTAATGTTATAATATTATATGCTCGTATGCATTGAATATAAATGCTTTAAATGTTTTCAGGAAAAATTTCCAATTTTTAATTAAAAATTATAGTTTTTAAGATTCATTTTAAATGTTCTCTGCTGCCAATTCAGAAAGTCGTCATATTAATAAAATAGATAAAAGTTCGTCCTTATGAATAATAGACTTCAAATTATTCTGGGCTAATCCCACCAAAAACAAATTCTTCGAAACGAGGAAGTCTCCTATTTCAATTCAAATTTTCGGAACTTTTTTCATGTAGGCAATTTTTACTTTGCAAAATTGTATATGTATATATAAGTATATTAGTAGGTAACTCATATATTTATAAATATGCATGCGTCATCATTCCTAAAGATATGCAATCATTTTAAATCTTAAATTTATTTTAAAATAATATTATATGTAAAGTTTTAACAGAACTGGGTCATGCCATAATAAATATTTTCAGATAATTTATTTAAAATACAAAAATAATTTTAAAATTTAATTTATATTTGTTAATTACTCAATATTCATGTCCTCAATTTACATAATTCTATATATATTTTATTTCTGTGTTGTATATTTATTTCTGTGTTCTATATTAACATCAATTTTATTAAGTGGAATAAAATTTATTTATTAGCATTATCTAAAAATGTACAATAAGCCTCTAATCAATTTATTTAAAATATAAAATTCCTTTTAACTAAAATTCACAATGAGAAACACTTTAATATTGTTTTTTAAAAAATATATCAATGTCATATTGTACCAATATTTTTAACCCCTTTTAACCAATTTTACCTAATTTTTCAAGTTTTGTATACATGGTAAACCAAAGTACTTCAATTCAATATACATATATACATATATACATGTTTTCAATTTTGATATGAAAAAGTAAATCAAATAAATATTGTCAAAAAATTTGTTTAATGTTCAATAAATACAACTACTAACATAACAGTGTACGAGTATATAAATCCCTACAAAATAAAATATTTGAAAAAAGGACTATAAAGTCCTTACTAAAAGTAAATTTTCAAATATTCTATTATTCAATACTTAAGTACTCAATAAATATATAGAGCATATATTTATTTTATATACCTTTAGTGTTCCTGTACACAAATTTAGAAAAAAAAAAAAAAAAACAAAAAAAAACTTATACGAGTATATATTGATGTCCTACATTTTTTCTAAATAATAAATTAGATTTGTCCTAGATTTGTTCTTTTATTGTGTGTTGTTTTTTTGTATTTTATTTATACATACTTGAATTTGAAAAAGGACTTAAACTGTTATGTAAATTTACAAAAGGTAAATTGAATGTGTTTTAATTTTTTTATATTTTGTTGTAGTTGCTGCTGTTGTTGCTGTTGTTGTTCATGAGAAATAGATTTGTTTGTATTAATGTGTCATAAAATTTTATTTGAGTATTTTTAAATTATCTAAACGGATCTAGAATTGTTATATAGAGTATGTGTTTTAAAAAGGAAATAAGTAAATGAAAAGAAATTAAATTGAAGGTATTTTAATTATTACTATGGGTATTAATTGGTGCAAAAAAAAATTAATCACTCACTCACTATAAATAAATGAATAATAAGGATTACCTTCGCAAATATTAGTAGTAGTTGGAGTTTTGAACTACAAGTTTATCATTTAAATTCAGTTTTTGAAGCATATCACTTGATCTGGTTGGAAATTCCGGTGTTCTTCAAAAATGTAGCGATACATGTTGAAGTCTTTAGAAGTGGAATATTTCTAAGTATTAAAAAACTCAATCTATTCATGTTCTTCTCTCTCAATCTAAAATACTTAAAACTCCCAATGTATAAGTCTGTAAACGTCCTCAAACTATGATTTGATTTTGAATTTAAGATAGAGTGAAATAAACCATTATTTCCTGCGCAAACTCTTATTATCAATCTTTGCTGTTTCCGGGGTTTTTGAAAAATCCTCGTAAGACAAGTAATGTTCCGTATTCCAAACTATCAGAGTTATGTCCAACACCCGAAATTTAATCTATACAATTATGCTTTAGGTTTATGATAAGTCTTCAAATTTTTGCCTCTTGTGTAAAATCTAAATTTTTCTAATCTGAGGAGCTGAAAAGTGTCTAAAGTTTTTGGAAATCTACTTATGATAAAAATATAAAGATTTCCTCTTTTTTCGACTCCGGGATATTAATATACTTAGAAGATGAAGTACTATAAGCGGTGGCACAAAAGTTTGGAGATTTATGCTTTGATTCAGTTGTTGGCATTTTGTTCTGCACTGTAGTTCATTCAATTTTCTATTTTGAAGCTATTTTACCAATAAAAATTTGGTAAAAGGTCTGTTAGTGCTACGTAACGAACGCTAGGTATAGGTCAACAAACCCTTTTAGAAAGAGTTAGAAAGAGGTTAGAAAGAGTTTTTGAAGCTGTAGCGTTTAAATATTATTATAAACCTAATACGTGTCTGCTCTTTCTTATCGTCATTTTAAGGAAACATTTTCGATTTGAACAATTTGTAGTCTCACTTACTTTATGGGAATGATGCACCAATTGAATAGTATAAATTTTTCTTGGTAGCTTTGATTTTATCTTATTAAATTTACATGAAATTAATATAACTTAATATAAATTTTAATTAAAATAGAATATGTGTCTTCAAAAAATAAATTAGTTTTAATTAATTAAAATTCTAGATAACTCTATACCTATTTATCTTAGAAATCTTAAATTAAAATCTAAATTTCTATGAATTTTCCGAAAACTTTAAATTCCAATGATAATCTTATTTATAAATAAAATCTTAAAAACTGAAATTTTATAAGAAATTTTTAAATTAACAAAAAGAAAAATATGAAATGAAAAAAAAAAAATTTTAATTTTTAATTGAAAATGTCTATAAACACTTAATTTTTAATCAACATTAAAATAAAACAGCAAAAAGAAAAAACGACGTCTTTATATTATAATTCTTAAAAATTAAAAAAAAAATCCAATTGGAAGGAAAATAAATAAGTTTTTCTCATGTTATTCAACTAAAAAAATTAAATTTTAAAAATTAAAAATCAAAATGTACATTGTTAATGGAATAGAATTAATTTGTTAGAGTAATTCTGAGTTATATTTGAGGATATAATAAATCTAATTACCTGAACCTGCCCCAATTTGACATCAAGAGGCAAGTAATCCTATGAGGTGGTTTAAAAATTATTATAGTAACTGAGTCTGTTTATTATGTTGTTGATCGATCTACCGCATGTTGAAAACGAAATGAGATGAAAAGAAAACTGTCATTGCTTTGAAGTTCAGACAACAGATACCTTTCTATCAAAGGATTAGAGATGCGTCATTAGAGAAACCAGTTTTTATTCATTACTCTACTTTTCATAACTATTTTTAGGAAGACTCAATTTAGAACTGAGAAACAATAGAAATCGGAGGCATATTTAGCAAGGATTCATGCCTCCGGTGCATCTGAACTTGAACTCTCACTACAAAGTGTCAGAGGTATTAGTTAAGAAAGAGTTTGAAAGAGTATTATGGAAGGATTCATTCCTTAAATGGTATTTGACAAATTAATTAATTTTTTTTTTAAATTTCATTGAAGGAAGTTCGTTCTAATATGTCGAATTAACCTAACCTGGGTGGTATTCTGTAGATAAACCTAACCTCCTAGGATAAATATGGTAGTAAGTTGTTGTTGGATTTGATATTTTATTTCTACTATTTTGCATTTTTATTTTGAACCGTACAAAGCCTATAAATCAGAGCAAACATTTGGAAATTAGAATTAGACAGACACAACAAAATTCAACTTATGAAACTTTAAAAACCCCTTAAAAAGTACTGAGAACTTCTTTGTTTTAGAAGTGGTGACAGAAGTGAAAATTGAGTGAACCAATAAAAATTATTTTCCATTGAAACTTTTCTCACTTTCATTAATTTTTCTTTTTTCCTTTCCTTTTCATTTTATTTTTTTCTTTTTTTAAAATTATTAAAAAACAAACTTCAAAATTCTCACGATCTGTAGAAAAAATTTCTGTTTGATTTTAATTCAAAAACACAGTTGCCATATATACATAATATAATTATTTATACAATTAGATATATATCTTAATGTATACCTATTAAATAAATTGTATATATATATATATATATATATATTATAATTTAGAATGTACATATAATAATTTTAATTCAAAAAAATGAATCAAACAAAAAAAAACAAATTAAATAAAATTTAATCCAATTATTAGATATTTTATAAATTTTATTTTCTTGTTAGATGTTTATATTTTTTCTTTTAAAAATTTTTACCCTGGAAACAATTTCTTGAAAATCTGAAAATCTTGAATTACATCTATAAGATAAATCTGAAAAATAAAAAATTAAAAATTCTATAAGGCATCAATTAAAATTAAAAACTAATTTGAAACTTAATTTGGAAGCTTGCCATTTTAGAACTTATGAAATTAATTTTTATCAAGAGATCAATCAAACTTCTCTATATAATCTTAGAAATGATTGACTCTCTGTCCAGCTGAGTATATTTTTTGAAAAAAGTTACTCCATAATTCCATAATAACTTGTTGCATACATTCCTCTTAAAATAAGGAGAAATAATCAAGAAAGGAGAAATATTTGTCAGGTCTTTGCACTATCGCCATTTAGTGACTATCTACTTGACGAATTTTTCTTTTTTCACCTAATTTTTATTCAAAGAGTGTCATTGCATATGAAAGAGCAAAATGCTGTCAAACACCTAGTAACTACCGCTTTTTAAGATATTAGAGTTTTAAGACATTTATTTGAGGTGAGGATTTTTGAAGACATTTTCTCCAATGCAGATTTTTCTTTGGTCAGTACTTAATAATTGAAAATACACAAATATTACAGGATTAAATTACCCGGAGGTGTATTGGAAATGTAAAAGAAGATCAAAAGGTAGTACTAGATTAATGTTTGATCCAAAATTGGAATAGTTCTAACATCTGTAACTTTTAAAATGTATTCAAACAATTTCCATGTGTAATGGTTCGTAATAGTTTAATTGCTTTCGATTTCAAAATTATTTTGACTTTTCACTTAGCTCTCCTTTCCTTCAAAGTCATTTTAAAAACGGCATTAGATTCAAATTCAAAATATATAGGACAAATGTGCCAACTAATGATTGCCCCTTTGAAAAAAAAAATGATTTGAAAATTTATTTTCCATATATTTCAACTGGAAAATAGCAACAAATGGAGATGAATTTTGTTTTTTTTCAAAAATTTCACCTTAAGTTTTTTTTTTTAAATTTTATTCAGTAAGGGGTGGGGTTGATTTCTCCCTTATTTTATTTTCGTACAAACATTATCCTGAAATTAAATATTATATTTATATAAAATTTTATATATCATTTTCTGACTTTTACATTTCTCTCATTCTTCTTAACAATCACTTATTGTTTTATTTTTTACTCAATTCATTTTTCTTCAATTTAAAAAACAACAACAAAAAAATAAAAATTAGGAAAAACTTTCCCTTTCTTTTTTTGTTGGTTTGTTTTTTTTTTTCTGTTTATTTTCTTTGAATTTATTCTTTAACTGAGTTTTTATTGAATAGCTTTGGAAAATTTTTAAATCTTTCGAACAAAAACTTTTCTTTACTTGTTGTTGTTGTTATTACTTTCTAAAAAAAAAAAAAAGAATTTTCTTTTTGTTTTTATTTTAGTGGAAAAAAAAGAAAATTGTGTGGTTTAAAATAAGTTTTTTTTTTCTAAAAACAAAAAGAGAAAAAAAAAAAAACTTTTCTTGAAAATAAAATTAAAATATAAAAAACAAAAAAAAAAAATTAAAAATTGAAAAAAAAAAAGTTTTTCCGAACTTTATATTTTTCTTTTATTTAATTTTATATTTGTTCTTATAACAAAATATGGTTGCTATACATTATTTGAAAATGTTTAGCAACATGTATCTATAGATAAATTCATGTATAATTATGATTTATTTATTTAGGAATAAAAAATTTGTACAATGGTGTTAATTGAATTGAACACGTTTTCAATTATTAAAAGAGTAAATTTTTGATGTCTGATAAGTTTTTTGTATTTAAAAATACAATTTCTCGGAAATAATGGAGAAAATTCGCCTGAAACATTTACCTTGGGCACTTTTTGTTTTGTTTCCTATTTTCAGGATATATATTTTTTTTTTCGTAATAGTAATAGACTTTAAAAGATTTAAGTTGTTTTAAGTATTGGATTATTTAAAAAAATTAAACTATAGATATTTATTTTTATATTTATTGATATTTATTCTATTTATAGTTTTTATCTGATATGTATTTATAGTAGTATACAGGAGCTTTCAAATATATTTGTAGCTTCTTCTTAGTACTTTATCTTGAAAGAAATAATATATGGGGAAGCCTTGTAGTGGCTTAGATGGTGGTACACTTATGTTCTTTTGGTTAACGTTGTTAATTACTGAAAAACTCTTCAACCACAGCTTTTTGGGAGTTAACACAGGCTTCTTTCAGGGCTAGCCATTAAGGTTTAACCTTAAATGAATTATAATTTTGGAGTTATCAATGTTTTAAAAGTGCTAAGAGCAAAATAACGGTTTATGCTGGAATAACGGTTTATGCTGAAATAACGGTTTTTCCTTCAAAACTCTCCCGCTAATGTTCCTTTATTGAATAAAATTTTAAAATCCTTAATAATCAACTACATTTTTTATTCAGCAGTTAATAATAAGCGTATCCAGCCCGTGAAATCGTCTCAAGTCCTTTAAAGCGTCTCAAGTCCTTGAATATAAGTGTAAATACACTCTACTCTCAAATACAATTTAGTATTTCCTAAATTTTGGTGTCAGAAATAAGCTGTTAAAATATTTTTCCATTGACTGATTGTAATATTTAAATTGTCAGCAGGAGCTATTTGTTAACTAATCTTAGAATAGATATATATGGAGATTTAAGAAGAAAAGTTATTAAATATATTGTAAAATCTACAATGAAAGGAGAATCAATTTGTAAACGAAATTAGAATATTTTCAAAATTTTCCATTGTGAAATTTTCCTATTCCACAATAAGATATTTTCCTCATAGCTATATATTATTTACTCATATTATTTGCTTACCATTACTACCTACCATTAGAACCCTTGGGATAAAAATCAATGCTTTTACCAAAAAAAAAAATTCCGAAACATTCTTCTAGTCAACATTTTAAATCACATGACCTTTCAAAAAAAAAAAAAAATATGGGGCTACAAAACACCTTAGGCTAAATCATTAAAAATCTTTTTAATTATTTTTCATTAAATGAGTTTGTAATATGAGAACATGTTTTTAAGAGTTTTCCAAAATTTCCCAATTTTCAATACCCCATAATAATAAATCGTACGCATATCTTACACCATTTTAAATATCAAGGAGGAAAAAAAAAACCGGAGAGGAGAAAAAATTTCAGTCAATTAATTTTAATTTTTGTTATCTAACACCCATAGATCTCATCCCATATCCCATGTAGGTTCTATATTCACATTAAAATTATAACGGTACATTATTTTTGAAATAATTCAAGAATAATGGAAAAAAACAGCTAATCACTGTATTTTAAGCAAGTGTAACGCAGAAGAAAAAATAAGGATATTTTTTGAGTTAGATGAGGAAATTTGAGGAAAAATTAATGTATTTATTGTATGTAATACGATATAATCATAATTAGTATAATTTTCTTTTATTCATTATTTTTTTTTTTTCTTTTGAATGTCATATAATTAATTTATTTTTCAAGTTATTTTCCAATCACTTTCTTGTTTTTTTTTTTTTTTCTGGAAAATTTTATATTTAAACACATGTAAATTCTACTGTTATATAAAATATATTATTCAAATTTCAGTTGAATGACAGCGGATAACATTTACTTAACCCCATGTATAATTTTGATAGGAATTGTTTTTTAAGTGGAATTAAATATTAAAAAAATGGTTTCAAGTACCTACTTTTTATCAGAAAAATTCATTACAGTCGTTCTGGCCCGTCCATTTGTTTGTGGGGAAAACACAGAAGTAAAATCAAAACCATTCAATTAGTCGGTCAATGGAACGAATTTTTAAAATTTTGAAAACGCTTGAAGTCTAAGTAACAAACAGTCTACAAGTATTGTCAATGACAAAATTTTCAATGCAAGTCAAACTCTGGGGAAAATATCGATGGAAATGATTTATCAAAGATTTATTCAAGTTCTCATTTAGAAGGATTTTGAGTAAGACCAAAACTAATCCATTGCCTGATGATAGTTCTTCAAAGTGCCCCTTCTGATATAGATTCAAATAGCTTTTACAAATAAACATTTGAAGCGAATAGATATGTTGTCTTTTAAGTATTTTAAGTTCTTAACGCATCCAGCTCCACAGATCCTAATTTTTTTTGTCCTTTCGGCTATTTATAATAAGTATCAGAAACATTACTTCATCTCTTCATTTAAATTAAGTAAAAAAAAACCTGTTCTGCTTTTAAAAAAAATTCTTTTATTGGGTACTTGTCTTTATCCTTTTCATCAATAACATCAAAGATTAATCAAAAATTACGCATCAAGGAAAAAAAAAATTTGAAAAAGGATATAATAAAAGGACATAGAAAATTTTCCATTAGGTAGTTAATAATCACCATTAAAAAAACACAAACTCTTTCCCATTTACATAAAAAAATATAATTAACGGTTTATTAACTGGTTCTAGGAAAAATCAACCATGAGTTTGAGTAATTAAGTACTGTAAATATAGGTATTGATAAATTTATAACATTTTCAATAAAAATTTTTTTTAACTACTCTAATTGCTCATTTTATATATTTTTTTTAATATTATTTAATTTTCACGTCCCACGAAGTTTCTCACGGTATTATCCTTTTTGTTTGTTTTTTATTATCCTTTTTGATATTGAAAAATAATAGACTTAAAAAAAAATACAACAAAATATAATTAATTAGCGATGACATAACACATAAATAATTAATTGTTTAGATAATATAAAATTTTTGAATAATAAAAATGAATATATTTAAGGACTGAAATGGTTAATTACTCATACAATTACAAAATTTGGATATAAAATAAAAATCAAAGCTTTAAGAAAAATGAAAAACCATTGAAAGGATATGAATTTTTTATTTGAATTTTCTTTTGTTTTCTTTTTTCTTTTTTGAAAAATAAATTATATAATAGATAAAGTTATTTTATTTGTTATTTTTCTTTCACTACATACTCATTCTTCTCTAACAATTTTTATCTGTCTATCTTTATAACTTTCTCTTTCTAATTTGGTTTTTTCTGGTACTGTAAAACAAGAACAGAAATTGATTTTTAATTCAAAAAAATAAAAAAAATTGAGTAATTTAATGTAACGATTTTTTAAGTACCATGAAGCGTTGAAAATTCATAAATTTTCTTCGTTTATTCTTTTATTTTCTTTTTCAAATAAAAAAAATTAGATAGTTATAAGTTATTTCGCCTCTGTCCAGCTGACCATTGATTTATGAAAAATTTAACCAAATGTTTCACTTAAGCTTCAAATAATTCACAATATTAAATGAGTTTGCTATAAATTGTCTACCTCTTGGTGGTTGTTTCTAGGATTTCTTGGTAATTGATAAAAGAATAAGATTTTGTGTAAGCTCTCAGTAGGATTGGAAAATCTTCAATGTAGTTTTTGGTCAATCTTTTGTTCTTCGTCTAATTTTATAGTAAAGAGCGGCTTTGCATAAAATAGAGAAAAAGGATGTAAATCAATTGGTAATAGGTGTTTTTGAAAATTCTGAAGTTTTTGTATGAAAATTTTAGGTGAGGATTTTGAAGAAAATCGACTCCACTGCTTGTTGGTTTCTTCGAAAAGTAATTAATAGTGATTACGAGTGATTATTTTTTCCAACGCTATGGAATTGTGTAAGAACTATACAAGAGTACTTAGAAGAGTACTTAGATGATATAAAAACAATGAAAATATTATACAGGGCTTTGTATCGGATTTGATTAAAAGGTTCAAAAAAGTCAATATTCCACACAGATTAAAATCAGTTGCGGACACTTACGGCAACATTTCCCAAAAATAATGACTTTATTTTATAAAAAGCATTTTTTCAACTTTTTTTTTATTCTATTATATCCCATTTCAAATTCCATCATGTTATTACAATATTAAACAAAAACAAAAAAAAAACCAAAAAAGACAAAAAAACAAACTTTAACATTATTCTTTATTTTTTTTTACTGAACCTAAGCTATAATTTACAAATCATTTCATTCTTGGTGGTATCTAATCTCCTCCTCTTCAAGCCCTAATCAATTTCAAGTACATAGTTTTGGCCGCCTACCCATTGACAATGTATATTGTATACCACCTAATGGTATGAACGGAACTTGTACAGTTATAACATAGACAATAATCACAAAGCAACAACGCAAATAAAAAAAAATCATTATTTTGGTGTAGAAATAACCTTGGTATGGAATTTTGGTTCTTTTTTTGAACAAAAAGTTTTTTTTTATAAAGTGTCCAAAAGTTGGGAAAGAAAAAAAACCAAATATTATTGTTTAGAGGGAGGATTTAGAGGTTGAGGCAAATATAGTGATATATATATATAGTTTACTTAAGTAAGTGTTGTGAAAATAATTTTTTTTTTGAAAAGTTCATTGTTCAAATAATATGATCATATTTTTTTTTATTAAAGTTTGTAATAGGAATGGGGGTGTATATATGTATTTAATACAAATACCATAACAGTGATAATGACTTTACAATACAAAGAACATTTAAAAGGAAGTTAAATTCTTCTTTTTAAAGAATTTTCAGTGATTTTTCTTTTCCACGAAATTTACGCTGCCAAAAAAATAAGACAAAAAAGTTTAACTGTAAAGTGAAAATTCATTTCTGGAATCGAACACAGGAAGAGGGAAATTTTTCTTTTCTCTTCCTTAGTTTTTCGTTTTTGATTTATTTATTGATTGATTTCATAAGATTTTTTAAAATAAAGTTATTAAGGAATTTAATGGAATCAAATAATTTTGGGAAAAGATTTTTAAAGAGTTTTTGTCAATTTTATAATCAGTAGAAGTCTTTAAAGGGATATTATACAACTTACATGGAAGGTTTAAGACGGAGGATAGATATCAATTCTAGTTCTAGAGCTTTCTTTTGCAGGAAGCTCATATCTTTTGGTTTTTAACGCCAAAGTTTTGGCAATAGTTGTACCTATCGTCCAGGAGTCTCAAATCTCTTGGTTTTAGACTCCTTCGATTGAATGCTAAACTTTTTTAAATACTCCTGTCTAACCTCAGAATTCCATCCGAAATGTCGTCGATTTTGTATGAATATGTGTGCGATTTAGTTAAACGGCAGCTATCGATGACAACTATTATTAATTAACCGAAGACAGAAGATTTTAAAATTTTTAAAAATTACCCCCAAGGATTTGTTAAAGAAAAATTCAAAAATATACCCTTAGAACAGACGTAATAACTTCGCTATTCTGCATATAAAAAAAAAATAGATCGATAAATTTCCCACATTGTCAGACAATATTAAAAAATAAAAAATTAAAAAAGATCTAATTCTTTACACTTATTTGAGTTGAAACTTACTTTTGAATAGTTTTTCACTTGAATTCCCATTATAATATTCACATAACTTTCTTATGAACAAAAACCATACAGAAAAGATAAAACCATTGTTGGGTCAACAGCAGAAAACTTCAGAAAGGGACTCTTAAAAACTTTTTCTTTTACAATTCTGTACTTTAGTATTATAATTTCTCATGCATTATAAGTGTATAATGAAAACAAACGCTTAATATTATTATAAAATAAAATAAAATTGTTATCCAGTACCATAAGTAAATAACTTGTTAGTTATTATCAGCTATCACAGTTCCTCAAACCAAAAGAAAGAATTGAATTTGAATAAATTAATTGACTTTAATAAGGGGCCAAAAAGGTATAGAAGTTTGAAAAGCAAAGCTCCGGGAAATTCTTGAAGAAATTTATCAAGGGAGTAAATTTTAAAAGAAAGCTGTTAAGAGAATCATTGTTTGCTGGGGAATATAATATAACATTTCTGTAAATGGGCTTACTAGTAGTCTTCTACACTGATTAGCATTTGATTAAGAGTTTAGGAAGGCTCTCTTTAATAAATTTACTTCTCGTTCTCATTTGAGGCATTGAGCTATCCTTAGTCTTAAGGTTAGTTCATTACCTCAAAATTATTTTTTAAAATTTAATGTATTAATCGGAATCACTTTTTCTCAATTTATCAGCATAAGTAACCCGCAAAATTTATACCTTTGGAAACCCCCCCTTCCCCTAAATTTCTTAAGAATCACTTAATTTTCATTGCAACCTTAACCGTTTTTGAATGAACCCGTCCTTTGTTGATTGGACGGCGATATTTTTAACCAAGAGATTTGAAATAAATTTCCTGAATCTTGTAGTAGTACTACAACCATTTATTTTCTTCACTTAGCTTCAAGTACCGTAGCTCCAAAATGCACTGTCTCATATAGCAGAAATTGAAATATTATTTTTCTACTCCTAGCTTCACTTAAGTCCCTCTTCCAAAAAAAAGTTTAAAAACTACTGATCTACAATTCTCCCCCAACACCATCCTTATAGTTTTTATATCTTTCTAATATCTAAGATGTAAAACAATAATAATGACATTCTTCTTTTTTTATTTCCTATTTTGTTTTTTTGGCTCTATCCCACTATATAAGTTCAAACTTATTGCCTTTTGATCTATTTTTTTTTTGTTTTTGTTTTTTTTTATAACAAAAAAATGAAAGCAACAAAAAAAAGGACATTATCAGGAATCAAAGTTTAACAAATTTACAAAGTGAACCGAAATCAAAGTTAAAAACCAATGACCGCATTTTGTATCCCTCATACAAATATACACAAATAAATAATTAATAAAAAAAAACACAACACACAAACCAATATCATACCAAGAACAAATGCAAAAGAAATTATGATTCTTTTTGTTTTTAGTTTCTCATTAGTGGATTTCAAGTTCTAAAGGACTTTACCATTAGACCCCATAATCCTGAATAAATCACACATAAACAATAAGGGACAAAAAAAAAAAAACAAAACCAAATCCAATTCTAAAATCACTGTAAAAACAAAATAATTTATCTGATGAAGAAAAACTAAAAATAAAAAAAAAATTGTAGAAAGGACTAAAAAAAAAAAAAAATCCTGAAATTAGGATATTCAGAACAAAAAATAAAATAAAAGTACTTTTTTAGATATAAAAGAAGAAAAAACTTAAAATAAAAAGTTGATCTGAATAACTCTGGGATATATTGGATATATATAAGTACTTTGTTGT
Source organism: Dolichopus griseipennis (assembly GCA_963082915.1). Lineage (NCBI taxonomy): Eukaryota > Metazoa > Arthropoda > Insecta > Diptera > Dolichopodidae > Dolichopus > Dolichopus griseipennis. The sequence continues at coordinate 7,344,495 of OY720444.1, forward strand.
ATTTAATTAGCAATTGAATATGGACTCTAACGACGTTGTCTATTAAAAGAAGTTTGAATCTATAGACAACTATATGTTAATTAATAATCATATTCTTCAAATTATAGCAGATATAAAAATAAAGTATACGTGATATAATGGAACAACTGTCAGGTGCAACAACTACAACTTATACTTATACAAGATGATCAATAAAAATTGTAATAGAAATAGAAGATAAAGAGGTCTGTAGATTTTAAATTCATTATTAGCAAGCACATGCAATAATAAACAACCCTCTACTCTGATCTTGATCCTGATAAACCAATTTATTTTAAAATTTTAATCTGAAAGCATAGGTTTATAAACGTAAGCTCTATATCTATATCTACTACCAAGAAACCTCTTTTAATGAATTCGCTCCCCATATAAAAATAATAATTAAACAAAAAAAGCCAAGAGAATCTTATTAGTAGTTGATTTTTCAAGAATCCAATAAATTTTAGAGAAAACTAATTCATCATAGACTTGAACCATATAGGATTTTGGAATTTCACTAACTCTATCGTCTACTAGAACCATTATAGATTTTTAATTATTTTTTTAGTTCATATTATATCCACCATCGAGGCCTATTGTTCAATCTCCCTTTAAGTAATGTGCAATTTTAATATGTACTTTTTAAGCATACTTTTAGGCGAAGTTTAAAATAAAATTGGAAGAATCCAATTTTCCATAAAAAAAAACCGTTATTCTTAAAACTTTAAACACGAATTTAAATAAAAATTAAAAAAAATGTAGATTTCAATTAAAAAGACCCGTTATTTAAATAAATTTAAGTTTATATAAATTTATTTAAAAAAAAAATATAGAGTAAAACCTTGTATTTCACTTTTACTTAATTCTTTATGTATATTGCACGATTTCCAGCCTTGTACGTCTACTTAAAAAATCTTTAAACTAGGCATAAAATCTACCCTCCCAATCCCCAAATTTTAACACTTTTACATCTTTGTATTTCTTCGATTTTATTCACGAACATTTTCCCCGATATTAAATACATCAATATATTTTGGAATATATAAATTGTTTTAATCTACTTTTCATCATTTTTACTTACATTTTTCGGTAATTTTCTATTTTTATTTTTATTTTTTTTATTTGATTTTCTTTTTTTATATTTGTTTTTTTGTTTTTGGTAGTGGCTTTTTAAAACAACAGATAATGGAAAAATCTGTAGATTATATATATTTTTTGGTTTTTATTTTTATTTTTATATTATGCATTACCATCAACCACAAATACAGAAACACCCAAAAAATAATATTTGGATAAAAAAAAAATAAAAAAAAAAAACAGAAAACAGAAAACAATAAAATATATATTTTTCCACTTTATATATTTTCACTAAACCAAATATAAAAATTATATATTTTTGAAAAACTATATAGATAGATTTACAGTTATGGAAATATTTTATGATAAGTTTTGTGATAAGTTAAAAAAATTTTAAGTATTTAGAGTGTAGGTTCAGATTTTTAAAATTTAAGAAAATGTTAATGAGATTTTTTAACTTCAGCTACCGCTATTTTTGTTTTTTCCTAAGCTACAGTGACTTACTTTTAGTCGTGACACTCACATTATTAAGTCTTCTCAATTTTTTATAATCAAAATTTAATGTCGAATTTGTTATTGTTTAGTATCAGACTTCTTAAAAGACTTCCAGTAGTCCTCTTTTAAGATTTCAGTGCTCCAGGGTTTGGTATTTACCCTAAAGTTACATAGTTAAGCATAGTTAAGAAGCTACTTAATTCCTATTTAAATATAGTTTGTCTTAGAGTAGTGACCAATATTAAGTTAGTTTACTTTAGGTATTGACCAGTGAATCAATTTGGGGATCTGGAAGGTGTGTTGCCTAACTTATTGGATATCAGGAAACAAATGTACAATATGGTTTTTAATTAATTAGAACTGTATAAATAATTGATTCTAACACATTAAGAGTCCTAATAAAAGTGTACCACGTACTGATAATGGGCCAAAGATCATAGATGTAGAACTACCTTACCCATGCAGTTAGTGAATTAAATACAAAAGATTGCCAAATTTGATGACGAACCGTCAGGCATTTAATCCTTGAATTCTATAGTTTTGCACACACTCTGTAGAATAATATCTTGGCTTTTTTTTGGGCTTCCAATTACCTGTCCTAGCAAAGTACCTAGCACAATTTTCTGAAACAAAACTCTGCCTCTGTACATTTAAGAGTCTAACGTAGAAATCTAAATCTTAGCAGCAATTTTGAAGAATTGTTTCATTTTGTCATAGAGTTGTGCCCTCATTATGCAGAATATATTGGCTTCTCTACAGGCTTCCTTCCCAATACCTCTCCTGCTAAGTACCTAACATAGTATCCGCAAACCAAACTCTGCCTCAGAACATGTAAAAGTCGAACATAGGAAACCAAATTCGCTATGCAGCAATTTTTGAACGAATTACTTCAATCGTATTAAGCGTCGTAATAAAATGATTGTTAAAAGCATTTATAATAAAAATGGTTTTGAATTATTTGTGCAGAATTTTAATAACGTTTTTTTTTTTTCAAATATTACTATGAACGGAAGTTCTTCGTTTTTTTTTAAATATGGTATTAAAAAAATAACTTATATTATACGTAAATATTGTATTGTTATACTGAAATGGTATGTGTACTGGACATACAGATAGCAAGAGACCTAGAGACATAGAAAAGTTTTTAATATCAAAAATAGATAAATTCGTTCGGTTTGTTTTTTTTTAATAATATTCTAGGCTTTTTGATGTCCTGTTTTTTTTTCTGTTTTATTTTAGTTAAGCTTAGAATGTTTTTTTATTTTTGTTTTTTATTTTTATTATTATTTATTAATACGGAAATATCCTCACGTTCTAAATTTATTCAACATTTTCCTTTCTATTTTTTTATTGTTGTAGTTGTTGTTGTAGAATTTTCCTTTTATATACATGTACACTTTAAAAAAAAAATAGATTTTAATATGAATTTTATATAATAATAATCTATCTATCTATCTATAATTGTATATAAATAAATGTATGTATATATTATGTATTTGAATATATTATTATTTATTATTTGGATGAAAAGATTTGGTAATTTATTGTGTGCAAACGAGAGTTCATAAACTCAACCTTAAAAATATACAACAACAGCTAAAAAAAAAAAATGATTATTTGAATATTTTAGAATTTTTTTTTTTTTTTTTTTTTTAAAATCTAAAATATGGCGAAATGGAAAAAAGTTTATTGATTTTTATTTTTAGAAATTAGGAAAATATTTTAAATATTTTGCAATAAAATTTGTTTACAAATCGATGAACAATAAAATAAAAAATAGTGATTGATAATCACTATGGTTATTTGAAATAATTTTAAAGTATTTTAAAGTTACATATATCGGATTATGGACTAGAAGGTACCACTTAGTTCAAGAGGTATCTTTATATCCAGGGAAAAGTTGTGTAAAATCTTTTTATACGTTTTTTTCATTAGGGGTCTTGGAAGATATCGAAAGTTACCCACAGTAACTGCAAAAGGTTTCTCTATGTGAAATGCTACTAATGTCAGCCAAATTTACCTAATTGTAGAACCACTTAGTTCAGGATTAAACCTGTAATACAAATTTTATTAAAATATGAAACTTCGACAGAGGGAACCCCGAGTGATTCAAATAAACAGTTTGGGTTCGGAAACTAAGATTCGGAGAGAAAGCAAAGGGTTTAAATTTAATTTTGGTGCCTTCTTATAGTCGAAAACTTGCCAGAGCAACCTTATTCTAGATAAGACAGAAAAATCCAGAGAATATGCTTAATGTAGTTCAGGAAATCCTTTTACTTGTTTTTTTTCTGATAAGGGTGTTTGGAAAACATCGACAGCCATCTACAGTAATTGAAAGAAATTTCTCTAGGTGGAATTGCACTGTCGCCAGCCTTATTTATCCAAGTTTTGAACCACTTATTTCAAGATTAAATCTTTAATACAAATGTGATTGAGATAGGAAGCTTGCGGGAAGGTGGTTGTCACTTCAGATTTTCTTTCTTTGTTAAACTTACTTAAGTGTCTTCTATCGCTATCCAGAGCAAAGTTGTATAAAATAGACACCAAATTTATATTTTTTGAGACCTAATAGTTTAGGATTAAACCTGAAGCTTTTGTAAACCGAAGTGAGAGTAATACAAATGAACCGGTGTGTTTCGGACTAAGTTTGAGGATATTGTGATTAAGCTTGTGGGAATATTATTGCAAGTAATATATTGTCTTGTACTTAGGTCAAAGTTTTGGAAATGTTTACATACAGGCATATTACCAACTTTCGAGAACTTATGAGACCATATATGGTTTAATACTCGCATTTCTCCAAACAGTTTAAGACCATCTAAGTAATTACTGAATTATAGTAATAAGCATCAATAGCACACCTTGTTTCAAATTGAAGAACTTTGACTTGAACATTAATTATGTCTTCAAAAATGCTAATGATATTCTCCTCATTCTTACCTACTTAATTTCTAAATAAAAAGTCCTTCAAATTCTTCCAAAAAAAATTTTAATTTCTTAATTAGTAAAAGATAAATGATAGTTAATTTTAATTTAAAAAAATTTTTTAACTTCTTTTTTCCTCAACTAACGAACTACTCTAGTTATCACCATTTAATAGTTAATTCCAAAAATTTTTAAATTTTTCGAATTTATTTATTTTTAAATACATTTTTAATTAATGTTCCATAGAACTATCAAAGAAAAACTAAAAGACAAGATAGGATTCTTCCCACTTACACACGAAACAAAAAACAAAAACTATCAAAATGATTTCATTAAGAATTTTCCGAACAAAAAAAAAATTTCATTAATTTTCCAAAATCTTAAACTTGTTCTGCTACTTGACTTCACTTGATTTATAAATAAAATGGAAACTCTTTAGTACTTATTTAAAAATTTGTTTTTTTTTTATAAAATTCCTATTTTTATTCTACGGAAAAACTTGGGAGTTGGGGGTTACAAAAATGGAATTAAATAAGAAAGAAAAAACTTTCTTAATTACTTTTTGAATAAATAATTTTAAAAGGGGGTAAAAACTTGGAAAAAGGGGGTGAGTGAATAAAATTCGTTACCCAAAAATAAAAAACACTTTTAATATGAAAATAAAGTCTTTATTTTTCGAAAATTTTAAATATTAAATTTTAAATAAAATTTTTAAAAAATTTTAAAATAAATTAAGACTTTTCCAAATAGCTGAACTTGAAATAAAATTCTTTTGGTGTAGGTGTAGGTACTAGTTAAGATTTGAACTTGAAAATTTACTTAAAAGTTAATTTTAAAAATGAAATTTAGAATAGGATATCAAAGTATTTTGAAAATTTTTGAGTTGATGAAAGGTCACTTCCAATTCCCAAAAAACTTAGAACACCTCGTGTTCATTTATAAATTAGAAATACTTCATTAAAAATTATTTTGTAGATTATTGGAAAGACTATCAAACTTTACAGATTATATAAGGATTTAAAGGTAAAAGATATTATTAATGTAGTTTAAGAACATTGAGTTGAAGATGCGGGGTTAAAGTTACATGATATGGGATCACTCAAAGATCCTCACTTATTACCTCACCTCATTTATCATCATAGAAATACTTTATTAAAAATGATTTTACTATTTATTTAAAATAATACCAAAATTCGTGGATTATTTGAAGATTTGAAGACCAAGGATATTAAGGTATCGATTGGGTGAGTTGAAGGTGGGGTTGAAGTTACATGACATAGGAAAACCTTCATAAAAGTTTACTGGTGGTAAACTTGGTTGGTGTGAGTATATTTAAATGAAAAGTATGTCTTGTAGTCAGATGATGAGCAGTGGTTTGAAAGCTTGGATCTGCTATTGATCCCAACATTTTACTCTAAAAAAAAAACTTTAAAAAGTATTTTTAATTTTAAGAAATAGGTACAGAATATCATGGAAAAAACTATTAAAAAATTTATGGTTAAAATGGAATTGGTAACTGGAAAACTATTATATATAAAAAAGGAGTACTTTTAATTAAAGTCGTTTGTACCTTTTATTTTATATTAGATGAAAATTGGAATTTTCATTTGAAAATTAATTAAAAATTTTCCTTTAATTTAAAACTATTTTTGAATCTTGAAAATTGGTTTTTTTGCCATAAGCACTGGAAATTGATTATCAAAATTTTAAATTAAAGAACTTAAAGTTCTTCAGTGTAGGAGTAGTGAAAAATTTTAAATGGAATATCGTTTAATTAAACAATTAAGCAATTGCTAGGAATCGGATTTAACGATGACACTGGAAACATAGGTAACCATGTTGAAATTTGAAGCTTTAGAGGAAACAGTTTAGGTCTGAGTTAGGTTTCTTGAAATTTTGGAAAAATTTTAAATGGAATATCGTTTCATTGCTAGGAATCGGATTTGAAGACGACATTGGTAAAATAGGTAAATTACGTTAAAATTTGAAGCGTTTAATGCTAGGCTTTAGGTCTTAAATTTTTTGAAATCTTATGATAATTTTACATCAAGTATTCCTACATTAGCCTGAGTAGACATAGGTAATAATCTATAAACCAGAGACGAGACCTTATGTTGTGGTTGGGGTTGCGTAATCACTTGTATCATAATGCAAATCGAAATAGAAACGAGGAATCATCGTATATCCCAAAAATAATTCTTTAAATGTTCGAAACATTTAAAAGAGTCTTTCATGAATTTATATGAATGATAAGTTGGTACACAGAATAAAATTTTTTCTTTTGTAAAAATTTTCCTTCTAACCGTGAAATTACTTTTCTTTCTCTTTCTAATGTTTTTTTTTTATTTTTGATTATAACAATTTTGATAATTACATTAGATATGAAAACATAGAGAAATTATTTATTAAAAGAAAAAAATTGTGTAAAAAAACAACAAACCAAATAAAAATCTAAAAATATGATTGTGTATAAATGGTAGAAGAAAAACAAACAAACAAACAAGATGTCAAACGACATGTCATTGTACATGACATTTGGTCCAAAAAAAAAATTTGATATTATTAAATAAAATAAAATTTATAGAAAAATAAATATTTAACTTAGCTAACAAATATGTTTATAAAATTTAAAAAGAGATTTTTGGAAATAGTAAATTGAAATAAAGACTGTCTGTCTCGGTATTCGTTCTTAACATAATTTTCTTCTGAACGGATATAAATGATCTCAAGTATTTAAATCCAACCTTCTTTGGATTTTTATGACGTATTTGTTTCCTAATATTGTCTAATTGCTTCAATGCTGTCATTTATGTATTAATAATGCATGGGAGTCCAGGATCGATCTTAACACAATTAAACCTACGGAACCAACTTATGAACACCTACAGTACCTTTTAGGTATATAATCGGAAAAGATTTGTAGGCCAAAGATTTCTTTAGTTTTTGAGGAGAAAGAATTCACTTGCCCATCGGGGGTAAAGAGACGTTAATAAAAGAAATATCCCTCAACGAAACATTAGAAAGGTGCGGCAGTCCGGGATCCCAAGCAATTTAAGCTACGGAGACGATCAGAGAAGTTTTCAAAGTCGAAGATCTCTGTTGTCCTTCGGAAATAGTTATTCAATTGTCTTACAGGTGTAAGGGGATTTTGATAAAGCAGATATCCCCCAACCAAAACATCGGAACTTCTTAATCACTAATGATTAGTTTATACCTATTGAGGAAAGCAGTTAAGCTATAACGATTACGGCATTTTTATTCACATTTTTTATACTCTTATAAACATTTCCCCCTACAATTAAAATAACGGGAAAACATTAACCCAAAAATGCAATCAATTAAAATTGGTTTTATAGGAACTTCAAAAGGACGCAATATAATATACAACACATATGTGGGTGTATTGGAATAGGATTTGATTGAATTGGAATAGGATATTTGAAAAAATAAATTAAATGAATATTTAATGGCATATTTAATATTGAATTCATATCAAATTATTTACCGCAATAAATATAATAAAATATATATTATATGGATTTATTTTCAAATTGAACGGATAGCTAACCGCATAAAATTTGAACATAATTGACAGGACTTTTTTTTTTTTTTTATAATTTAATTATTTGACTTTATTTTAGTCATTAACTAAAAACTGTTTATTTAAAAATTATAATTCTAAAACAAATAATTTGATGATTGAAAAATAAATATTTAATTAACTAAATTTTTAGGTTTAGTTTTGATACATTTTGAATTAGTTATTAATTATTTTTAGAATAATGCAATTATTACTAAGGGCTACCGACTACCACATCCTATAAAAAAGTTAATTAAGTAGAATGATATAATATTTATTTACACTTAAATGAAAGCTGGTATAGGTCCTGTCTGTTTAGTAAAAATTTAGAATTTAAAAATTATAAAAGTCTAAAGAGACTTCCTGACTTGACAGAAGAGAAACTGTAAAAATTTTAAATTTAAAGTTTTAGAATTCTAGGTCCAGATGGTGAGGTTTGTATGTATCTAATCATAAAAATTTTAAAAATATCTTTCAAAATCAAAAATTTTAAATAATAAGAAACTCAAGTAAAAATGGTTTCTTTAAACTTGTATATATTTAATTAAAATTTTGTATTCAAATTGTTGTGTCAGCTGTGTTAATCTTAATTATCCAATTCAATTGACTTTAATGACAGTTGGGTATGACCTGGTACAGAAAATTAATTATTAAAATTATAATAATATCTAATCAAAGAAGCTGCTCCGAAAAACTGAAACAAATTCTAGATTTAGAAAGACCCAAAACAATAATATCAGCAAAGACCTCACAATTGTTTCGTTTGCTATAACATCCAGCAGTAGAGGTGCAGTTAAAGAGATTTGATTGTCACAGTAGGGTCTATCATCAAAGATAATACTGGAGAGATTAAAAAAAAATTTCATACAAAATCTAAAAGCTTTAAAGGTAGTTGTTCTTGTCAAATTCTTCTACTGCCTATCTTTAATTTGAATATTTAATCAACTAACCTGATTTGTTAATGAAATAGTACTTCGAGGCGTGTGTCAAATCGATATTAGTATAATATAGAAGGGTGACATTGTTTGTATCAACAAACTATATACGGAACTACAAGCCTTTGCAAATAAATGCTTGAGAACAATATTTCACTAAAGAGACCAAGGAGAATTATACACGAAGAGCTTTAGGTAATGACGGGAAAAAGCGCCAACATGATTTAAAATAAGAACGAGAAATAGAAAAGGATTCCATGATTCCATGTCACATCCTATGATTCCCAACCTTATCAGTGGCATGCTAAGCGCTAGAATGGAAGTTCTAGGGTAGAAGAAAAAAACCAGCTGAAGGAGAATGGTGCAAAGACAATGTGACCTATCGTTGGAAATAAAAAGAATTACTAAAAACAGAAATAAACAGAGAGACTATGTGGATGTCCTTTGTCGCCTAAGGAAATAATAAGGAAAAAAAACAACACAATACGTCCCCTTTTGGGTTCTAAGAGAGTCTTAAATTTTTATAATAATTTATTCCAATGTCCATGTCCATAAGATTTGTTGAAATTTAATTCTGAAATTTATTACATAAACCTTAAATTCAAATATTTTAAAATAAAATTTTTAAAATATTAAAAATAGCAACAAAACAGACTGTAAAAGAAGTTATTCACCTTCTACAATACTTTTCATTTTAAACCAATTTTTTTTTTTTAAAGTTACTCCTAAAAACTATAAGGACAACGACTTTTAATTCACAATATATAATTTCTTATGTAAATTCTTATATCTTATCCTATGTACAAAAAAAAAATAACAAAAAAATGTATAGGAAACTGCACCCATTCCCACCAATTCACCAATTTAAAATATAAAAACAATTCTATGTTGTCTGCAGATAGCATAAAAAATCGCCAATAACAAAAAAAAAAAAAACCAAATTTTGTTTTAAAAAAAATTACGAAACTTTTTTAATATTTGTGTTGATGCCCTATAATTTTAGAACATATAAAAACAGTACCTACATACACATATGTACACACAAGTATACAAAATACTATCTAGAAAATACTCGCATGTATATAAAAACATACATTAGGACATAAAAAAAAACTAAAATACTTGTGTTTATTTTTGTTATGCTCATGAATGACTTTATGTATGTATGTATGTAAAAAAAAACTTTAAGATTTTTAATAATGATAGTAAAGAAATGGGATAATATTGTATTTATCCTGTATTTCAGTATATATGTATATATATATATATATATTGTTTGAGAAATATTAAAAAAAACATAAAAAGAAGAACAACAATCATATTTTAAAGTACAATGCTCTTCTTTTTTTTTAAAATATATATTTTTTTTTAGATAGGGGTGATTTTACCATACTATATGACATGTAGGATGAGACCTATTACAATTTGGATATTTTTTTTGTGATAGGGGACAAGTCAGTTTTATTTTTTTTTTTTGTTAAGTCAGTTTTTTTCAAAAAGAGTACGTTATTGTTCTTTAAATTGATGTAAATAGAGTAGGGACGTAGCGCTTCTTATGTATAGTTGTGTTTGCTAAAGCATGCAAGTTTTTAAAATTTCGTCGAAATTGAACCTGCAGAATAATAAGAGCAAGGAAATAATTTTAAATTTTTGAATTTGCTTACAATTGTAATACAAATATTATGGAATTGTCATGTAGAAGAAGCTGGATAATGTTCTATGAATTTTATAAATTATTACTAATTTTCTTGAAGACTCCGCCACTGACACTATGAACAAATGTATGTGTCACGCCTAAATAAATTTGTATATCTGGAAGACTTGTGAGAAAATTTAATTTTTTTTTGTTGGTAGTGCTTGTTTTCTAATTAAGTTTTCATCCGACCGATGGCGTAGTGGTTAGGACGTCGGAATTTCAAACGAAAACTCGCGAGTTCAAACACTGGTCGATAATTTATATCGTAATAGAACCCCAAACTTCAAATTAGAAACAGGGTTTACAGTAAATTAGAAATAGGGATCACACAATTAATAAAAGAAATAAATTTAGTTTTCAAAAAAACGTTTGAAGAGAAGAAATAGAAATTAATAATTTTTTTATGTATGAAAGTGAGTTTCAAATATCCCGGAAGACCTTGTTTTTGTTATTAAAAAAGTCTGTTCCGCGATTTTCTTTTAGAATATAAAAAAAAAATCATAAAAGTCTAAAAAAAGACATGACATTTTTTTTGAGTCTGGCTTAGAGTTAAAAGATTATGTTGCTTTTAGTAGACTTAGATCCTAAAAGCAAAATAATGGTCAGAAATCATACATCTCTGAATATTCTTTATGTGATAGAAAATAGTTATAGCTTCTTAAGTAAAGTCTTGTAGAACAACATAGCCTGGTACTTTTCGCATGACAAGTCTTCAGGAATTTTAATATAAAAAATTTAATAAATAATAGATAACTCCAATAAAAATTAAAAATTTTTAACAATTACATAGAATTATTACAAACCTTCGTTTTAGTTTCCGAAAGTCAGTAGTGAGTTTTGTTCTTATTATCTTATTCTACATCTTTATTTAACATCCTCCTGCTAACTCCAATAGATCGAAACTGAACATAATTAAATGGACACAAAGGGCAACTTAAAGATGAGTGGATGGCATAGTTGTTAGAGTGCAGTCCACACGTTTGAGTACTCCAAGCTCATATAATATTTTTGATAAATATTTATCAAATTGAATAAAATCGATAATATTTATCAAATTTAACATTTAGGTTTACAAAATATATTATAGTAAAAATGTCCCCAGGGATTTTTGCCTCTTTTTTGGGACTTTTTTGTCTCTTCATTTAGAAAATTATTTAAAGAAAAAACATTTAAAAAAATATTAAAATTATAAAATAATGTATAAGATTTTCCCCTTTTTTATAAAAAAAAAAATACTTTCTAATCAAAAATTTGATAAAATATTACAATTTCTTTTGAAAAACTCCTGTCTGTCATTCAATTTTTTTTTTACTTTTAATCTAATATAATTTACATAAGTTTAACTTTACCCTAACATATTACATATGTTTAATCGTATATAAATATCATACAAAATAAATAAATAAACAAATTCTTATAAAGTGCTCACCTGGAATCATTTACCTGAACAATAAATTCGCACGTGCATTCTGTTCTTGTCATACAAAACAAAATTATATGAAAAAAACAAACAATCAAACATAATAATAATAACCATCATAATATCAAAATTTTAAGCAACGACCTATAAAATTTTATAACATATTTCAGTCATATCACACAAACTCCTGTCAAAATTGACAGCGGGGAGGAACGTATAAATACACATTCCTACATTCTAATAGGAAATATAGGCAAAATTGATTGAATGCTGACATAATTGAAGTCTAACTTGAATATTTTAATCTATTAAGAATATTTTAATAGACAATTTTAAAGTATTGTATACCCATAGAATTTTCAATTAATATTCAATTTATTCCTAGTATAGATTTTTCTTTTATTGTACGAGTACAGGTAAAAAATATTCTAATGCACAACAAATCCTCTAGTGTTCTCTAATGTGACCATTCACCCAATATATTGGTAAAAAAGAAACGAGTAGATGACGGCCACCAAGAAAAAAACAAAACAACTTTCATATTGAAGGAATTTTTTGAAATTATAATGAGGCATGCGCAAAATTTTATATGAGTACGAAAATGGAAAAAATGATTTCGAAAATAAAGCATAGGAAAAAGATTAAAGAAATTCACTGCAGAACCACTATGTTGTCTGCAGAAAAATTTTTAGCGTGGCCAGGTGTATTAAAAAATTGTAAGAAATTAACTTTATGTTTTTTATTAATCTAATTAATGCTTCATTCAATAAATTTCAATTCTTTTAGTTTCATTCCGAAGTATTTTTGTAAAAGAGAATTTTAAACTTTCACGGTTCATTGTTTCAGAACGTTTTGTTCCGAACGAAAGAAACAAATTTGACAGCTGACATTTATTTTTGACATATTTTCCAAATTTTTATTTATTTACAAAAACAAAAAGTAGTCACTTGTCCCTCTTTTTTATAATTTTTTTTGGAATTGTTAAAAATGTCACAAAAAGTTAAAATGTCAAATGTCAGGCCAAAAATTTGTTCTGAATTAAAGAGTTGAATGACAAAACCAAAGAAATGTAGTTCCATTAAAATTTTTGATAACAGCAGTAGAAGCGTCTCCGGTCTTTTAATTACGAATTTGGATTAAATTTAAATTTGAATAAGAATTTCAATAACAGTTTTTAAGTTCGAATTATTTGGTTAAAAGTTGCGTTCTATGACGTCATTTTTTAACGAAAGATAGTGGAAATCATCGAAAAGCCACTTATTGATACTGTATAGAGCTCCTTTGGGTAGTGTTAGACTCTAACCCATTAAAAAATATGCCCATTAAAACCAAAAACTTGGGATAGGGTCTTTGATACAATTGTACAGTTTAGTTTCGAGAATAGGTATTAGGTAATGAAACTTGGGTAATTATAATTAAAAGTATTCGACTAAGATCAGAAATCAATTCGAACGACAATTAATCAATAAGTCTAAATAACTTCAAAAATTTTTATATAAAATAATTATTAAATTTTTTAAACTAATTTAAGCTAAAATTATTTTTCAAATCATCAGATTTCTTGACTTTCGAAACGATTTCTTGATAACTTTCACAATAGACAAAAGCATTTTTATCAGTGCTAAATATTGAAGTAGGCAACATGATTAAAAATAAAATATGTATTCGCTTTTAAATACTTGAGCAACTATTTTAGAATATTTATGTTTAGCTTTTATTAAACTGTAAGTCAAGGTTATAGATAATTCACTTCCAAAGATGCTTCCAACTTTTAAATAATCAAAAAATAACAACATGTGTATCAACATTTTTAATACTTTAAGAAATAAAATAATTAAAAAAAAAAAAATTTATTTAATAAATTAAAACAAAAAATTTAAGGTTATAATGTCATTTTTTTATGGTGGCCAAATGTTAATACAAAATTATTAAATTTATCACTTTAAAGCGTTTGTTTTTAAATTTTTTAAAGCATTTTCATTCTTTTAATAGTTTTTTTTTAAAATTTATTATTTGCGCAGATGTCTGTTTGTTTTATTTAGAGTGACCAATTCATAATTTGGGAAAAAAATAATTTATTGCTTAAAGTGTCAAGTTCGGATCAAGTACAGTGAACATTAAAAACTCAGAAAATTTAAAAATTAAATTATCAGAGAAAAACTTTTCTGTACGCCTACTTCCGCTAACTTTTTTTTTGATGTGCTAATGGTTGAACTTTAAGACTGATAATCCTTTTGCTCGGTATGGTATTGGTTGGTACAACAGGGAAGGTATTGACTATGTTCAATTCTTATAATAGAATCTTAATAAATTTCAATAAATTTCAATATATTGTACAACTGTTACAGATTAGAAAATTAATTTAATCTATTTTATTTTTTCTGTTACTATACTTGAGAGCATAGAGCTTCAACTTGAAGTCTATATTTATTTCTATTTAAAACTTTTTCTACTATTTCATTCCAGGATATTTTGTGTCTATCTAATTCATCTAGCATCGTTCTTCTCAATGTTATTCTCGGTCTACCTCATGATCTGAATCGTCTTAGAGGATTCTAAATTTAGCGCCAATTTTTTTATGCATTACTAATTTTTCTTAATATTTATGGTCAATCCTCTTTTATTTTCTTTTGATGATTTGCTATTGTTTCATTGTTTAATGCTCACAAGTTCGTACTTCTTATTCTATTCGACCAAAATTTTTGGCTTATTATTCTGAGATGTTTATTTATGAGGACTTGTAATTTATTCTTAATGGAATTAGTGAGCAACCATTATTCGCAGCTACATGATAATGTATATTTTATTATTAATATTGAAATTTTGATAATTTGATATGCCATTAATTGAAACACAATGACGAAAGATATCTGAATCAACTTGAAATCCCATTTTAGTTTTTTTCCCATATTAAATTGACTTCGAACCTGTGTCCCTTGTTGCATTTTTAATGTATAGTGGAGGCTCTAATAGACACCTAAAATGAAAGTAAAGTTTAAAATGATTTTAAAGAATCAAAAAATTGTATTAAATGTTATGTATTTAAAAAAGCAAAATATTTGCATAATTTTGACTGTCACTGTAGTTAAGCTCATAAGATGACCATATCATAAATAAAAAACTATTAATTTTTATGCTTACAATTCAAATTTTATTTTTCAATAAATGTGTTAATTTTTTTCTTCATTATTTGATTTTTAATGATTTTATAAAGCTTTGGAGAATAATCACTGTATCGAATACACAAGTAAATGTTTGTATCTTAGCGCTCTAAACATGTTTTATACTCTAAAATCTCTTCTTCTGTACAGTACATAACTTAAAATGAGTTGTTTTTAACACCTACAATACAACGATAATTAAAAGATTGAATTCATGTAAGTATGTTGAAAACATAACAAAGTTTATTAAAACTTAAGCCACATGTTACTATAATAGTCTTTTTCTATACAATAATGAGTTCAATAATCAACCAAAACCCTCATACAAATATACGCTTTTTTTAAATTGTACATTATGATCTTGTGCAATTTTGTGTAAGTGTTAAGAAGATAAGATAAGAAAAAAAAATTAAATTAAATAAATAGAATCATAAAAAAAGCCCCTTATTATGTATTTAATTGTATTATATATAGAAATAATATTAATATATAGGTACACTTATGTTATCAAACACTAAAGCAAACATTATATAATTATTTGATAAATTAAAATTCTGGAAGTGAGTGTATTAATTGTTATGTTTAAACGACAATCTCAACACTATTTTTAATTCTAATTAAATAACATATAGTACACTTTATCGAAATTTGTGGATACAATTTTGAATTCAAACTATTAACTCACAGATTGAAAATGATTACCGCGCAATTTTGTTACAGTGTAAAACAAAAATTTTCAAGATATAGATACATGAACAAAACTGTAATGATCTGAATACTCAAAAACAACAAAATAAGCCACACATATCATATAAAACTTAAGTCGTCAAATTTTCAAGAGAACTTAGTCGAGTTTTAGGGTTCGACCTTTTTTGAAGAAGTTAACTAATTTTTTAACTAGTGAACATACTAGTCATACATAGATTAAGTAAATATGAATAAGTCTAATTTAAAATATTTGTATAGTTCTATTGTAATATTTTTTCCAATTGAATTGTATAATTCTTTTTCATAAGACTAAATAATTATTAATTTATTTAATAAACATCAGTATAATAGACAATATCACTTTAGAGTAAATATATTTTTTCTATTAATAAATAAATATAAATATTTAAACCTCTGTTCAATTAATAATTTATCATTTGATTGTTTGATATCAAAAAATTGTTGTTTGTTTTACAGTGAAGAACAAAATTATAAATTGATAAACAACTAATTTCCAGTTTTATTTACTTTGAAAAAGGTTTAATTTATTTTAAAAAATGTTTCATTTATTTAGAAAAAGGTTCTATTGGAAAAAGTTTCATTCAATTGAAAAATCGTTTCATTTAATTAGAAAATTGTTTCATTTAAACGTAAAATGCTAATTAAAAAAATATATACCTACATTATGTAGTAATGTATCTGATAATAGTTTATATAGTCAACCTTAGGTGATTTTTCCCCCAAGGCTTAAAAGCAAGTTAAAAAATTCGCACATGAATCGGTTTCAGTACAAGGGGAAACTCCTCATTTCAATTCTCCAATTTCCCTTAAAATCATTCTTTAAATGATAACATAATAAAGTAGGTAACTCAAGATATTCTTCATACTTTTCAATTTGATACAAATTATTCTGAAATCTTAAGATACTCTTTATGAATTTGAAAATGCTTTCTCAATGATCATTAACCACTTTTGAATTAATATTTTTTCGACTGGTGGCTAAGTGTGTTAGGACGTCGGCCTTTCAATCGAAGAGTCTCGTGTTCAAACCCTGATCGGACCTATATTAAAAAACATTAATAAGAAGTCCAAATGTCAAATAGGCAAAAAACTATTATAATATCAGTCAATATTTACTAACGTCTAGTACTGCAATAAAGAAATAAATAAATAAATAGATAAATAAATTAATACTTTGATTCAATAAACAAATTATTAATTTTTAATATATTTTAATTAAATCAATTCTTTTTATCACAAAATTACACATATCGGAATAAATAATTTACCGCTACAATTAGTATATTTTGCAATTTTCTAAACACTTCCAAAAATATTAAGCACAAAATGCTATAAAACGTGCTACAAACAATTCATGTCACACTGCAACATATGTACATGCATACAATAAAAAAATACCCATATATAAAATATTATAAAATATTTCATACTACAAAAAGCCTGTCATTTTATTTTCCATTTTTGACTTTTCTCAATTATTTCTTTTATTTTCAATTCCCATTCATTTTGTTTTTGTTGTCAAATTCTCTGTTATATTTTTTTTTATTATATTTATTGTTGTTGTTGTTATTTCTTATATTAAATGAAATGTCAAAACAAAAATAATCAATGTTTTTATCGATAATGTAGTTCATTCAGATTTTTCTGTCATATCTGTCTTATTCTCTCACTATTCACTAATTTTACATTCTGTAAATTCTCTTGTATTTTTTTATTTTTGTATTTGTAAATACTTGTACATGTATTTATCTGTTTTTGTTAGGAACTCCAGTTAGAAAAACAACAACAACAACAGTATACAGTAAAATTAAAAATACAAAAAAAAAAAAAAAAAACCTGAATATTTATTTCTATATTTATCCTTTTCATTCTCATTAAAAATAATATAAACATATAGAAAGAGACAGAAGCAAACACATTTTTCAAAAGAAGTATAGTAATCTTTTATAAATATGTTATTTTATGTTGTATAATGTGTACATTGTTGTTTTTGTTTTTCTTCTCTTCATTTTTCTCTCCATTTTCTGTGTTTTTTTTATGATGATATTCATCACATATAATTAAACATCAGTAAGTCGATGGCTTTTTTCGTGTAGTATTGTATGTGGCCGTGCCGTGTCGTGTATTTCTTCCAAAGAAATAATGAAAATAAAATTTACAGTGGAGTGAAAAAAATAAATAAATAATAAAAAAAAAAGCTAAAATACAGCTGAAAAATTAAATCAAAGTTTTTTTATTTTTTTTAATTTAATATCGTATAGTTTCGTATTTTTCTGAATTGTGTTTTTAATTCAAAAATAAATTGTATTTATTTTATTTCACAAATTATTTTTACGGAATATTAAAAAATATTATTTAATTCATAAGTTACTTAAATCTTTAGAAAAAAAAGAAATACATAATAAGAAGAATTAAAAATCCACTTTTGCAAAAGAAGAGTGTGTTTTTTGTTAAAAGAAGTGAAGTATAAAAATTCCAATGTATTTTTAAATAAAAGTGTATGCAATTGTATATATTGCCGTGTGTTTTTTATTTTTAAAAAAATGTTTTTATGTTTGTGATTTAATTTCTTATATTAATTTTAAATTAAAATATATATTAAATTAAAATATATATTAATTAATATATTAAATAATTTTTAAATACCTATTAAGACGGCATTTATTGCAATATAAAATCAAAAAATTTGAAAGCAATATTCAATCAATTTTAATTATACAAAAAACATATGTATGTATGTATGAAAATAACCAAGTGTTATTGTTTTTTTTAATTTTAATTACAAGTGTTTTTATTTTTTGAATTCATAATTAAAAATTGGAATCCAAGTAGAATCCAATAAATAATTCCATTAAAAAAATTCCAATTAGAATAATACATATATTAATAGAATATAATGTATATAAATAAAACAAGAGAAGGAAGATTTTCTACAGATTATTGAATTTTTAAAAATAAATATAATATTAATTTAAATATTAATTCCAAAAATTATAAATTTGACAAGTCCAAAAGGATACAACCAGGATATAATAATTATATTCTAATTATAAAGTCTTTAAATTAAATTTTAGAATCTTCCTGTCAAAAAAAAATATTTTAAAATTAAAAATAGTAATTCTATATAAATAAGTATATAATATAACATTAGAAGTATATAATAATAAGTATATAAATAAATTAAAATAATTATTAATAATTTTGTATATAAAATTATTTATAAAAAAATAAAAAAGTCAATTATTGTGTTATATTTGTATTAGTGTGTCTAATTCATTTTTATACAAATATTATTATATATTTGTATATATAGATATCCTTTTTATCCTTGCATTTGGAATATTGTGTTTGACAAATCAATTAAATTTTTTTTTTTTTTGTGTTGCCATTTATTTTTTTGGCAAATATAAAAAAAAAAAAATAACAAAACTCCGACTATTTTTTAAGTCAGGAATAACAAAAAAAAAAACCATCATAAGAAAACCGAAAAATTAAAACAAAAACCAGAAGGATTCAATAAGGATAATAATAACAGAAAACAACAACAACAGCAATATAAAATTTTGACAATTGTCAAAAAATACAAAAAAAAAATAAAAAGGAAAATCGATTTTTTTTTTTTATTTTGTGATTTTATTTTTGAAAATAAAAATTTTCAAATGAAAATTTTTTTTAAAAGGTAAAAGAAAATTATTTTATTTTATTATTATTTTGAAAAATTAAATGTTATCCTTGAATTAGTCCTTTGAATTTGAAAATTTGAATTAAATTAAATTCGATATAATTAAGGATTTTTTAAATTTAAATTTTGGCAGGTACATTAAAGTGACATTTTCCTTCAGATAAGATTTTCTTTTGAAAAAAAATACCGTATATTGAATGTTATACTTATAGCTTTATAACAGTTATATATATATATATGAATATGTATGCCCATGTGTGATTGTGCGTATTTTTTTTTCATTATTTACACTGTATATGTCATTTTTTTGAAGGAATTAAAAAAAAATGGAAAGAGTAGAATATTATGTAGAAGTAGAAGAAATAATAAACATTTAGTATGGGTCATTAGTCAGTTAAATGGATTAACTATATATTATTATAACTAAGTATATATATATATATATGTACACTCAATTCAAGTGTATATTCATATTTCTTAGTAATAATTTTCCATATATCTTAAGATATTTTTCTTATATATCTATAGCTATAATAACTACCTATACATTTTAATATCTTAAGATATTCTAAACAATTCTATATCTAAAGATTGCTGTTATTGACGGTTAAATTTTCTTATTGTATACAATGCTTTGATTTTGGTGGCTTGTGACTTTGATGTTTATTTTTCATATTGTAAAGTAAAATATGATGCTTGATTTTTTTTTGACAGGTCCATTGTTAGTCACTGCACTTTTGAAGCGGCGGAAGGCGAGAGGAGGAAAAGTTTGTTTAAGTAATGGCAAATATACGTTTCAATTTAAAAACAAAAAATATGTTGAGTTCCTTATGTCCAGTGTTGATCATAAATGCAATATATATGATTTTATTTTTTCAAAATATTTATGTAAATTAATCAATAAGTGAATAGCAAAAAGATAAACAAATAAATGAAACATGAGTTTATTGTAACTTTTAGTTGTAAATTATATTGTTATTGTAACAAAAAAAAAACAGCTATCGTTGAATTCAAAACAAAGGGCAGCAAAAGAAAAAAGTAAAAAAAAAATATATTTAATTTATTTTACCGCCATTGTGTATTTTTTTTCAGATGATTCGTACAAATTTTTTATTATTTTTTATCTAAAGAATAAGACTTTGGGAATGATTAAGACTGAGGGATTTTTGTGTTTATTCTTAAGGTTGTAATCATTGTTTCTTTGAAGATAAATTTTAAGTTTAAGAACAAAATAAATTTTAAAGTTTTATTTTCAATTTTTCTTGTTGTTTTATTGTTACCTTAAAAACAGAGACAGATAAAACACAAATTTTTTACCTTTGCATTTCCAGATACAAAACAACAGCGACACACAATAAAAAAAAAACGAAATAATTCTTCAGTATCGATTGGAAATGGTTTTCTTGCTTGATGTCTGCTTTATGTCTTTTTAGTTTTTTTTTCTTTCATAGAATTAATGCCCTTCTTTTTGCTGTTTTTGTTCTTAGTTTTGTATTTAAGTTTTTCATTTTTTTTTTTTTTATTTTAGTACAGAATAGAAAAATTTTAAAGCCCTTAAGATTTATATTTATTTGTTTATTTATTTACTTTTGTATAGAAAAATGTTTTTTTTTTTTTAAAGGTAAAAAAATTGAGGGGGAGGATTAGATGCAAGAATGTGATCAGCTATTGATTATTATTATGAAGGGCTTGCTCATGGCTGTTTAAAATAAAATCCTTGGAGTTTAAGATTGACAAATAAATATAAGAGAAAATGGTATATCAAAGTAAGGTATGGGAGGGTTTGAAGCAGTTTGTTTAGTATGGGATACCCTTGAAGGATTGTTTCAAAATTCTTGCAGGTTGGTCCAGGTGGTTTTTATTATATTCTGCAATGTCTTCCTTCTAATTCCGGCATATACCTAGGGTATAAATAGACTTTTGATATACCCAATAGTAAAATAGTTAGAGAGTAAAAATATGCTTTTAATCTTTAAAAGAAGTCTATATTAGATATTCTTTAATTTCTTTTAATATAACAAAAATTTTAAAAAGATGCTCCGGTAGAAAGAAAGAATATAATAAATCTGATTCTATTTTGCATGTTTGATGAGGCAGATGAGGTCATTTCATCATATCTCACAGATGACAAATAGTTGAAGACAAGCTGTTTCTATACCATCAACTATAACATTTAATTTCAAAAACTACGAAAAATTCCTCCTATAATATAATAGCGTTCTTGGTCACTTTAGATTTATTTAGAGTCTTAGTGCATCTTAATCCATCCAAAAAAAAAAAAAAACTTAACATTGGATATAGGTGTTGTATGGCATACTATGCATTTTTTTTCCAATTCTAGTTTTTCTTATTTTTTTCTTTAAAAATTGATTGAAGTTAAAAAAAAAAGAAAAACTTGTATTCAATCCAGTCTTTTATTTTGAATTGAAAATGAAAGAAACAAATTGTAAAAAAAAAAGTTGAAAAGCATAAATAATGTAACATAGCTCTTGTTTTTCTTTTTTTTCATCTGAATGCGTAGGTGTTATGAAATAAATTGATATTCATTTTTCTCTTTCTCGCTTTTAGTTTGATATCCAAGAATTGATACCAGAGTTGCGATAACTATAATAAAATAAAAACAAAATAAAAATAATATAGGTATAATAGTTAGTTAGTTACGATTTTTGTCTAGGCGTCTAACTGCTATTAATATGATGAAGAAATGGACTATAATCATATAGGTTGTATATAAAAATGCACTCTTATCTCATTATGGTACCTGAGTATATACATGTAGAAATATAATTGTATATAACAGTACATATATAGTTGAATACAGGTATTTACATAAATACAATAAATATGAGATAATACCAGAAAAAAATAAAAATAAAATAAAAAAATTAACTGAGGCGATAAATAGGTACTTATTAAGACTTACATTAACTGCATGTAAAATATATTTTTCACAAATATTTTTCCATTTGATTTTTAATCAAAAGCTTATGGTTAGGGTTTCTCTTTTCTATATGATCTTATTAATGTGGGTTCTATCTACTTTTTTCCATTTACAATTGTATATTTATACATTTTATTATAACTTGTAACTTGTAGATACAATTTATACTATATCATGGTGTATTCAATATACAAAAAAATAATCAAATTGAAAAAAAAAAAATGGATTAAGTGGATTTTAATCAACATTAACACAAAAAACATAACAAGTTTATATACTTATTTAAGTATAAATATTATAATAAGTATATGTACTGATATAAATTTGTATCTTTAAGATAAAAATTTAAAAATCATCTGAATGTGTTAAAAAGTTGTTGGATAGTTAAAAAAAAAAAACCGACCAAAATATATGAGAGGCGCCATTTTAATTTTCCTTCCTAGTCATTCTGAAATAGAAGAAAAAAAAAATATTTAATTTGTAATAAATAAAGCATGAGTTTTTCTTATTTCATTTATTGTAGATTATCTATAATAAATTAAATTCCAAAATATTTATCCATTCAGAATCAAAGAATCCAGTTGTACCTATATAGATAATCTACAACTTTATTATTGCAATCTGGGGAGAAACAAAATCTGAGGAGGTGATTGAACTTTTAAAAAAAAAAATAAGAAAAAGGAAAAAAAAATATACAAAACAACATGTAGAATGATAATAATTTATTCATAAGATACTTAAGATTCTACAGATTGAAATGATTTTTATTGGAAAAAATCAAAATCAAAATAAACGTGAAAAAAAATCTGATTTTTTTTTTTTATTTCATACTTATTTAACATTAAGTGTAAAAAGTCAATAAGCAATTTTTGTTAATTATAACATTAATTTTTAATGTTTATGTTAATTCGTATTTTCTGAAGTAAAAATCAATTAAGTGGGAATGTTTTTTCATTTTTATTTTGTTGTTTTTTTTTCTGCATGAAAAGTAATTAATCACCCTGAATTACACGCACCTTAAACTTATATATATTTATAAATTGAGATTTTTTTTTTTAAATTAATGATACACTAGAGAAAACTGTTTTCAATTCTGTTGTTAACTGTAAAAGCGGAATATATTTGAAAATGTAAATATGTGTTAATGATTTTGATTTTATGTATGAGACTTGAATGCTGCATTGTTAGGTTAAAGAAAAGCTTGGAGAAAATTTTCGGACCGAAAAGTTTAATGATCTTTCTTTTGTACTGACTGTTATTAGACTGTGCCAATTCAATCCCCACCTTAGTAGTACTCATCCTAACTATAATTGGACTGAGGATACATTTTTTCGAAGACATTGAAAATGAGTTCGAAGACGAATCCTTGTATATGACTAGATAAAGAAGTTTGTAATGAGAAGTAATATGATGTTTGCACCAAGAAATACCGAGGTTTAATTAATTGTCAACAGATTATGATCTTTCTTTTGTTCTTTCTATATTCAAATTTAGGCAACTCGTCATCAGTCAATTGATCCCATTAAAGTCTTTAATAGTTCTTATACTAACTGCAATTGGACTGAGGATAAGTTCTCCCAACACATTTTAAATGATTTCGAGGATGAATTACTGGATATGCCTTGGCAACGATCTTTGTACTGTGAAGCTAAGAATTTTAGTCTCTTATAAATATGCACTGATATTGGATTTAGTAATATAGAAATACATGTAGTTAGAATGAGGCAGGGTTTTTCCGAAGATTGCGCTAATGTTCTACCTCGATATTTTGTTCCGCCTAAAATCCCTCGAAATCTTTATTTCAAATTTTTAATTCATTGAATCATAAGATTAATTAATTAGAGGCAATTTTTCCAAACATATTACTTTTGGAACTTCAGTTAATTTTTTGTGGTTGGTCTTGCTAGAAACTTCAATTTCTTTATCATTAAAATTGAAGACTTGACTTGAAGCAATGGTTGCATATATAAAATATTTGCTGATTCAAAGCTTTTTTGGGCCCCTGGGAGACGTAATATTTTTGCAAAGAACTTCACAAAATTTTTTTAAATATAACTAAAAAGCTAGATCTCCTTTGTTAGGCAATAGGCATGTGTTTTGAAAATCTTCTGCCATTTAAAAATCAGGCATATGTTTAAACGTCTCTGCCATCTTCTACACGCAATTGAGGACTTTTACAAACAAAAATTTTACCATGAAATTTCTATTCAATTTAACAGAACTTACCAGAACAGTATGCACTTTTATAACAAAATAACTATTAAAATTTACAATTAAATATAAAATAAAAAATAAAAATCAAAAATGATTAATTTCGACAATTTATTTCAACATAAATGAATACGAGATTCAATTCATTTTTTTTTTTCAATTGTATGCATTATGATTTAATCTGTATGTAAGCACCTACATGAACACCACCTACAAGTAAATATATACCGAAAAAAAAAATCACATTAAATTATGGATTTTAGGAACCTATTTTTTATGCCTCCCCTGCTCCCCTTCATTCTTTTGTAACTTTCATTTCATTGTGGCAGAAAAAAAAAAAAAGAATTAACCAAGATAAAGAGTTACACAAAAAAAATTATACTTGCAGAAATTCATTATTGTTTTCTAAATCCTACGACAATCTCCTGTTTTTTTTTTTTTTTTTTTTTTTTAAATCCGGAAAATTTCACAAATAAAAAATATATGATACATTATCGTTTTTTTTTTTATTTCAGTTTTTTTTTATCTTTTGTCTTTCATTTACATGGTTTCATTTTTGTTAAAATCGCATTAAATTTATACAATTTTTAATACTTTTACTGTTATGTTTTTCAGGAAGTTTTTTTTACTCCAAAAGAAGGTTTGTGTGTTTTTTGAATGGTTGTGGAATTGTTGTTGTCGTTGGTCCGATTATTAGCACAGTAAATTTAAGAGTGCTGTTCTCAATTTTTTAATTAGTAACAGATAAAATGTGTTCGTTAATGGTACTGTTTAATTACTCTTGTTATTTTAATTCATTTTCCTCTCTTCTAGCACTGCCAATTCTAGCTAGCTGCGCATGTGGCGTCTCTATGTAGCGACGTTTGATTTTATAACCGTCACGTATAGGCTAAGTAAAATAACAGATACCGTTTTTGGTTTCAAGATTTCGCTTAAAATTGGCTTTGAAAGGAAAGTAACTTTTGAGGCTTCTTAACTAGGGAAATAGCACCGTATCTAGCTGCGATCTTTGCTTTGGATAAGACTATACCCATCTTTTGATTACAATATTTATGAATTTCAACCTATTAACAGTTTCTATTTCACTTAATTAAGTACTTCAGATCCCATATAGTATGATTTTGGCATATATTTTTACCTAAAATCATACTCTCACGACTCTCACAAGAAACAAAAACGGAGGCTGGTAATAACTATTTAAATCAGTCTTTAATTTCATGAAGTTGTAATAAAATGATTTTAAAAATTGTATCAATGTCGTCTGAATTCAAATAATTTCAGAAATTTTCAGAAGGCAATTCATTTAAACTAGCTTTATCATTTGTGCATTGCCCATAACTGTATTTGTTACAAGCCTCGAAAAATTTTATAATTTTTTATTTTAATCCTTTCTAGCCGGTCAATGGTTCTTAATTTTCCCCAAAAATTAATATACCGTTATCATATTACAGTGGATAGTTACTTTATATATCGTAGTTAGCTATTTTTTATAATTTTTACCTATTTGTGATTCCAATATTGCAATTTTTCAATTGAAAAAATCGAATTAAAATAAAAATTTACAACTTTCATTCATATAGGGTTTGTTTCTTTTGTTTTTATTTTGGGTTTTTTTTTTTAATATGCTCAATACAATTTTTTGAATAAATTTATAATATTCATGAATATTAAATTTAAATCTATTGTTATACTTAATATTTATAACGGTAATATAGAGTTAGAGAAGCATTCACTATTATTACTTTTAACTGTCATATTCTGTGTAAATTATATTCTGTATTAAAAATTTCATATTTATATATATATATATTATATGTATTATACATATACTCAAATCATAATCAATTAATGTCAAAATCATAAAAAAAAATGTAATAAAAATAAAAATTTATATTTTTTTATTCAATAAATTTTTAATTTTAAATTTTCACATGAAAAATATTAATAGTAAGTACTCTATCTTCTTATGACTACTTTCCATTGTGAATATTGTCATATGAGTGAAATGAATTAAATTTATTGAGTGGGAAAGAGTTATAGATTTTGCTACCAAATAATAATTTTTAATAATATTTATATACTTAACTATATAACTGTACTTAAGTGTAATAGTCTAAAATTATTTAATTGAAAATAATTATAATCAGAATATTTAACTTGTTACAAAATGTTGACAAGACCCGTTAAAATTAATTAGGTATATATATGTACAATAATGTATTTGGTATTTCTGGGTATGTTTGGTGTGTTTCTATAGCTGTTCAATAAATCACAGAAAAACATATTTTCATTCATTTAATATTTTAATTGATATAAAATATGTATATAATATATATATATATATATATATATATTAGAGCATTGAACTTCAAAATACATTTTAGTAAAATAATATAATTAAATGTCATATGCCATACGGTTTGAATTGAAATTAAAATTACAATAGATGTAATAGAAATTAATAGAAAATTTTTAATTGAAATGAATTAATTTATATAGTTATTATTATTGATTAAATATAATATGAAATTATTGTTAAATAAATGATGTTTTGGAGTTAAATTTAATGCAATTTTCATTAATTTTAATGTATAGATGCATACATTAAATTATTGCATATTTATATTGTGAAGCAATTCAATTTTAGTGTTTAAAATTGTAAAGTATTGAATATAGTATAATAATCTAATAAGATTAAGTTAACAGAGTCGAGTTTTACACTTCCAAGATTTAAAGTTGTCACATCTCTTGCAAAAAAGATCAAATCACCTCTATCCTGAGATTCAAGGGAAGAAGCATCAAGCGGCTCGAAAGTTTAAACACCTTAGGCTTTCAGCTTAATTAAAAAATGTTATGGAATGAGCAAAATTTTGATGTAGCTAAGAACACTGACAAATGTTTTGGTTTTATTTTACTGTAAAGCGCAATTTTTTTCCAGCAATTTGTCAACTACCTATAAAGCCTACATACGATCTAAAATGGAGTATAGTTCTTACATATGGACTGGTGCTGCCCAAACCTCACTAAGTTACCTGCATAAAATTCAAACGGCTAGGATATAGAATATGCTTCCATCCCCTCTGTTAGAAATATATGTTATACAACTTGGAAAGTTTCAAAAATAACCTATATATGTCTGTTTCAGCTCTCTCTTTTAATCTATTTCTCTTTTAAGCTCTTCTCTTTTAACCTATTTTCCTTTCAATTTATTAGCCAATTCTATAAAAATTTATGTAGGTATAAAGGATTTCGTTTCTAATAAAATTGAAGTGTCTTAACTAATCAGTTTATTAAAACTAATTTATATAACTGTAAATCCTCTTACTTGTTCCTTTGGAATAGTTAATCGTTTGAGTAAAATATTGGCTAAAAATTTGTTTTAGAATCTTGAGCGTTTTGACTAAAAATACCTTAGATAAAAGAATTTTTTGTCATTTAAGACTTCAAAAGTGTTGCCATCCTTAAGATTCTATAAAAATCTGATAGAAAAGAATGAGTCTCATAACAGTTAAAATTACTTCAACTAATAAATAGAATTAATAATAAATACTTAGGGCTTATTATAGACATATGTGAATCTAGAGCAATTAATGATCAAAGCTTAGGAAATAAATGTTCTTTGTACGGATTGTGAGATATAAAGTTATAGACTCTGTCAATATTTAAATCAGGAATCTTAGAAAAATAAGTAGGTAATCATTGTTCAGCACTCATTCTCCATAAAGGAAAACAAATCATTTTTGGAGAAAAATTACCTCTTGCAAGGTTATACAACATACATGCTAAATTAGTCTAGTCATATGACAAATAACTTTTGTTTATGATAAGTATGTTTTTTTAAAAAGAATAAGCTACTTATATAATAAAAATTTCTTAGAACTAAAAGTTTCTTAGATAAGTAATATATTTAATATAATTTTACACAATACTTAAGTACTTATATAATCAAACAAACTCAGATAATATATAAATCATTTAATAATGAATCATTTTTTATTCAATAACTTATTTATTATTTATTACACAGTGACATTATCAAAACACATTTTATTTCACTAGTTTTTAATAAGAAATTCATAAAATTGGTATTTGTGTTGTTTTCAATTAAAATACTTAAAAATATATTTTAATTTTATTTTTAAATAAATTTAATACTATTTTAAAATAAAATGTAAAGATTTTTATGGAAAGTTTTATATTAAAAATTGCTATCATAATTTTTATGAAACTTTTGAGATTAAATGGATTCAAATTCCAAGTAATTATCATGGCTTTTTCTTTGACTTTTGGTTTAACTAAATATAAGAAAACCTACACTTTTAAAATAGATTTGTGAAGCTAATAAAATATTTCTAGACTTTTTTTTTTCTATTTAAGATAATGACTGGACGATGATTCAGCTGTATATATATGACGTGTTTATAACTTCAGTTCTAAAATCTAAAAATACTCACGGTTATTTTTCTTTTGGGAAAAATTTTAAAAAATTTTGTATGATTTCTTATAAGATGTAGGATTACTTAGAGACATATTTCTTATTTGGTTATTGTTTTTGTTTTAATTTATTGTTATTCAAGATTTCATAAATTTTTGAATAAATAAGTTATTACAATATTATTAATAGTTGATGTGTTAATACCCAGCTTTATAATTAATGAGTTCTTTGCTTAAGAGGAAATGCCGTTATATTTGACTCAAAATTTGGTTTATGACAGAGATGTATACGGTTGGGATTATTTTTTACAGAAATCTGTTTCGTTTTCTAGCGCCTTCAGCGTTGGAAGGGCCTTTTCCAACATTTTGTAATTCACTTGGTATTATCAAATTAAATTCAAAAGATTGTTTCACTACCCTGTAATTCCATAGCTTTTCAATTTTCGAAATAACTCTTAATTAGCCTAAGAATACCCAAGCATTTGATCAGGATCTAAGAATATCTAAGAATACCCAAGGATTTAATCGGTATTAATGCTAGTTTTGATCGAGTGCAATGGAAGAGTCAAGTGGATGCCTTATGCTCCCACAAGGAGTAACATGAAAAAAAAAAAAACAAAAATGCTAGTTTAAATTTCCACTAGATTTCAGAAAAGCCATTAGAACCCAAATTGATAATTGGAGTAAATAGGATTACATACATAAATATAACTAATAATATAACCTTTGGATTCACATTACGTCACTTACTGGCCTTTGCCTTATAATTGCCTTCACTTTCTTATAAACCCATCCTTTTCCTATAATAGGAATTTTTTTTGCTTATATTTATTTTTTTTAAATCATTCTTTTATTTTAAATTTATTTTAAGTAATTTATTCCAATTAGCAAAGTAATTATAACACAATTGGGAAAAGTATTTATTTTTTTCGCGCGATATATATTTGTAAATTTCCAATTTTAAAACTTTAAATGAAAAAAAAAACATTAAAAAGAAATTAAAAAAAAAAAAGAAAATAAATAAATTAAAATCAAAAGTCAACAAAAATAATCATTTAAAGTCATCAATCTACTATAAAAATCCGCTACTGAAAGATAAAAATGTTCAAAAGAAAACAAAGAAAATATACGAATTTGATATTTATTATATAATACATATCTATAGATACATCTGAAGATTTGTTTTTTTTAATTTATTTCACTGAACTTTTGCAATTTAATGCCAATTAGATTAAGTTTTTTTTTTTTAATATAAACTGTACGAATTGTAGGTATGTATAACAATACTGGAGTTTAAATTCAAGAATTTTTGAATGTACATACTCACCATCGTGGAACCTATCGGAGGTAATTGGCGCAGTGGAATTTTAGTATACTTTTTAGTTTCGAAGACTCGTTTAAGTTAATTTTGGATTGTTATTTTATGTGCAATAATAGCAGAACTATTGAATAATTGAAATTCGGAATCTTCAGCTATACTCAATTACTTTCAAGGCCTTTAAAATTAAAGGCAATGATTAAAGATTATTTTGTTAAAATATGGTTACACTTAAAAAAGTTAATAGGAATTAAATGCATGACTAACATATAGTAGTGAAGGAGAAGTCAGAAGACTTGGTTACTTTGCAAAAGTAATCACAGTCAAGTAAAAGTAAGTAAATAAAAGCGAGGCCTTGCAAATCTGTTATATTCATGTGTACTTATCCATTCATGTGTACATCCCAGTACAAGCAAGATCAACTTAATTTTTTATTCGTTATCACTTTCTATCTTCACTGCTTTTGCTTAAATGTGAATTTATTCACTCATATACAAAACTTTTCATATTTTTTTATTCATCTGAATATTAAAGTAATTAAAAGTAATTAAATCTTATCAGGGGGAGTTTTTTTTTTTTTTTTCTTATCAACATCATTTATTTCGCGTCTTTTGTAGATTAACTGAGAAATGAGATGTTTTTTTTTCCATAAGTTTTTTGTTACTATTTTTGGTACTTACATTCGCATATTATGAAAATTTAAACAAAAAAAACAAATTCTAAAGTAATTCATTTTTTTTTCTGCTTAAATGTGATTACTGATTACATTTTTAAGCTTTTTAATATCAAATTTTTGTATTACCCAAAAAAAAAATAATTACAAGTTCACATTTAATTCACTTAAAAAAAACTTCATTCATTTTCAGCCTAAGCTTATATAAGAAATGTTTTAGTGTCTGTTTTGATTAGCCTCGTGCTTCTCTTTTATTGTTTTTGTTATCAACATTGAAATGAGCAGCAGCAGCAGTAGCAGCAGTAGTAGCAGAAGAACATTATACTTAAGAAAATCAAACAAAAACGCGAATAAGTGAAAAAGAATTCGGCATATCTAATTATTACCATTTATTTTATCTTACAAATAAAAACCAGAATATGAATTAAAAAAAAAAAATAAAGCTAAAAAAGCAGAAAAAATTACTCAAAATTTAATAATGGAATTGATGTTAAAAAAATTATTATAATAGAAAATGAAAATTATGTAAAGAAAATGTTTGTTTTTTCTTTGTTATTGTTTTTGCTAATTAAACAAAATGCGAAATTTACTTAAGACACAATTCAAAAAATTTATGAATTAAAACCAGAGGGGAAAAATTTTTAAATGTAATGACAATTGCAAGTTTTCATTAGTTTTGTAGTATTGCATATAGTATCAACTTTCTTCAATATATACATTTGGAATCAAAATGCATACATAATCTAAATGTACACTTGAGATCAATGCTTCAAACGCTGAGATAAATGATTAAAACAGAGTTTGAAATCAAAGTTCACTTTTACTAAAACGCAATGCTTCAAAGCCAATCAAATCCTCATAAAAATACCAAATATTTATGTAATTTAAGTCGACAGAGAATAAAAGGGGAACCTTAAATCCGCATACTTACTAACTTTGGAGAGTGAATTTAAAAAGGAACTCTAAAGTCTAGGTCTAAGAAAGTAAATATTCTAATAACATCCTAACTTAAAGGGATAGTTTCGAAGAACGCTCTCGTTCTAACCAGGTTCATTTCTAGTTTTTATTAATGTCTATAACTTCTCTTAAGCTTTTACCGTTATTTCGAAGAATCATGAAGATTAATTCTGCAATAGAATAAGTACTTTTAAGTCTGAGTAAAACTGTATTCAAATAAAAGTCTAATTTTAGCCACTAGAATTATTCTTCTAAGAAACATTTTTGAATTATCTAAAATTAACTGATAGACTGTCACTTTTAATAAAAATATCTTTTTATGTCCTTCGTAAAAAACCTTAAAATAAAACAAAAGTAATATGGTATAAAAAAAAAATACAAAATTGCAAAAACAAAATTGGAAAATTAAAGTCATTAAAAGATACTCAAAGTACATGGAATAAAATGTGAGATCACATATAAAAATTCAAGCAGTCACAAGAAAAACCAAAATATATAAAAAAAAACAAAACAACATCACAAGAAATAAAAATGAAATGAAATGATATCACTTAGATACGGTATCTTAAGAATACTCTGAAAATAGCTATAGATATAACTACTTGCAAATAATAAAAAAAAATTATAATTTCTTAAGATTGAATCTAATTGAAAATTGAAAATATGTCTTACGCGAAAATATTTTAAGAATTTCTTCAAAAAAAAAAAAAAAAAAAAAAAAAAATGTTGTATCTCTTGTTGATGTTGATGATAATGGGCGTTCTCTTAACATAGATACGTATTAAAATATAATATTTCTAAAATGTATACAATGTTATTATTTTCATGAGCACATATGTTAATTATTATTTTGTATGAGCAAATATACATATGCTTTATATATATACTTTATATATGCACTTATTGTATAGTTTTATTTTATTCATTCATTCATGTAGGTCTGAAAAAAAAATTTTTTTTTTGTTTAGTTTATTTTCGCAAAAATATTTTTTTTTAACATTAAAAACTTAAAATAGACACTAATTAAATATTGCATATTATAATGATAAATTAACAAATGTGTTTTTTAAGGTCTGTCTAAATTAGTACTGCACATTATGGGATGTAGTTTTAAAGGTTAAAGGTAGATACGGCAGAAGTAGGAGCTTCTAGATAAACTGAATCAGCAGATAAACCGAAGAAGTTGACTGAACACAACTGAGAACAACGAGATCGGGATGTCTAAAAGTTAAGAGTGGTTTAATCTATTGGAATACTCATGAACAGCCATACTTGTCCTTCAACTTGAGATGTTATTTCTTTTCTTAAAGTTTTTACAAAAAGTCGTCAGACTAAAATTTTTTTCCAAAAGAAGTGGGAAAACTTCTGCAAAACATTAAGAAACCCTAAACCCCTCGGCAGTTTGAGGTTTCGAAGCAACTACTGTTGAAACAACTTATCCTGCAGTCGGAAAGAAGTGATAAGCTTCCGAACTGGCTGTGCAGTACATCAGCTGGGAATTGGATATTTTAATAACCTACGATCTCAAATACTTATAAGTTCACTAGCTAATACCCGGTGCGCGTTGCTGCGCCTCTCAATGGAGGTTTAATTGAATTTGATGTTACTGCAAAAAGTTAACACAAAACTTCACACGTAAACTTTAATTCACATGTAAATTTTAAAATGTGTGAAAGCAATCTTTTTAAAACGATTTTTCTAGGATTATTCTAGTAATTTTTGAAACTTTCTGTAATTCAAAGCAGTACGGACTACTTTCCAAATTTTGACGTAATTTACTTCCAAAAAATTTTTTTGAAAAATCGCAAGGCCGACTGTTAACAGACTCAACTCCATTTTCAAGTTGCTTCACACATATAAAATTTGAGGTAAACCGGTCAAATCGTTTCTACTTTAGAGTTAAGTAACGCAAAAATCCATTAAAAGCCACTGTGCCCCACTGGGTTAACGGAACTACACTTTCTCTTTGGGCAAAGCAGTATTGCGCAAAATTGGACGTAATTTGCTTCCAAATCACTCAACAAAATTTTTTTAAGGCTTTCTTTTTAGCCAAAGCAGTACTTCGCAAATTTTGACAATATTAGCTTCCAAAATTATTTTGACCAACCGTCGGGCCGACATGGGTTAACAAATTCCATATCTGTTAATAGTGTCAACTCAATTCTCACAGGGGAGCACGTATACAAAATTTAAAGAAAATCGGTCAAACCGTTTTTAATTTAGAGTTAAGTATTGAAAAAACCTATAAAAAGCTGTTGGGCCCCAATGGGTTAATGCAAGTCAATAAAATTTTTTTCTGGGTTTTCTTTTTAGCCAAAGCTGAATTTCATAAAATCGGACAAAATTCGGACCCAACATTTTTTTTGACACCCCGTCGGCCCAACATGGGTTAATAAATTCCAAAACTGTTAATAGTGTCAACTCAATTCTCAAGGAGCATCACGTATACAAAATTTGAAGTCAATTGGTCGAACCGTTTCGAATTTAGAGTAAAGTATTGAAAAAACCTATAAAAAGCTTTTGGGCCGCAATGGGTTAATGCAACTCAATAAAATTTTTTTGTGGGCTTTCTTTTTCGCCAAAGCAGAATTTCATAAAATCGGACAAAATTTGGACCAAAATTTTTTTTTGACCAACCATCGGCCCGACATGGGTTAACAAATTCCAAATCTGTTAATAGTGTCAACTCAATTCTCACAGGGGAGCACGTATACGAAATTTAAAGTCAATTGGTCAAACCGTTTCGAATTTAGAGTGATGTGTTGAAAAAACCTATAAAAAGCTGTTGGGCTGCAACGGGTTAATGGAACTCAACAAAATTTTTTTTTTGGGCTTTCTTTTTAGCTAAAGCAGAATTTCGTAAAATCGGACAAAATTTGGACCCAAAATTTTTTTTGACCGCCCGTCGGCCCGACATGGGTTAACAAATTCCAAAACTGTTAATAGTGTCTACTCAATTCTCAAAGAGCATCACGTATACAAAATTTGAAGTCAATCGGTCAAACCGTTTTCATTTTAGAACAAAGAAGTTTAAATACTTGCACCACAGCCCCAACTTGGCGGTCCGTTAGAGCAAAATTTTTGGGCCACGATTTCTTTCCGTACCTAAAAACCCCTATATACAAATTTTCATGAAAATCGGCTGGGCAGTTTAGGAGTCTATTCGCTACATACAAACAAACAAACAAACAAACAAACAAACAAACAAACAAACATACACACAAACATTCCCTTTTATATATATAGATTTGGAATGATAATTAGCAAAATACATAAGAAAGGCTGTTTTCTTCTAGAAGCTCTAAGATAACTTCAAGAGATATTATAATAATATTATAATCGTCTGAAATAGTTTAGAACACGACTGAACCTACAGTAAATTAATTAAAAATTAAATGACTATATGATAAGTGTGCCTTTTGACTAAAGTGCATATAAAATAAAAACATTATTGTATAAATTGTATAGAAAAGACAATGTTTAACAGCTGTGTGGCTTATTTCTTTTTTTTTTTTGATTTTTAATTATTTCTGTTCTAAATTTATTTAATAATGGTATTGACATGATTAATTGTATAATTATATCTGATAGGTTCTATTTTAACATTTCGAAACTGTTAAATTTTTTGAATGTCATATGTAGACATTTTAATTTATTTTTATTTTTAAATGTCTTTTAATATCTTTTGTATTTTTATAAAATGATCTTACAAGTTAAAACTTATTTACTTATAGTGTTTAATTCATCTTCCAAGTGTAATTCATTAAAGAAGCATTGGATAAAGTTAAATTTAATTAAGATTTTTTTTTTCTTTCTTCAAAGTTTTTAAATTCTCTGTTCTGCTTTTTTTTATTAATTTAGTGACATTTAATTATTCTCATTTTTCTTCTTCCTTCTTAAGCTTCAATTCAGGCAATGTGAAAAATTAAGAGATCAAGAATTTAAAACGGATATCAAATATCTTTTTGATTAAATGTTGAAATATTATACATATCCACTTATATTCTCTGGGCTTGATTTTAATACAATTATATTTCAGTTCTGGTTTAATTAAAAAGTTGATTTTTTATTTTTAAAACACTTTTTAATTAAAATTTACGATTGTAAGATTGAAAACCTAATAAAGTATTTCTATTACTATTTTATTATTCATTTGTTTAGTATTATTTTGTTCTGCTTGGGAAATTTATCTGAATGCAATAATTCTTTTAATGGCCATGGAGGCATTTTTGATGTGGTTGAACTACAAGTATGACTGATGCTATAATAAGTTTCAGGTTATGAAATTGTAAACCTGACATGGTTTCTTCGGTTGACGACAATCGTTAGGTTTAGAAAAATTAAGCAGAGTAGCCTGGCTTGCTTTATGATGGGGTTCTTTATCTTTTAAAGATCATGTGATTTATGTAAAGAATACTATGAAGAAAATGGTTAAAATGAGTTAAAAGTCTTTTTCACACAGAATCTTGCAATGGCTTTTTCGTTACTATTGTAGAATTGCAAACTCTGTGTGATGTGGTTTTCAAGATTAAAGATGTCAGGGTTAGAAATCTGTAGTAGTCTGTTAGAATCAAAAGATAAATTGAAGAAGTTATTGAAGACAACTGATCCAACAGTGATGCCAATGGTTAAAAGTTTAGAATGCTTTAATCTACAGAACTACGTATGAACAGCTATCCGTGGACTTCTTTGGGAGCTGTTATTTCCTTTCTTAAATTATCAAGAAAATGTCGTCGGACAAAAAAATATTTCCTAAAGAGTGTTAAAAATTTCCAAAAATACAAAGAAATCTAAACTGGTCGGTAGATTTATGCTTTTATTCAACTCCTATTAACAGAAAATGTACCGCAGCTAAAGCAGTGAGATAAGCACCCTAGCTAGTATTGTCAAATATTTGAAAACATCATTTAAGTTAATTAAAATATGACATTCCATTTAAAAAATAATATTTTCATTAAAAGAAATTAGCTGCTGTTCAAATTCTTTAGATTCAAATTTTTTCTTTAAAGCATGTTATATTAGTCCATCCCCCACAATCCTCAGCTTCATTTGTTATACAAAACGTATAGCTTTATTTAAAATATTTTTTTTTTGCTACTATAATGTTTCAAAAACAATACTTTTGACACAGTTTTCATTTTTTCAACATTCTAGAGAGAACAAATATTTAAATACTAGGTTTTTTCCACGTATACATACTAACACAATGTGTACCTGAAATGTAACGTCTAGATATGTCAATATAAACGCAATAAAACTTTTGCTATAGTATCACTATTTTATAATCATGATTTATCAAAAGGTTTTCTTAAGAAAAACCTAAGTATATGCTATACATAGATATTAACTTATCCAAGTTACTTATATACATTATATTTTATACATTGTTTCATTTGTTTTAAATTTTTTTTTTATTTAAATTTAAATATACTGTAAGTTCCCTCATTTTAGTTTTTTTTTTTTTTTTTATTCGTTTCTAAAGATACAATCTTGCATTCTTTTGGTACCTAGATATTATGCATTTTTTGTGTTACAACTTTTCGCAAAATAAACATAGTTTTGAAATATACATAAAAAAAAAATAAAAGAAAATATCTATGTCATCTTAAAATGTATCTATAGATGCATCTGCAGATATTTTAAACAAAGATCAGCAGGTATATATATTTAGTTAATCCAGTACAATTTTAAATATATGTATATATATATATATATATATATATATATATATATATATTGTCAAAAAAGAGAATATTTATTTACTTAAGATATAAGTCTAGCTTAAATAACAGTATTACAGTTTAGTTAAGTTTTATGTTTTTGTTAGATTTGTCTTCAGTTCTTTTAAATAACAGAACACAGTTTCAAGTAAAATAAAAAAAAAAAAGTGGGCGAAAGTAACATATTTTAAACATTTAGGTTAACTTTAAAATGTTAAAATTTAAAAATAAGTAAATAACTTACGGTTAAGTGAATTTAAAAATTTTTTACTGAAACTTATGTTCTCCATTTTTAGCCTTTTATAAAAAAAAATGGACATCGTAACATGTTTTTAAGATATTGCTTTTTGCATATACTTTGAACCTATGTAAGTAATGTTGAAAGGTGCTAAAATGTATTTGATTATTTCATTGTACTTTTTTTTATTACTACTTATAACAATGATTTAATAGTACAGAAGAAAATTAAAATACTTATTTTGTTTCAATGTTAAGTTTTCTTTGTTGTGACTACCATTAATGCATGTTATGTTGAGTCTAAATTTAATGTTTGTATCTTAAAAAATGTAACGGTAAATCCTTATTTCGTTTGAAATACTTCAGAATTATTAAGAAAATTTTTTTTTTTGAATTGTCTCAATGGGTCTTGATCCTATGACAAGCCTTGATTAAGTAATATAACTTATTGAAATGATTTTAGCTAAAGCGTGGCTCACACTATCAATTTTACTATCAGTTTTTCCAGTTATGGAATGATTTTCGGAAATACTGATGTTGTGTATGTAGGATACGTGATTTATTGAGGGAAAACTAATGTGAGAAAAATTTTTTGATATTACAAATCTGTAATAGCAGTATGACGTCACTAATTGATCGTGTGAACTTACTTTACTTTACTTTATAGTTAAAAAATGTAGCTCATAACCCATGTTTATCGTTTCTTCAAAAACTATTTGTGTGTCGGCAATCATCGATACTTAAATAATTAGAATTAACTCTGAAAGACATAAGTAATGGAAAATTGATAGTCTGTGTACTGCCTCTTAATCTAAGTTTTGGTTACTTAAGGACGGAGTAGTAATTTCATAAAGTTAAACTGTTATTAAGAGAGGTTTTTGGAGTCCGATTTGGTGGTGTCAGTTTATACTGCGTTCAATGTAGTTTGTTGTATAAACTTAATTACATAAGTTTATTAGATATCCTTTAGAGACTTCTAGTTACTAAAGTTTATCGAACTCTTTATACATCCTGTTCGAAACTTTATTATCTTATAATTACACTGTTCAACTACACAATGCTTTTTATATTTAAGTATTGCTATTTAATTGAAATTTTTTTTTGATGAAAAAAACAGCTTCTACTATATTAAATACTATAAATTTATCCAATAGACCAATAAGTACATTGAATTTAAATGTTTTTAAAGTTTTTTTGTATGACCTATGTTCATTGTTATTAAAAAAAAAAAAAACTTTTATATAAAAATGTGTTAAAATATTCCAAATTCAGGAAGGTGGACATGAACTTCAGATTTTTTTTTTTCGGTTCATTTAAAAAAAAAAAAAAATTAAACATTAAATTTAATGATTTGACTTAAAAAACGTGACCTTTGCATTTTAATTTGACTTTCAATTCATGTACTAACTTTTTTTTTAACTGGTACAAGTTTTGTGTTGTTTTTTTACTGTAGCTTTTAATGAAATTAATTTAGTTTTGATTTTAAATGGCCTGTTTTGTGTTTGTGGCAATGCAATGTTGCAAATTTAAAACGTTTTATTTCTAATGGATAGTAAGTAAATGGATAGTTAATTTTTTTCTAATATTAAAAGACTTGACTATAGACGCTTGAACTTTACCTAAGTATATAGATTAAATATTGTAATATTTAAAGACAATTTACTATTAATTTAAATCCAATTATTGAATTATATTTTGTTTTTTTTTTTTGTAAATTTGTTGTAAAAAAACGTTTGTTTTTTAATTTGATTGGAAACGGATTTTAAGTTTGGAGAAAATATATTGATGTTAGGTGGGATTTAATTTTGAATAATTTCACCAGGTGTTGTTTTCTCTTGTTAAAATTGCAATTTAATATTGTAATTTTTTTTTATAATTCACCTTAGAAATTGGTCAAATGTTATTATTTGAAATTACATGGACTGTTTAATTTTTTTTTTTTTTAAATTAATTAATTAAATTTAATTATAGTTTTAAAATAGCAACAGTTACTACGTAATTATTTAAAATAGATTTGCATTACTGGAATAAATTGGTAGTTAAAGTGGCAAGGTTAGTTTTCCCATTGTCTATAAGTATTTTGTATTTAAATGAAAACTTTAAAGTGATTTGTTGAGTGGGTTAAATTGCGATTGGTAATGCATTTTTTATAAATGGCAGTTACCATAAGATTCAACTATTCTACAGTTTTTAAAAGTGTTGTGCATTAAAGTTTAATTATAGAATTGCTTGTTTTATAATAGAGTTTTTAAGGTGGGCGAAAGAAATAAGTTTATTGATAATCTCTAGCTATTATAAAAATAGGAGTCTATAATTGGAGATGTTTAATAAATATGATTTTTATAAATAGTAATTAATTTTGTATCTTGGTAAGGATTTTGTTCTATTTCATGGTATGCAGCTAAACTCCCCGCAATCAACAGCTTCTAATACATTTGAGTACAAGTGCTAAACTTTCGTTTAGGTGGGATCCTAGATTTAAAAGACGAATAATATTGCAGAGAATAATTCTAGCTGTTTGTATTACGATAAAAATATAACGGTTTAATTAAAATATTCCAAAATGTTAATAAAATTTTGTAATGCACCACTAGATGACCGAGGTTTAGTTTGTCATATAAATTCGGAAACTTGGAGACATAAAATACCGTTATGTGACGATGTCTTTGAAATTTATGATCACCCCTTTACGGAAGAATACTCATTTTTTTATTCAAAATAATTTCTAATCCATTGCTTTGCCTATCATATTGAGGGGCTTCTTACAGAACGAATCGCTGAGTTCTTAGTGACTAGCTAATGGATTATTAATCAAAATTAATGAGTTATTATTTATTTCAATTTCATTTTTATATCAAATTTACAACTGCTCCAGTCAATTAAAGTCTAACCATATATTTAATTAGTGCCCATTTGTATATTTTCAATTCTTATTAAAATCCCTAACTATCTTTTCAAATAATTTACCTACTTGTTAATTAATTTAACACAAAAATCACTTAATAAAACCTTACCATAGTTAAGTAATTGAAAATTAATACAAAGTTATATTAGAAAACCCTAGGTATACAATTCCTATAAATTTT
Source organism: Dolichopus griseipennis (assembly GCA_963082915.1). Taxonomy (NCBI): domain Eukaryota; kingdom Metazoa; phylum Arthropoda; class Insecta; order Diptera; family Dolichopodidae; genus Dolichopus; species Dolichopus griseipennis. Next base: position 7,385,790 of record OY720444.1, read on the forward strand.
TATTAAAACTATACAAATTACATAAGTTTTCCTCTGTTTCCAATAAAAATGTCCTGCAAAATTTATTTCCGGGAAAAATTTAACAGGCAAAATAAACACAAAAAAATTTCAATTATACAGAAGGGTTTCTAATTTATTCAAATAAAGGGGGGGGATACATTATTTTTAATTTTATATAAAATTAATAGGAAGAAAAAAATGTTCAGTGTCCCTTGTTATAATTTGACTTATAAATTGCTTTTTGGAATTAATTTAAAGGTAAACCTAGTGTAAATTTCACAGGAAAATAAGGAGGCGATATTACAAATACATTCTGTGGAAACTATTGGGAATATATGAAAAAAATTGGTAAACTCTTTTATGGGTTGGAAATAAAAACTGTTGTTCGAGAAGATGCCTTAAATTTTTGGCATTGGTATAGGTTGGGATAATTTTAATCCATTAATAAGCTTGAGTTAAACCCGTCTATTGCTTCCTTAAAACTTTTTTATTGTACTTGCAAAATTTTGAACCAGATAAGTTTAAGTTTCTATACTTACTCCTGATTACGGTCTATGCTATTAACACATATCTGAAGAAGAATAAGTCAAGGGGGGTAAGGAAAACTTATAGTGAAGTATAAAATCTGCAAGACTCGCAGTTGATTACAATATTTATCGTTTTTAATATAAAAAATTCGCTGCTCATACTGAAAATATTTTCCTTTAAATTTAGTTGTATTCATCATAACGGTAAAAGCTGTATATAAGGTTTCCAAATATTTTCTAATATGCACATAGTATTTCTTCATTTATTTTTTCACTGGAAATTTTATTACAACCATTGTTTAAATATTATGAAAAGAAAGAAATTGAAAAAAAAGTGTACATAGATTTTTTTTCTCCCTTTGTTTTCACAGAAATTGAAAGTTAATTTAGTTCAGAATATAATTTAATAGCAAAGAACAAACTTTTAATATTAACTAAAGAGTCCTATAGGAAATCCGCCGTCTTGTATTCCCTTGTTTTTTTGTTGGTTAGTTTTCCTTTGGTACTAAAAACAAATGTTTTTATATCGAATTTTTAATTTTAAGGTAGTTTTTTTCTATTTGTGATTTGAGTTTTAATTTAATTTTGGTTTTGGTTTTTATTAAATGTAAACAGAGGTGGTAAACATTTTGGGGGGCAAATACGATTAAACGTACTGCAAAAGAATTTTTGTTAACAATGATATATATAGTTAAATAAGAACGCTACTTAATTAAAATTTGATAGCTAAGTACTGCGTTAAAAATATATCACTAAGGTTAGTTATCACTAAATTGTGAATCCCGCTTTCCTAGCTTTGAATATAGGATTGTTGTCTTATTTATAACGGCATTTCCTCATAGCTTGGAAGCAGGGAATTGCTAATGAACAATTTATCTGTAGGTAATTTTAGTGAACTATCGATTTTCTCAGGAACACTTAACTGTGTTTCTGAATCCTAAAAGTTTTTTGAATCCTCTAATGATCGATTACCTTAGGCAATCAGAAAATATTCTAACTTCTGTTTAGTTCATCTAGTTCATCTGGATCACTTCTTTGTTTCATATCGTTTTATTCATTGGGTCCGAGAAGGAATCTGGGATTGGGAGTGAATCCCAAAGACAGATTCCCTTAATAAAGCATTTTATACGATTTTGGTATCACTAGAATTCACAGCCACAAAAAAATAACAGATTTTCCCATCTCTGTTTTTATATTTTTAAATCAAAGGATATTAAAAGGATATTTTGTTTTTTGTATGTATTAAAATGTAAAAATATGAAAATACTGTGGTTACTTTATAAATTGTTTTTTTTTTGTTTATTTAAAACTATTGTTTCATTCATATCCTTCACAGTTTCAAATGTTAAAATATGTGTATATTGTGCGGTGGTTGTGAATAGAAGAAAAAAAAAACCATCGCACAAACCCTTTTGTAGAAAAACAACAGCTAATTTTCGTTATGGTTTTTTTTTTTCTTTTGTTTATAATTTAGAATAGAAAAAGATAAAAATAGTTAAAAATGGAAGTCCCGTCACAATAAAATATACACGAGCATTAAAACAGTGACCAATAAGTGTAAGTTAGGAAAACATTAGATGTGTGTACTGTTGTATTTAATATGTATATGTTGTCTTAACAATGTTTCTACATATTGTATAAAGTTTTAAGGACGAAAATAAATGAATTTTTAAAAATAAAAGAATATTGCATTTTATTTGAATTGAGTTTTATTTAATTTTAATTTTTTTTGATTTTTTTCAACAATATATAATTGTTATAAGTTATAATTTATATTTGTAAATTATTGCTTACTGGTACACAATCACAAAGCTATGAAAGAAATAAAACAAAATGAAATAAATATTTCTATAATTTGTTGTTTGATAGCCAATTTGAAGACCTAGATTCGTTCAAGCTATAATTTTTGGAATATTTTTTTAAGCAGATTACTGAATATAATTTGAAGACTTTAAAAGTGCAACACACCCAATCACTAATATTTTTTATCAATCATTGATTTAATTTTGATTGGATTGGAATGCAAGTGATTCCATGTTTAATGTGATATTCGGTTCCCTATCATTCCGCGAGAGGGCATAGACCTTCCAGTTAAGATTTCCATCTCAAATGATTTCCTGCAGATGTTTTGATTTTCTCCAATGCAGGTTCGATGTCAGTCCGTGTCTTTTGCTTGCTTAGGTGTTCCTCTCCACGTTGCCATCCTGCCTATATTGTTACAATTTTTTCTTGGAGAATTGCTAGTTTTCCTTGTAGAGGCAGGAGAGTATCATATCCCTGTTGAGGCTTTAGAAATAGAGATAGAAAAATAGAGGCTATCGAAAGTAACGGAGAAATAGGGAAAAGGAGAGGAACCAATACTACTAATGACTAAATCTTACTTAATTCAAATAAATTAAAAATTAAAATGTAGGTACTTGAAATTACGATTTTCTATATTAGATACAGTATGTAAAAAATCGATTGAGAACTGCTAACCAAACACTTTGAAAATCAACGGAAAATATTACGCGGCAGGTACTTGATAGGAATTGCCGGGGGAAAAGAGTTGTGGGTAGGCCAAAAATAATTGGGTTGAGATCAGTTGCAAACTGAAAGCTTTGGAAATTACTGTAAAAAAATCAAGCCACTAGCTCACAACAGAGTACAATATAGAAGTTTTGTGAAAGACCTTTGCTCCTTCAAAGAGTTGAACCGGAAAAAAAAATTAAGAAGTCTTAGCAAACTGCTACCTCTGTTCTGAATGTTATCTAGCTTTTCATTAGCAGCATTAAAACTCTAAGACATATTTGGTTACTTTCTAAGAAGAATACTAACTGTAAAAAATTGCTAAATATGAAGATGAGACACTTATGAAGACTCGGAATATTAGTTTTTTTTTTTTGGCAACAAAGAAAATTTAAATAGAAATTTTTTAAAAAATATATAATTTAAAAAATGTATTTTTTTTTAAATTTTTCCTGGAAAACACAGAAAACCCAAAGAAAAACCAAACAACAAAACAAAAATGAATATAAAATATAATGTTTTTTATATCCAGTTTTAGTTGTAGTTTAGTTCTTAAAAAAATTTCGCTTATTTCATAGTTTTTACCTTCAAAATTTTTTATTTTTTATTTTTCACTAGTATTCGTCCTCCATATGTACATTAAAAACTATATATATGTTGCTTTATGTGTATATGTATATCATTTACCAAATATATAACAGTGATTCCCCTATACATTTTCCTGTCATCAGAAGGACATTATTACATAGCAGAGAAGTTACACAGTTTATGGTTTACTACAATTTAATGTTCAATGTCTTGTAATTTCGAACCTAAACATGAATTTGAGTTGTTCATGTACATGTTGTTAAAAAACACCACCATTTTGTTATTATTTATATTTGAAAATGGTAGTTATGAGATTTTGATGTTTTTCCTTTGCATATTTTTAGGATATGAAAATTTAAATGGAAGGTTTGTTTTAATAAACTTGTGACAATCATTGTATTCTTGTAAATTATTAAAAATAAAATTTTCCAAAACAATAAAAAAAATTTTGTAAAATTGTAAAATAACCACAAACTACATTATGTGGTCAAATTTATTATTTTTGTGTCAGGATTTACAGTTTTATTTTATTGCATGCCAGATTTTTAATTTTTGAAATGAAATTTGTTATTTAAAAAAAAATTTTTAAGGGAATATTGGAATGTAAGGAAGAGTTTGGAGGAATGAGAGATGAGTTAAGAAGTGTTACAAGGATATTTGCATAATTTTTAAATTAAAATGGTATTATACTAAGAATTTTTAAATATATTACAATTCTTAAACTAAATTATTTTAATATAGGTCAAGGGAATAAATAATCAAGGATTTTGAAGTGACATGGGTTTTGTAAATTCTAAGTTTGAAGTTTAGTAATTTTAAGCCCTTGAAGTATTATGGAATTAAGGTTATGTAAAAGACAGAACTATATTAGAACTTTAACTCTAACTTAATAGAATTGTTATTACTAGAACTTTTGAATATTACTAGAAAGTATAACTAACTATGGGTCAATAGGGTATACTAAATTTGTCATAACGGAACGATGTAGACTCAGGTAAAGGTATGGATCGGATCAGAATCGAACAGTTAATCGATCTAGCTATGCATGTCCGTTTGTCCGTCCGCACGATAACTCAAAAAATAATGGAACTAGCAATTTGAAATTTTTCTGAATGAAAAGAGTTTGTTCCACGGGCTCGACTAGCTACGATCGATATTTTGAATTTTGACAAAAGTAGTTTAGTTTTATAGTCAAAGTTTGTGCAAGATTGGGTTGGTCCACTATAGTGGGTTCGAGTATCTGTCATATAATTTCTTCTTTTGTATAACCATTACCTAATGAAGCTTGGTGTCTAACAGTTTGTCAATAGTAGTTAACTTTAATGACCAACGTCTGAATAAAATATAGTCGGGGTAGTGGAAGAGGTTCGAAATGTTGCCTTTCAACTTATATTTTCTTTTGTACATAACTGAAAGTCTAATAAGTTGTGTATTTAACCGGATGAGGCAATTAACCGGATGATATAATGTCTATATTACAGTCATATGGGTATCCCAGAGTTGACACAGTCTTCTCTACTACACTTTTCCTCGTTTTAACAAAATATTAATTATCATTTTAACAGTGATTATAATAAAATCACAACATGATTTATCTATAAAATGTAAGTACTTATGCAAATTCTTATACATATATACAAAATAAAGCTTGCAATTAAACCTTTTATATGCACATATTGTTTGTTTCAATATTTTCCCGCTTAACAAGCAAAACAAATAAATGTTGAAATTTAAATAACATATTATTATTATTTTAAAAATAAACTGATAAGTAATTGTGAGCTTCTAAAATATAATCTTCAATTTAAATAGGTACATAATTTATTATTTCAATCCGTTTAATATTTCAGAAAATAAAAAATTTTTAAACCGAAAAACAAACAAAACAATTAAAAAAAACGAAAAAACATAAAAATTAGAAAATTCATGCTACTTATCTGTTATAATTTATTAACATTATCATCAAGTTTGAAGAATATATCGACGATCAAATATATCTCATCATCACTTTCCAAATTTGTTTTAATCTATCTGTTAAATACAAAATAACAACAAAAATCAAAAATAAAACAAAAATAAAAAAAAAAACAAAAATCTAAAGCAAAAACAATAAAAATCAATGAGCTAGAAAGAGATGAAAAATTTTAAAATAAATCTCAAGGTATAAATTATATTCTTATACTTAAGCATTTCCTGTAATAATTTTTAATTCTATTTTGATTTTTTTTTTAATGTAACATTTTTATGTTTTTGTTTTTATTTTTTATGCAATACAAAGAAAAAACCAGTTTTTTTTTTTTATTTCAATTCAAACAGAAAAAAAATTTTAAGTATAGAATGTAAAAAAAACAAGAAAAACCAAAAATAAAGTAAAATTTATCGAAAAAAAAAATAAAAAATCAAAAATATATTTTTATTATTTTGAAATTCCATAGAAAGTCGACTTTAGTGTTGTGACAATTTTTAAAAATGTAGTAATTTTACTGCAATATACTATTTTGAGAATTGTGTATTTGACACTTGTGCGAATGATCAAGTATAATAAGTAATAAGTAATTTTAATACAAATTTATTAAAATAAAATCCAAACTATATAATGTCTGGAGAATTATTTGAATCTCAACCGCTGTTTAAAGGATATACCGTTATTAATCTACGTAATTATACTGCATATTTGTAAGTTTACTGCAATTTACTATATTGAGAATTATGTATTTGACACTTGTATGAATCATTATTGAAAAGTAATTTTAATACAAATTTATTAAAATAAAATCCAAACTATATGATGTCTGGTGACTTATTTAAAGCCCAACCGTTGTTTAAAGCAAATACCGTTATTAATCAACGTAATTATACTGCATATACGTTAGTTAACTGCAGTTTACTGTATTGAGAATTGTATATTTGACACTTGTGTGAATCATTAGTGATAAGTTATTTTAATACAAATTTTTTAAGATGAAGTACAAACTCGATAATTTCTGAAGACTTTAAATTTGTTGTTTAAAGGATATACCGTTATTTATTAAATTTATTTGGAATTTTAATTCTTTTGGGTAGAATGATGCCCTAATGTAATGAAATTTAACATTAATTTACCATGTCCATAATAGGGAAATAATTGGATATTCGACTTGTAGTGCCAAAGCGTTTTAATTGAAGAGCGTAAAAGGAACTAAGATGGTGAAAAGGTACAGTAAGCCATTAGAAAGTGAGCAAGCCCTAAACCTTTTTGCTAAATTTTTTATAAAATATATCTTGTTTCAGTAATCTAAGCACAGCTTCTCTCATTTGTTCTTATTAAGTTAAATCTACCCACAGTTTTAATATAACAACTTGTGACTGCTTCAATTTTTTATTTTCAATATCGTAAGTAGAATCTCTAAAAGTCAAACAATTCTCAAATAAATAAATCATGTCTATAGTCACAGGTAATTAATCAGTAGATTTTTAAAACGAATACAACAACCTACTAAAGTTATTGAAATTCCTTTAAAAAAATATTGACAAGCTTAAGATATTAATCAGTATAACACTAACTATAACTATCAACATCATGTGATTTTATTATGATTTGTAATAAAAATAAAATTTCACATTAAAATAACCAATATTAAATTCTTCAAATAAAATATCAACTAATACATTCTCATGTAGATATTGATTTAATATATAAGTTTTTTATTTTGTTATTTTTTTTACCTTAATCTGATAGTTTTTAAATGCTGTAAAATTCTGAGAAATTTTGATTGCATCATGTAACACATTTTTAATCTTCTTTAGAATGACTGAAAGTTTTTAGTTATGTTGGAGCAAAAAAAAAAATAATACGTCAAGGTTGTTTGTTATAACAAGGTTGTTAAGAACTAATACATAACTAATGGAATTTTATAAAAACTGATGCAAGAGGTTTTTTTTTTTTGGCTTTGTCCTGTTTGTTAATTATTTTGTTTAGTTATTTCGTTTTCTAAATATTAGTTATCGTTCTAGTGAAAGTGAGGTTTTGTTGAAATTTATATAAAAGTAATAAAATGTTTAGGTAGTTATGAACTAAAGTGATACTAAAGAAGCTAGAAACATTAGGGCTAGGCAACGTTACAATTCAGGAATATTTCCTTTCAAACCAAAAGTTGTATTTTGTAATCAATACTGGTGTTCCACAAGGCTCCTCGTTCTATCGCCAACCTTATTTCTAATATTTATTACTAAATATATATTCATGACCTATAACAAAATCCATAGACTTGCTGATGACAGCACTCTGTTTATTCATACCTTTTTGAGAAAGCTAATGATGCTACCACAGCAGCGGTAAATAATGAAGGAACTAAAGTTTCAAGTTCTGAAAAATAATGATCTAAAAATAATTCAAGAGTAGCGAGGAGCAAGGGAACTTTTAATGCTTCTAAGTGAAGCAATTCTGCATCTAATATTTCTTTTTGAAATGCTGATAAACTAATCTCCTAATCCTTTAAAATCTAAGATAGAGGAGTAAATGGAAAACTTCCGTGGAACGACCAAATATTTTAGGTCGTAAACGATACCGCGCAAAGCCTTTGGTTCTAAAGATTTCGAAAGATTCAAGAAGAAGTCGACGTATAACTACTTACTTGGGTTTTTCCATTCAATTCTTAGTAGACATTTATGATTTCATACTACCGCTTGTTTACTATGTTACACGGACATTTTGAAGCCTTTTTTCATAATCTTAGGAAAAAAAAAGACTTTAGAGGATATTTCCCCCAAAAAAACTCTTTGAGGTTCCCCTAAAATGAATTTTAAGTAAATTATGCAGAAAGAAACTGAGATTTGTGGAGATTAAAACTAATGGATTAAATTATGCCAATTTTGTGTTAACATATTTTATTTTATAATTTCATTGCTCCTAAATCAATGTTATATTTTATTAGAAAACATCACCCCCTTTCCTCACTAACTAATTTTTATTAGTTGTGTGATTAACAGCTTTTTTTAAAATAAAAATTTGCTTATCATTTTTAATTATAAAATATTTGTTGCATTTATACTCTTCTTACTCAATATATATTCCCATTAAATCCACTTAAAAACTTGATAATCAGATTTGCAAAACGCATAACATTAAATTCTCAGAATATTTTAAAAGGTCGAATTTTTTTCCGCAAAATCTAAAACATAAAACTGCCACAAATTGCACACACAAAGAACTTCTAATATTCTCTTCACAGAAAAAATAAACATACACAATACAACAAACACTTACATAATATAAAATCATTCCACCTGAAACTCTATTCCAGTTTTTTCTCATTTATTTACTTAACTGTCATTAGAGACAGAGAAAGAATCAATTAAAGAATAAGATAAAAGAAACAAAATACTTTTGAGTTTCAGAATCGAGTCATTAACGATGAGAAATTAAAGTTACACGAGAATTAAAAAAAAGAAAAAATAAAAACAAAATACTTTGAGTTCTCTTTGAAATCGCTCTAGAACAGAATCAGAAACAAAAAAAAACCAAATAAGAGACAAAATAAAAATTTTTGTAAATTAGAATTGGTTGCTGGAAAAGAGAAAATGAGTTTGCTTTGAAGCTTAATTAAAATAAAAATGATTTATTATTTTTCTTTCTTTTGTTGTTTTTCTGTTATTTTTAATTTTTCTATTCTTTTGTAGTTTTTTTTTCTCTTTCTCACATAAGTACAAATTAATTTTTCTTTATTTTGTTTTTTTATTTTTTAATTTTTCATTTAATATGAAAATGTTAATCAAAGTTCTGTAGATTAAATTTTTTATTTTTGTTGTAGTTTTCTCTTCTAGTTATTTTTTGCAATTTTTTTTAGGATTTTACCGGTATTATGAAGTTTAAGATGCAGTAATGAATTAGACTTTTGTTTATAATGTTGGAATATTAAAGATAATAATATGTAAAAGCAATCTAAGTTGGAGAGAGGTAAAGAAAAAGATTTGAATATAAACGGTTGTTTCTTGAATTTTTATCATAATTAAAATTATGCAACTTGTTCAAATAAAACTTACTACAAATCTTTTTAATTTAATATTTTTGACAAAATTTTATAATAGGCATAAAGTTTATAATGTGGAAAATAATAATCCAAAGGTTTAGACCAGAAATTTTTTATTTTACACGGAAGAAAATCGATCGAGGAAATGCCGTTATTTTTTAATAAAATACGTAATAATCCAATTGAAATAAAACTATAGATTATAATATGAGCTGTAAGCGCCTTATCTTATATAAGTAATAGAAAATATTTTCAATGAATAACTACATAAACTGATTTCTTAGATTATAAGCGAATTAAGATGTTCTCCAGCGCCACCAAATCCAGGGTCCGTATTAAGCAACATAATATTATATTCGAAAACTTCTAAAATTTTAGTAGTTGCGTTTCTACAAGCCATCATAATTAATTTGATCAACTTACTGACATTAGTTTTCAAAATAATATCAATATACATAGTTGTATACGTCTACTATAGTATATATACAACAAAATGTTGACGCTATATACAAACATATTTACAAAAAAAATGTAAATTCTCTGAAACCAAAAACAATATAAAAAAAATTAATAAAATGTTTTTTTTACCTTAATGAATAATCATGAACGTCAAGGTCGTTTCAAACAAAATTGATTATGTTTTTTATTTTATTTCTTTCTTTTTTCGTTTCTTTATTAATTTTTTACAATAATTCTGTCCCTTCTATCACATTTTATTTATTTTTTATTTTTATTTTCATAACACATTCTAAATATAAAAAAAAAAAAAAACAGCGCCTTTAAAAGCATATTTTATAATCTATCAGTAGTAAAAATCTTAAAACAGAATGACTAACATTAGTTTTGGTTGCGATTTTAATCTTTAACAAAAACAACAATAAAACCAAAACCAAAAAATGCAAAATAAAGTTTAAATATACCTTTACCTGTCACGTTCGCATTTGTATGAGTGAATAGTATCTATAAGATACAAAATAGTATGATGTATGTTAAAAATGCGTGAAGTCTTAAAATATTAATTTAGTAATGTGTGCATATAAAACTTATGTGTTCATATATATTTATATACCGCTGTGCGTATATATATTATATAGGTGTTCATGAGTTTGCATATAAACAAAGGTGTGTGATAATAACACAGTCTAATAAATAGATTGAATTTGTAAGATATCCATTTTTTTCTTCGTCTTGGAATTTAAAATTAAATTTTTTAATATCATACTGTTTTTGTTTTTAATTAGCGCGTTATAAATAAGTAAGTAGCATGGAATAGGTAAAAATTTTGCGAAATATTTTTATAATCGTTATGATTTACTAGATCAGTAGTTTCTTGTTTGCGTTTTGTTTTTTTTTTTTTCTGACTTAAGCTTTTTTAAACCGCATATTAAAAAACAGTTATTATAGTTAATGAATAGAAAATTATTGGATTAAAATCGATCAAAATTGAATTAATTATTCTGTGGTTAATTAATTTAAATGTAGGTCATTAAGAATTGATTTTGTGGTACAGTGTAAAGAGTTGAACTCAGTTATATTATTAGTTATTTATTTATTAAAGATTATTGAATTAGTAACTCTTTAATAGGAAATAAGTAGTTGTTAGAGTTGATTATTCAAAACAACCAATATAAATGTATAGATATCTACTAGTTGTTAAGTAATTAATTTATATGGGAATGGAAATTCAGATTTCTGTTTTAAATGAACTCTTTTAAACTTATCATAAACCTTTTAAATTACTTAAGAGATGATGATGTGTGGAAAAGTATTAGTTGAAAGAGCTGTAAGAAAAAATCTATTGTTTTTATAAGAAATAACTAAGTATCTTATGGTATATATTTTATTTCTTTTTTTTTTTAATAAAACTACTTATCACTTACTGTCGATTTCTCTAAATGACAAATCCAACTGCTTTTCCAATATAGACGATTTTCTTGACTGGAATTCATAATGCCTATAAAGATTTTATTGCATACAATGATAAAACTAAACTTCAGTGAAGAAATAATTTATTTAACACGGAAGAATATGACTCGAGGAAATGCCGTTATCTTGCAATATTAAATGTTAAATAAAAAATTTTAGTTTCATCGTTTTGATATAACATTAATTTAATTGAGCTAGAATTAAATTATATATTTTAAATTTAAGAATTTACAATTCTAAAAAATAGAATTGTAAATAACAATACATTGACTTTAGACGAGTTTCTAACTTTTTTGAATATACGTTTATAACTGAGTGACCTTTAAAATTGATTTGGATATTCAAAATCTAGGAATTCAAACCAAATATCTGATTATTCAAATCAATCTTATAAACTCACTTGAAGTTATACTGATAAGTGAATTTTGGTTTAAGCAATTGTCGATCATTAGGTGCTTGATGTCTATTAATAATATGAGAGAGGCCTGGATATAAAGCATGATCTCCTCACGCAATATCTTATATATTTTGATAGATGTTATTCCTCATTTATATGAATAATTTTGTAATAAATTTTAAATCCGTTATTAAAGCTCTATTTTATTCAAAATTATTATCTTAAATAAAATAATATTGATCATTAATAATACATTTTAATAAAAATTATATTGCACGTGCCAGATATGTTATTTAAAACCTTTTTTTTTGTTTGAAAATGAATCCGATACATTTAATTTATAAAATCATTTAAATATTATGACGGATATTAATAAAGTTTATTATACATATTAAGTACTTATATTTAATATTCCATATTTATTCTGCATTAATTAAGTACAAAATAATAAATTAAGTAAGATGACATTTTTTTTTTAATATTAATTTGCTTATTATATCATTTAAATTATTCAAAATTTAAAAAAATATTTATGTAGGAGTTAAATTTCCATAAAAATGATATTTTTTTATAATCATTTTGGAGGGCTCTTGTTCTTTTTTGCGTATACAATAAGTTATCTATATAAAAAGCTTCAATTAATTAAAATTAATTTAAAAAAAATTGAATACATTGTTATTGATCAATCAAAAAAAAAATAAAAAATTGAAAGCATTTTCTGTTTTCAATTCAAAATAATTTCGTTTCTGATTCGTTTCGCTCAAAATAATTGAAATTGATATTTTCCATCGATAGACCCCAAGGAAGTGGCGAGGGGTTGAGGATTTTAGATGTGAATTAAAATGTTTGAAATAGTTTTTTTTTATCAATTAGCTTCTGAACAATTTGTGAATATTTCCATATTATTTTTGAGTATATTTCCAATTTACTTATCATAGTTGAAGAAACTAAAAAAATGACTTGTCATTTTATATCTAAAGAATATGGAGAGCCTATTAATTGCGTATTACTTAAATTTTTATACGAAGTTAATATGGATTATTGTTTCTAGTTGCGATATTAGAATGACTTGTAGTAATTAGTCGTACGTGTATTTTAGTTTCCAATCTTTCATATGGGATTGGAATTAAATGTATTAATTGATTTGAAGTGGTATAATATAGTAGTATTATAGTTACGTAAAGTTTCTTTGATCAAAAATTTATTTACTAAAAATGAGAACCCCAGATGTCACATGGATTATTAAGACATTATGAATGAAAGTAAATGTGAAAAGATTCTATAAGAGCTTCATATAAGATAGATTATTTTTTTTTTGGAATTAAAATCGTGTTACTTAATGGTAACGTGGGGTGACAAAAGTCCAGGGGTCAAAAAGACTCCTGGCGAGATATAACTCAAAAAATAAGATAAAGCTTTTAGAGGAATTATTACTCAGATGAGTGAGCCTTTCGTTAAAATATAAGTCATAATTCCCTATTATATTTATGTGATTAGGTGTAACGACAAATTTTGAAAAAAAATAAAGCTCAAATTCAAATAAACCGAATTTTAATTAATTTTATATGAGAAGTCCCAGGGGAACTTTTGGCTTTGCTTCAAGTCATTAGACCCTTTGGGATTTTTTAACTCCGGGACTTCTGTCATCTCATCTAGGGATAATATTAGAATAAATAGTGTCATGCTTGGTTTTCTATATAATGATTTCCAGTGTCATTATTAAATTTGGGTTTGAAAAATAGGTTCATTACCTCATTAACGAGGTATGATTAGTTTCTTTATTATTTTTAGACATATTTCTTTAGTATCTGAAGTTCACATTGATATGAGCGAAAGTCTCATTCTCAGTCTTCGAATAATATTTGTGATTTGAAATGAATTTAGCGTCAGATGAAGTTGGTGTTTTTTTGAAAAAATTTAAGAAAAAAATTAAATCTAATCCAGAACCTATTTTTCGGCCTGTTAAAAGCCACCTTTGAAAAAATTTTGGAAGCGAACCCATCAAACAATTCATCTAGATTGAGGATAGCTCTCACATAGATGTTACTTTCATATATTTCCATAATACTGATCGTCTAAGCACCCAAGTGTAAGGGTCCCAAATAAGAGAAAGGACGAAATAGAAAATCTCGGCATTTCTTCCACTGGCAAGAAATAGAAAAACTCTGCCTTTCCTCCTCTCCCAGCAAAAACTGTTGTAAAATTTCAAATGGGCGTCAATTATTACCACTACTAGCCACGAATAGTGCTTATTATCGAAGGGTGCTAACAACTTTACAAAAACCACAAAACTGGAAAATTTATAATAAACAAAGTATACTTTAAATCTTTCCAAATTGTCAAGTCAATCAAAATTGGGGGAAAATTACATTTAAAAATACTAACAACCTTGATAATATTAATACAGATACATTGCATTTTATAATATTTACTTTTCAAATTTTATGGCCCAATTCATTCCAAAGTTTGTATAATTTCAAAAAAAAAAAAACGAAAACACCAAAAAAATATGGTACATTAAAATTTTATGAGTTCTTTCACTTTTTTCATTTTTTTTTTTATCAAAATATTAAAGGTAATCATTTTTTTTTAGATGAAAATCAATAATTTTTCACATTAATATTTTTACAGTTAATATTACCACACAAATTTTTCATATCTATTTCCATCACATATCTTAAGATATTCACCACATTATAATGTTGAGTGTTTGCAACACAATATTGTTGTATGTGTACCTACTTCCACTTTTGTAGTTATAAAAATTGTTTTATTTTTTTTTTTTTTAACAGAAGGATTTTCAAAATTTAATTCAACAATTTCACCCTCTCTTTTATCCTTATACCCTTTTTTTAATTTCATTCAATTGTATTCCTTTCCTTTTCTAAATTTTGTATCTAAAGTTGAGGAAAAATGAGAGAGAGGGAGTAAAAAGATTTTACCTTATTTTTTTTTTAAAGATTAAAGGGAGGAATTGGGGTAAAATAATCCAATTTATAAAATGTAACAACCACTTAACTGTACTGATAGTTTGTATAGTCCCTGTATTTGAAAAGCAGTTTGAATTTGGCATTTAGAGAAATCTGCAGTAAGTGGTAGTTTTTTTTTTTAAAAAAAAGAAAATAAAGGAAATAAAATATATATCTATAGATAGGTACTTATATCTACAATAGAATGAATTTTCACAAGTTTTAGTTTTTTTTTAGAACAGTTTTTAGCTTATCTTAAAGATACAATGTTATTTTTTCTGATTTCTGGTTGTTTTTTTTTTTTTTTTGTATTTTTTATGGACTTTTTAACTTTTATTTGTGAAGTTGTTTCTGGGTAGATATTGCGTAGCTATGGGGATTTTTTTTATTATTTTTATTTTTTGCCAATGGCATAAAATAAACAAATTTTAAAAAATCTTGTTTTTCAATCATATTACGCAAACAGTCGTTTTTATTTTTTTTTTGTGTAATATGAATACAATTTCAGTTTTTCCTATTTTCCGTTTTTTGAATTTTTATGAAAAGACTTCCGTGGAAAAACATTGGAGTTTTTCTTTAATTTTTTCCATTGAATGGAAAAAGAAAGGAAAAATTTAATTTTATAGTACGTATTTATTTTTCTGTTCTAAAACTGGTGTTTTGTTTTGTTCAGAATGAGATGGATGGGATGGTGTGAAGGGAAAGAAAGGAGAAGGAAGATGAGATTCAGAAAATGGGCGGTTGAAATTTTACTCCCCTTCAACAAATAAATAATATGTCCTTTAAAATATAAAAAACGAGGAAGATTGTAGCATAGACAGTGGCAACTCTAGGATACACGTATGAACGTTTTATGAACATTATATTATCTGGTTATGAGTTGTAAGTCTGTTACTCGAACTGCACTAGACTAATTAAATTTTGCAGAAACTTTAGTTATAAAACTCGAATTTTTCTTCAGGGATATGTCAAATATCTTTAAAGTTTAATAAATATCACATGTGGCTCACGCATCCCAGACTTCTTTGAATTATGTAACTAATAGGTGTAACTAATAGGCGACGCTATCAAACAAGTAAAACTTTTGCCATTTAACTCTCGTTGTAATATTGGAGCGATTGTAGGTATTGATATAGGCTCTATTAAACTGAATTCAGTTATGCCTTTTCTTAAGTAATTTCAACCTAACCCCAGAGGAGCTGTAAGTGCTCAATTGTATGCTGTGCGAACAGAAAGCTGAGAAAAATTGGTTATGGAAACTTATTAGTTGTGAGGACTGCTGAGATGTGGTGCGTGCTTTCATATAATGTGTTTCTCTGTGTCAATAACGTGCCATACTACAATGTGCAAAAATAAGAAATGAATCTTTTTCGGTACGTTATCAACCCTCCCCATTAACATCCTATTTTTACAAATAAATAAACCTACATATGTATAGTGGGTTTATCCGCTTCTAGCTTTAAAAAAATTTACTTTTGACAAAATTCCAGCCACCCAGCCTTATTAAATATAGAGTTATGCATTTAATAAAAGTAAGTTGCTTTTCAGCTAAAGTGGCTGAATATTAATAGCAGAGAAGGTATTTAAAAAGTGTAACTAATCTTAACTCCTTTAGCTTTTGAGTTATGCTGTAGATGGATATACAGAGCAAAATCAATTTTCTATTTGATTCTCATCTAATCCCAACCTTAGCGTCAATATCTACATCCCTTGCTTTATAGCGTTACAAACGGTATGGCATATTTAGTATACCTTTCGAACTACATTCATAAGACTATAAAAATCAATTCCTTTCTCACTCCATTATTTTTTATTTTTTATATTATTTTGTTATGTTTTATGATCTTAAATAAAGATTGTTTGTTTTTTCATCTCCGACCAAGGCAGACCAAGCCAGACCAATTGAATGAATGTACATTCGTCCATTGTATATTAAAAATATAAATACACAACAAAGTACAAAATAAAGACAAAAGAATTTTTTAAAGTTTTGTATTTATAAAGAATAAATAATTTAGTTGTCCGGACCAACCAATTCTTTAATCCCAATTCCAATCTAATACCAATTTCTGTTTGTACCATTTATACATTTTATACAAAAAAAAAACAAAATACCCGTAAAAGATTGTATATGGTCATAAGAGAAGACCATTTTGTATTTTATTTTTTTTTTTTTATAATATTTTTGTGTCTTTAGAAAATTAGAAACAAATCCTGGGATGATTAGTTGGAAAATACAAAAACAACAAAACAATGAAGAAGGAATAATAATGCATTTATAATTTGCTTTTGGGGTCGGTCGGTCTCTTCAAATGTCTAGAATATTTTGTAAAATAAGGGGGAAATTGTTTTTGTTATCTGAATTAAAAAGCGTTTGATATAAAAATTGTTAATTATATTTTTTTTTGGTTTGGTTTTGATTATGAATCATTTTTCAATGATGATCTGTTTTTGAGGAATTTTGCTGAGTGTTGTTTTGTTTTTGACTTGGGAAAAATTTCGTCTGAAGTATTTGTGTTACCTATCTTCAGAATTTTAAATGATGTGCTGATTAAAGTGGATAAGTTTTGACAGAGAAATTTAAAGATTTTGATTGTTTTGCTATCCTTCGTGGAATCCGTAAAATCTAATGCGGGAAAAAATAATTTTTAATGAATTACAGTGTTCGCTTTTCCTAAGAGAGAAAAAAACCTTTAAAGCGCACCTAAATACCTTAACCGCTTGGTACTTAGTGTGAAATTCTTACACTTTTCCTAAAGTAGTAAAAAACTTAAACAAGGTATCCAGGAAACAAAGCCCCCTTGGACAGAACAAAAAAAACTTACCCACTTAAACAGAATAATTTGACAGCCTAAAATTAGCGATGGAGTGACACCAAGAAGCAGTAATACTTATTGTGAATAATGTAGCTTTCGTCCTAAGTTACTTTATAGAATACTATGTAAACTACTGCTATTGAACATGACCAGAAAAAGGAATTTAAGCTTAAAAAATTCAGCCATTAAAGTGTCGTCGCCTTTGCTTCTTCTTCGTCAGACGATTAGATAAGATTCTGTAAGCTTGCGATAATAGTACTTGCACTATATATATATTTATAAATATATTAATAAATGATTGAATGTATTTTTTCTACATACATAGAGTTCCTATAAAGCATGAGTAACAAACTGAAGATCTTATACTAAGCTGGGACTCAAACTCAAGCCTCTGGAATGAAGTTCGCTATCCTAAATACTGTTCCAGTTAGAAAATTATGTAAATTGTAGAATTGAAAGAAAAACCTTAATTTATTAAACGGTCGTCGCCTTTTTTTCTTCAGACTTTTAGATAAGATTTCGTAAGTTTGTGATAAATTTACCTGAAGCCAAATTTTTTAGATTTTAATATTTTTGTCTACATACATAAAAATTCTACAAAGCATAAGTTATTAACTGATGATCTTAATCTAACCCACATTGGGATTCGAGTCCAGGCTTCTGGAATTAAAGTTCACCATTCTACTTAATGTACCACTCAATCGATTTTAAAAGTTGTTTTAAATAAAATGATTACATGAAATTATTTTAAATAAAATGATATCATCTTTTTCCCTAGTCTTTATACCTCACATCCCATTGAATTTTTACCCTGAAATTAGTTTTTTGTTTTATCCAAAATTTTTTCAAATAAAAAATCAATGAGTCATTGAATTTTCTATTTAATTTTTTTTAATTCTTTTACTATAAATTTAAAGTTGAATCCTACACAATTGTCCTTAAAAAAACAAAATTCTCCAATCCCTTGTAATCGATATTTTTTTTTTAAATATAAAAACTTATCCTATTTTGTTAAAATCCTCCTTAAAAACAAATTTAACTCAAATATCCCCTGCATATCCTCTTCATATCCCATCCCATCCTATCCCATTCCTTCATCACCTAAGCCCCAAAAAAACCCTTTCAAATAAATATCTTTGATTGATTTCTTAAAAAAAAACTAAAAAACTTATCAGAAAGAAAAATCTTCACTTCAATTAGATTTGGGATTCACTATTTTTCTTTAAATATATGCATATGTGTGTTTTATATGTGTATTTTATATGTGTGTAAATGTGTACAAGACACTAAGCACACTAAACACTTAACTTAGAGAATTGGGAAAAAACAAAAAAAAACTGATTTTGTTATGGAAAAAACTTTTTTTTTTTTTTTTTTGGAATTTTCCATTACGAAAAACTTTTTTATTTTTGTTGTTGTTTTTTTTTCGGAAAATTCTACAAGGAATTCAAGTTAAAGTTTTTTTTTTTTTATCCTAAAGTAGAAAATCTCTTTTATCAATATTATTATTAGAAACTGAAGAAAATACACTATATGTATAGTAGGTACTAGAATATAATCAGAATATAACAGTAAAATTACTAGGATGTACTTAAATTATTATATTTTTTGTTGTTGTTGTTGTTGTTTTTATTTTGCATAATATTTAAACCCCTAAAAATCCTTAAACCATCTTCTAATGATTTGCTTTTGTATTTTGTGAATCCTTTTTTTTTGTTTGTTTTATTTTGTTATAAGTGTGTGTATTGTATATCTATATGGAAATGTGCTTCGGGATTCTAATGTATATATATATTTATATATATATATATGTATATGTATGAAAAACCACAACAGATTTCTCAAGGGTTATTTTCTAAACAATTTTTTAACTAAAAATTCTTTTCTAAAAAACAAAAAAAAATGATTGAAAAACATTTTATCTGAAGATAGTTAGAAATTTATATATATATACAGGGTGTCCGGGACTCAAGTACGCGCACTTCCCTCAGTGATTGGGGGCATTAAAACAAACAAAAAATTGTACCGGAGGGGGGGGGTCTATTGTGGACCCTTTTCGAGATATGAGGGATTAAAGATTTAAGGAGACTTTTCATAAAAAAATCAATAACTTTTGAACAGCTTCCTGTAGAGAGAAAAAAAAAAATCTATTTTGTAGAGTATGTGTCAGCTTTAATTTTTGTGTACTAATGATCACCATATAACCAACAGTTACAAAGTTATGAAGGTTACAACTTACTCTACAAAATAGATTTTTTTTTATCTCTCTACAGTAAGCTGTTCAAAAGTTATTGATTTTTTATGAAAGGTTTCCTTAAATCTTTAATCCCTCATATCTCGAAAGAGGTCCACAATAGACCCCCTCTCCACTACAATTTTTTGTTTGTCTTAATGCCCCCAATCACTGAGTGCAGTGCGCGTACTTGAGTCTCGGACACCCTGTATATATATATTTATTATATTTTATGGTATATAAAGTGTATATGTAAATATAAAATAAATAAATATACATAGAAGAATTTTACAAAAGAATTTATCTGAATTAATATTTCATATAAATATTTACTAGATCATAAATAAGAAAAAAAAAAAAAAAAAACAAAAATAAAAAAAAAAAAAAAAACTAAAAGAAATATTTTAGAAAGTTGGTATTATTGAAAAAGGAATGGAAGAAAATAGTTCTGGAAAATATAATTTATTAAAAATAGTTTTTTTTTTTCTTTTGTCTCTTTCTAATTTTCTATATTTATTGATTTTTTACTTTTTTTTTTTTTTGCATATTTATTTATTTGTTGTTGTTCTTGTTTTTTTTTTTACTTTGACAGAAAGATATTTTTCTTCAGTTCAATTTCAAGAATGTTGGAATAGTTCAATAGCTTTAGTTTCTTTTTTTTTTTTTTTTTGATATTGCATTAAAAATTACAGTGGAGGATAAAATTGAAGGAGTGTAAATTACTTATATAGGTACTTTGATAATATAAGTTAGGAACTTTGTTGTATAGAACAAAAATTTTAAGTTATTTCAATCAAGGACCTCTTTTTAACATTATTAGAATCAAAGTAAATAATACATTTGGATTAAGTAGCTCCGTTCCTTCCATTGTAACTGTAGGCAGCAGTATAGAGAAATATTTAATTTATGTGTCTTCATGTCTCTATGGATACTATATGTCTCTATGGATACTCTATGTTTCTATGGATACTCTATGGATATTCTATGTCTCTATGGATACTCTCAAAATGGAACCAAATTTCATATAAATGTTCAAGTTTGAATAAAGTCTTAAAAAATGATTTTCAGAACTAATAGATATACCTAAAACTGCTCTTAAGAAGTGCGTAGAACTACTTCAAATCAAAACGATGAATCTCTTCTAGTTATCTAAGAGCCTTGCGATAATTCGAATGTAACTTTAGATTCTAAATGAATTTCTTTAGATCGTTATAAATTGTATTGAGTTTTCAGTAAAAATGCCAGAATGTCATGTATTCAAGACCGTTCCTCTTTGACAATAAGATTGTTCATAAATCTATATTTTAAAAGTCGCAGCAATATACCGTCACATGGGGATCCAACTATAAGTTCTTAGCAAGCTTTACAAATTGATTTTTCAATTCCTGATTCCAAGTTAAGTTACTATTCTTAGTTATTAGTGAGTTTTTAAAATTTTTCTATAAAAGTCATAGATACAATGCTTTTTTTTTTAAAATGACAGTCAAGCGATTTACTCTTCCCATTTAAAATACATATTACATATTTTGTCCCTTACTGTACAAATAGTGCAAACGTACCCCTACATATTCATTAAATATAATTTATGTATATTTATATGAAAAACATAATAATTAAGAAGATACATAATATTAAGTATCTATATATATTTATATATACATAATATTATAATATATGATTTTTAATTCTAATATCTTCTTCAATTACCCTTTCTTTTCTTTCATATATTTTCTTTCTCTTTCTAATTTTCTTCATTATTATTTTGTATTAATATTTGTGTATATATTTTCTTAAATAACTCATAAGATACTAAGAGGGTATTGATCTGTCTGCTCTTCGTATCTATAAATCTATCATAGATATATATACATAGGTAACCAAAAATTATATATATATATATATTTATGTGTCTATGAAAATATTTGATGAGTTTTGTGTATTGGTTTTTGTTTTTTCTCTAGAAAATTGTTTAAGTAATTCCCAAAAGTTAAATACAAGAAAAAAGAACTAACTTAGAACAATTTAGGATTTTGTATACATGTTTATATATAATATGTACATGTATTCACAAATTTTTTTTCTATATATAGTATCTTGTACCACTTAACTAAAAAGGACCCTCTCAGGATATTGTTATTATACTATATACATTATGCTATGTACATATGTACCTATTATATTATATTATTTGTATTATATATTAATATTTATTTTTGATTTAAACTTCAAGAAGTTGGGGAAGAAAAAAAAGTAAAAAAAAATTAAAAGTTTTATAATCGATTCTTACACTTAAAAATATAAGTGGATTTTTGTGAAGGAATACATGGTGAGGTTTGTGAACTATATTAAAATGAGAGAAAAGGGTTGTTAAAATATATTAGTTTAATTTATTTGTATTATTAAGTCTATATTTAGTAAATATGAAATATACTTAATTCAATTTGTATAATTTATATCGTGTATATTCAGAATCTTAAGATTTTAATGGAAGTTACAACTTGTCGGTATACATCTTCAGAATGAAACATTGTCTATAAGGGAGAAAATTGGTTTAAGTGTGTTACAGTCTTTAAAAGCTTATTATTAGAATTTAATAGCAGCAAACTTATTATTGATTACTCATAGATTTTGATGATTATTTATTTATGATATTAAATTCTGGTTCAAAAAAATTAAACTCAAGCAATAGGACCTATGAACTTAAACTTGAGAATTGGACAAATAGTAATTTGATAATTCTGATAAGCAAATCAAATGGAAAATAGAAAACTATTAAAGAAATGTGATTTCAATATTAACTTAAGATTACGATTTCCTAAATGTTACGTCCGGCCAGTTTTATGATTTGTTGTAGAGTCCTGGACACTCAAAGTACTCGTAGCTATTATAAACAAATTGGAGGCATTTGAGATGTGGAACTATAGACGTCTGCTAAAGGTATCTTGGACAGATCACATATTCAATATGGAAGTTATACGGAGGCTTCATAAAAAAATAGGGTTACTTTTAATAATTAGAAACTGTGACCTATTTTGGTCATTTGAATTGCTGTTTAGACTGCACAAAATAGGAATCACTACAGCTTGTTGTCGAAGCCAGAATAGAAGGAAAACGACGAGTATATAGGAAGTAACTATAATGACTGAGAATTATAAGTAAGTGGAACACAACTGGAGTGTTACTTTCTATGGCAAGTTTGAACACAACTGGAGTGTTACTTTCTATGGCCACAAATAGAATGGAAAGTGCTAAAATTGTAGCCACCTTAACACAAATTAACACGCCGGCATTCAGCCGGCATCAATGGGTAGGAAGAAGAATAAGCCATTAAAGTGATTGTAAAGCTTCTGAACCTAGTTACCGTTTAAAACACCTATTTAACCAGGAAATATAATTTGGCTTAAAATTCTTTACCAAAAATGATTATATAAAAAAATACAGATATCAAAGTGTGCATTTGAAAAATATCTTTCTTTATTCAGATCCCAATTTCTTTTCTAACCCTGATTTCATATTCAGTTTCAACATTCTTCCGGGTAATTTTTTAACTATATTGTAACTATGAGCAACAACAAAGAGATCCTCCGTTTTAAATAAAGAGATAACTGTACCGTACTCAAATCAATGTTAATTAAATTATTAAAACTCTGTTATTGTATCTAACGGTAAAACCTGTCCAGATATTTTTTTTTAACTACATACAACAACGAATCATCATGCAACGAACTGCATAATTGACGTTGTAGTAGAAAAACCGATGTTGTGTTGTATGATGCATCGTAATCTTAAGTTAATGTTGACATCACAATTTCTTAGAATTTAACTCGTAATTAAGTACCGATGCTTCTCATACCTGTGTTGTGTTACCTGTTCTCATACATGGCTTGTGAAATGCCTGTTGCGCATCTATTATAAATCCAAAAACACGATGATATTTCTAATTCAATTTTTTATACAATTTTTAAAAGTTTTTTAAAAATTTTATTTCAATAACAGATAGTTTTTTGTTTAATTTGACAATAATAAATGCATATTCAATGTTCTCTCTGTCCTGTAATTGTCCTTTTTTTTCTAATAAATTTTTTTATATATTTAACAAGAACATATAATCAATATGAAAATTTTTATTCAGTGTCCTTTTAACATTTTATTTAAAAAACTTGGAAAAATAAAACACGGATCTGTAAGCTTTTACAGTTAGATGAGGATAGAAAATATGGAGACTTATTATATAAATATATATAATATATATATACATAAAAAACTATTCTAAAGAATTGAAACAGAATCCACCTCTTCCTGTAAATGACATGTCAAAAGTATAAAAAGAAAAATCGATTTCAGGAAAAACGGCAACAACAACAACAACAGCAACGAGATGAATAAAAATAAATGTTGACACCAGAAACTTAATCTTTTCTACTATACTGTTTTCCGTTGATTTTATTTTTCGTTGTACTCATCTTTTGTTTCTCTCTCTTTTTATTGCTGTTTTTTTTTTCCTATCTATTTGTAATGGCTAACACCGGAAAGAAAACTGCAAAAGTGTTAAATCCTTAAAATTGCATTCTAACATACAACTATATATACAAAATCAAGACAATAATTTAGTATTCTCATATATTGATGAGTTAGTTGCTAGATTGGTTGAATGGTTTTCGTGTTAAATCCCAGCAAGATTTTTTTGTTGCAAAAAAAACACAAAAAAAAATTAAAGTACATATATATTATATATATATATATATGCAGATTACAGATATGCATATAATATGATATTTTATATAATATATTAACATGTATTTTAAATAATTTATAATGTACAACTGTGGTCATATATGTACAATTTATATAAAAGATGTTGCTGCAATTTTTAGGAATTTAAAGATCTTGAACGTTCGGGTATATACCCGCCGATTCCGCGTATTCTGCAAATAAGCTGCCATAGAGTTAGGAATTATTGTGTGTTTTAATGTAAGTGAATAAAATGAGACTATAATTGACCCTTAAAAAAACCTGTTATGTTAAAACCGTTATTTTTGAATAAAATAAATTTACATGATATTGTAGCATGTAAAAACTTAATAAGTTTTGGTTTCACTCTTCATCAAACCTCGTTATAAGAGTCCCAGCCAGCTCTCTTCTGTAAACTCTGTATTGAAATTTGATTTCATAGGTTTGAAGCCGGATTCTGGAAAACGTTTTTTAGGATATATGGTTCTTTATCGTTGTAAAGCTTTAGTCTTCACTTTTTTGTGATAATTTGCAAATGCGGTAGTTCGAATTAGATTTAAATGCCTTCGAAAGGTAATTCAAATATAAGTTCTTTAGAATTCTAAAATAGCAACAGTCCAAAAATTTTCCAGCACTTATTTGATTTGGTTGGAGCAACGATGTCCTGATTTGAGCTAAAATACTTAAATTAAAAGAACAATTCCTCAAAATTAAGATTTAATTTCTTGAAAAATGCAAGGAAAGTTGAACTCGACCTCTCTTTCAATTCAGTTCAACTACCTATTAAGTATTTTTAATGTATTTGGCGTCCTTTTACTACATGCAAAGGACCTACTGCAGGACACATAAAACAAATGCAAGAAAACTTGAACTAAACTATCTTTTTCAATTCAGTATAACCATATTTTTAAAATATACTCACGTTTTCTTTGCCACGACTGCAGCACACATTAAAAAAAAAGTTGTAGAAAATAAAATTGATATGTCCTTAGAATTGAAAATTGAGATGAAATCAATATTGATAAATGGTCACCAGAATTTTTCTTTTTAGTTTTTTTATATCTATCCAATACCAGACAAAATATATGGGATCATAGAGTAAGGTGACGATTATCCTACATATATATATTTATATATATATATTCAAACATCTAATTTTTTATACATGTGTATGTTTATTCCTTTTTTGCATTTTATTAGCGTCGGATTTTATTTTTAATAAATTCACGTTGGTAAGGATTCTAATAGAAAGGTTTAGAGAGAGAGTGAGGGGAAGAGAGAAATGGAGAGAAAAAAACAAACAAACAAAGTTCATTTTTCATGAAATTGCATCCTGATTAGCAATGTAATATAAGAGACTCGTTCATACCTATACTTATATATGAAAAACAAATAAACAGTAAAGAATATAGAATTATCCTTTTTTTATTTTAAAACAAAATCATCGTCACAACAAGGATAAAGACGTTGTTTTTGAACTGAAAAATTATAAAAAGTTTTTGTTTTTTTGAATTTACATTTTATATGCAATAATTTAATGTAGATATATATGGAAGTCTGTTTACTCTTAAAATACACTTAGTATATTAAAAATGTAAGGAACTCGTTATTTATTGAATATGCAAGGATTTAGTCAAGGATTATGATATGAATAAATTGGAAGGTAATTTGTAAGCGAAGATCGTTTAAGTAGTATGAAAAATTGTGAAAACTTTGGAGTAATATTTAATTAGACCACTTTGTATCATAGTTTCGAAATGAGAGTTCCTCTTATGTACCTTTGACGTGAACTAAAATGGTGAATCGGATTTTCCATATACACCTCGAAATTTCTTCTTGAGAATTCTGTCCTTCTGTTTCTGAAATTTGGAATTCTCTGAAGCGCAATCTGTCCTTGTGTACTGAAATTTGGAATTCTCTCACGATCGGGGTTCAAATACCTTTCACACATCTCCCAAGAACACCTAAGCATATTTTCGAAATTGATAAAGATAGAAACTTTAAATTCGGTTCAAGGGTATTATGTCCGGTTTTAAATATGTTCCTGAATTTGAGATGGTTCGCATATCATTACAAAAATGTTATGTCCTGTTTTCCTTATACTTCTGATATTTTACATGAACTGGAATGGTGGTCATGTGCTTCCCAAAAACTTTTTCTTTTTAACTTAAAAAAACCTTTTGCAGGCGTAGGGTATTACTAAGTCGGTTGCATTGATCTACGTCTGTTTCATTACTTGTTTATTATTATTTTCCTGTGTCTTTAATGAAAAATAATTGTTGGAAATTTAAAATTTTTATTTTCATTTAAATATTTGTATACCTTAACTAACCAATTTCTTTTCTTATTTCATTTCAGGTAAGGAAAATTACACACTACATAAGTGGTTGGTCTATTTCAGTAAGTAAAAAAAAGTTTAAGTAATTTAGAACAATGACAGAGCTTTTATAGAGTCTTAACTTGTAAGGACTAAAAGATTTGAATATCACTTACTTAAATTTACTTAAATTTTCATCACTTCTTTAACTTTTAATCTTAATTTTACGTTAATTGGCAATTTTTAACGAGTTCTTGACTATGTTGTGTGTTGTTTTGGCGGCTGCCTTTTCTTATTCCTTGAGTGATCCACTTTATTGTATTTTGGGGTTTTGTTCGTAGATGATTGTTTAGGCCTATGACCTACACATTTTCATTTCATCCGTCTAATATATTCAAAAAAAATATCTCCATTTCTTCCCCAGTTAATTTGCAGAGTTCTCCGTTTCAACAACTGCTTGAATAGACTATGGGACAACGAAGGATTTGTTAATTATCATTTCTGTATGTGGTTCAAAGTATTGATTCTTCGAAAAATTTTCTTGTCATATGGGAGAAGGAATCTGCAAATCAATTAATCAGATTAACTTTATAAATTTTGATGAAAATTATCTTGGGGAAGACGTGGTATCTGCAATTCAGGCGTTAAATAAAGTTTCCTTTGTAGAAAATTTTAATTTACTCCTTCCTAATCGCAATAAGAAAGCTTTTACTTAGTTATATTAACTTTCATCCTGTATTCAAAAAATAACTAACTTAATCATTATATAATCTATTTAAATACAAAAAAAAGTTATTTTAAAACTATTTTAAATCTTAAATATCTTAAAAAATTCCTTTCAGGAAGATAAATTTCCTTTAATATTCTTATTTAAATTGCTTGCCTTTATATTCAAATTAATACTCAAAATTTCCTATTAAAAAGACTCAAGGATTCAAGAACTCAAATCCAGTTCAGTTTATCTTTTAATATTAAATTAAATCCATATAGTTAAAATAAACTATAATCAAATCTTAAAAATACTTTCCTTTTGACTTTTAACATTTATTTCGTCCTTTTTCTTGTTTTTTTTTATATTCTTCTTATTTTTTTTATTATCGCTGTTTAACTGACCAAAGTTTTGATTGCATTTCACTTTTTTTACTTTTTTTTTTTATTTTATCAAAATTTTCCTCAATCTCCATTTCCCACCCAATTTTCATTCATTCATTTTTTCTTTTACATATTTTCACTTCAATTAACGCAAAATTACTTCAGAAAAAATTTTTTTTTTTTTTTGTCTTTTGAATTTTTCAGAAAAAAACGAAAAATAAAAATGAAAATTCATTTCCTTCCAAAAAAAAAAAATTGAAAGCGGGGCAAAATCGAATGAAAAGGAAAAGGAGAGAGAAAATCTTAAAAAAAAAAAAATACATAAAAGTTAATGAAATGAAAATTTGTCATATTTTTTTTTAGTTTTTTTTTTTTTTATATTTGTTGGACGGTACCATACCACAACCCTCCTTCTCACACTCCCTATCACTACTTTTTACAATTATTATTCTTCCCCATGTTTTGAAAATTTTAGAACAATTTTGAGGTTAACACCATTTTGAAATAAAAAAAAAAAAAAAAAAATTAAAATAGCACAAGAAAGAGATAGAAAATAATATTGTAAAATTTAAAATTTTTTTTATTACCTTATCTTTTTAAAAACATGGTTTTTTTTCGTTGTATTTTTGAATGAGTTCCTGAGCGATGTCAAGGCCAGGCTATTAAAATGTCTTTAGAATTTGTATACTATAATTGTTATAATGGGCCATGCTCTAATACTATAACTAGTTATACACTCAGAGTTTATTACAAGTCAAGCTGATTTTTTTTATATTATAATCATACAAAAAATCACAGCAACTGCTGATGATGTTTTTATGATAATGGCTATTCACCATCAATGTGAGCAACACAGATCAGTTCGGTATATTGGTCATAGAAATATAAATAGATGATGTAAATGAGGACAAATAATTGAAAAGAAAAAAACGGAACGGAACAGTGTATATTGTGTACAGTGGAATGTTAAATTGGTTGGTATTTTTTGTTTGTTTTTTTTAATTTTAATAAGGGGTATTTTCCTCAAAAGTCGGGGAAAAAATAATATGTAAGAAATAAAGAAAATTTCTTTTTGGAAAAAGTGGTACAAAATGCCGTTGGCAGGAAATATTTGAATGGTTTTGAGAAAAAAGTGGTTTTCTGTTGATTCTTAGATTGTGATATGAAACTTTTCTGGAAGCGGGGGAAATGAACAAAGAGGATGAGGAATATCTTAAAGAAATTTTGACTAATATAAGAACATTTTTTTGTACCTAACTTTTATATTTTGTTATTTGTTTTAAATGCTAACAAGCCCAAAGAATCTGGCTATGTTGTACATAATGAAGCAAGTTTGGCGAAGGCGTTGGAGGAACAATTTGAAGAGGAATTTATATTAGGACAATAAAGTATATAATTCGAGGTTACATTAGAAACGAAACTGCATAGGTTGTTTTTAATACTTTTTAAATTGTAAATTAAAGTGCTCTTACTAGAAAGGAACCTGTTAGAAAGAGAACGTTTCACATTTTAACAAGTTTCATTCACAGTTGTTACAACTAGCACCAACCATCATTTTTGAATTCTAGGAAGCCACAGAATGTAGAAATTTTCACTCAAATCCTTCCGCCTGGTATGTTGGAATTATTGAAGGCAGACGTTCGAATTTTTTCCATAGTAATTATGGAGAAGGAAAATTAAAACAAAAATTTGAAAAAAGAAATAAAAAAATACCAAATATATAAATGATAAGTAAAAAGTTAAAATAAAAAACAACAACAAAAGAATATAAAAAGGAAAATTAGTTTTGAAAAAAACAAAATAAAAGAAAATTTTCTTTTTTTTTGTCTTCTATTGAAAATCCACGAAATAAACCGTCTTATATTCTTTTTAGATTTTTTAAATTTCTGTTTTTTTTATTTTTTTTGTTTTTTTTTTTTGATTACATAAACGTTTCTTCTTATATACCTACTTTGTATATTTTTCAAATTCCTTTATAAAAGAATACAAAATACGAAATGTAAAGTGGATTAAATTATGCATGCATTTATTTGTTTATTCAACATTTTCATAAAAAAAAAAAACAACAACAACACCAGCAACATCAACATAATATCATCATCAAAATGTTGAATAATCATCTCACAGAAATATCATCAAAATAAAGATCCAATAAAAAGTTGTAAAAGTTAAAAAGAAAAAAAAACTAAAAAAATCGTAACAAAAGTATATTTACTTTGTATTGAAATTGATTTGAAAGTAAAAATTGTGTGATTTTTTTTAATAAAGATGGTTATAGTGAGGGCAGAGGGTTCCCAAGAAATATATAAAAGTACTTTAGATCTTATTTGACTTTAAAGGCATTATTATATTCGTTTAATACTAAAATTAGTAAGTAATACTTATTTAGTTTTTTTTTTTTAGTATGCCAATCAAAATAAGTTTATCTCTTTCTTCATTGATTTTTTCTTATTCACTTTTAAGTCCCGAATTTTCTTTACAAAAGATTCTTTCAAATGTTTTTTATTAGAAATATTCAAGGACATTTGCAAAACAAAATTTTGAATATAATATATAAAAAAATTTCTTTGTATTGAAATGTGTTTTCTTTATGTGGTAATTGAAAATAAAATTTTTTTAATTCCATTTTAAGAAAAGTAGGGAAGAATTTGCATTATAATAAATAAAGCATGATTTATAAAAGTTTTACGATGAAGGATTAAAATATTTAAAAATTCCAATGTTTTTTTTTAAGGGGGTTTAAAGGGGTCATAAAAAGTAAAATTTTTTTAAGATTAATCTTAATAAATAAAATTTTTAGTATCTATGACAAGAAAATAGGGATAGAATAAAACTTATAAGTAATTTAAAAGACAATCAGCCCATGGCTATTCTATGTTTGAAACTAGTCTGGAAATATTTAAAATAAAATAATTTCATTATTCTTATTAGGCTATTCCTGGATCTTGGAAGCAATTTTCTAACTATTTTTTAATTTCATAATAAAATACTGTGAAAAAGTACCTTAAATTAAGCTAAAAATTCTTCAAAACAAACTATAGGTCATAAGTAAATAATGATTTAAGTATTTAATCCTAAAAGTATGCAATAAGTTTCAAACACTTTTATAACGGTTAAAATTCAATAAGATTATACTTTTCCAAAAAAAATTAAATATAATTAACGAATTTCAGAAACAAAGTAGGTCAGAAATAAATTTAAACCAGTTTTTTTCTAAATATAAAATGGTTTAAGTATTTAATCCTAAAAGTATGCAATAAGTTAAAATCAATTTTTTTTAAAAAAAGCTTCTTTAAATTATTTTATCTGAAATGATTAATTTTTATTATTTTATTTTAAATTTTCAAGAAAAAAACTATTAGCTATTAGTTTTTTAATGGAAAACCATTTTACACCCATTTATTACATCCGTAAACATTCAATTTTTATAATGGAATAGAATAATATAGAATAATATAGAACAATTCTTTTAAAATACAATCAAATTTAAAAAATAATAGAAAAATGGGATAATTCAAATCAATTTTTTAACATTTCAAAAAAAAAAAAATAAAATAAAAACTAAAAATAAAACAAAATGAAATTGGTACATTTAGAAAATTATCCTCACATATGGTTAAAATCTCATCTTTTAAATGTTTTCTCTTGATTTTCCTTCTATTTTTGTTTTTTGTATAAAAATAATTCAATATAAAATTGTAGTGCCATCTGGCAATCTATTCGGTTTGATGTTCATGCTTCTTAAGGAAGTCAAATGTTGAAACTTTCGTTATGAACTAAAATAAATGACAGATGATACATTGCTTATCTGTGGTAAAAGAGAAAATCTCTATCTATCGGAGATAAAAGAGAAATTGTGAAGGAGATTGTTGCAACTCTAATACTAAAGCCTTGATTCTTTTCAATTCCTTTAAAGCCTTGATTCTTTTCAATTCCAAATTTCAGCTCCTAATTCCATGCTGTTAATTCGATTAAATGGCCCCACTTTCATGCTTTGATTTCGATTTGATAAGTTAATCGGACGGTTCCACAAACTTATCATTATGAAAAGTATAGAATATTTATTGAAATTGTATTCGACCACTCCTATGTTATAAGAATCGATAGTTAATTTATTCAAAATTATTTGTTTATTCAACATTTTCATAAAAAAAAAAAACAACAACAACACCAGCAACATCAACATAATATCATCATCAAAATGTTGAATAATCATCTCACAGAAATATCATCAAAATAAAGATCCAATAAAAAGTTGTAAAAGTTAAAAAGAAAAAAAAACTAAAAAAATCGTAACAAAAGTATATTTACTTTGTATTGAAATTGATTTGAAAGTAAAAATTGTGTGATTTTTTTTAATAAAGATGGTTATAGTGAGGGCAGAGGGTTCCCAAGAAATATATAAAAGTACTTTAGATCTTATTTGACTTTAAAGGCATTATTATATTCGTTTAATACTAAAATTAGTAAGTAATACTTATTTAGTTTTTTTTTTTTAGTATGCCAATCAAAATAAGTTTATCTCTTTCTTCATTGATTTTTTCTTATTCACTTTTAAGTCCCGAATTTTCTTTACAAAAGATTCTTTCAAATGTTTTTTATTAGAAATATTCAAGGACATTTGCAAAACAAAATTTTGAATATAATATATAAAAAAATTTCTTTGTATTGAAATGTGTTTTCTTTATGTGGTAATTGAAAATAAAATTTTTTTAATTCCATTTTAAGAAAAGTAGGGAAGAATTTGCATTATAATAAATAAAGCATGATTTATAAAAGTTTTACGATGAAGGATTAAAATATTTAAAAATTCCAATGTTTTTTTTTAAGGGGGTTTAAAGGGGTCATAAAAAGTAAAATTTTTTTAAGATTAATCTTAATAAATAAAATTTTTAGTATCTATGACAAGAAAATAGGGATAGAATAAAACTTATAAGTAATTTAAAAGACAATCAGCCCATGGCTATTCTATGTTTGAAACTAGTCTGGAAATATTTAAAATAAAATAATTTCATTATTCTTATTAGGCTATTCCTGGATCTTGGAAGCAATTTTCTAACTATTTTTTAATTTCATAATAAAATACTGTGAAAAAGTACCTTAAATTAAGCTAAAAATTCTTCAAAACAAACTATAGGTCATAAGTAAATAATGATTTAAGTATTTAATCCTAAAAGTATGCAATAAGTTTCAAACACTTTTATAACGGTTAAAATTCAATAAGATTATACTTTTCCAAAAAAAATTAAATATAATTAACGAATTTCAGAAACAAAGTAGGTCAGAAATAAATTTAAACCAGTTTTTTTCTAAATATAAAATGGTTTAAGTATTTAATCCTAAAAGTATGCAATAAGTTAAAATCAATTTTTTTTAAAAAAAGCTTCTTTAAATTATTTTATCTGAAATGATTAATTTTTATTATTTTATTTTAAATTTTCAAGAAAAAAACTATTAGCTATTAGTTTTTTAATGGAAAACCATTTTACACCCATTTATTACATCCGTAAACATTCAATTTTTATAATGGAATAGAATAATATAGAATAATATAGAACAATTCTTTTAAAATACAATCAAATTTAAAAAATAATAGAAAAATGGGATAATTCAAATCAATTTTTTAACATTTCAAAAAAAAAAAAATAAAATAAAAACTAAAAATAAAACAAAATGAAATTGGTACATTTAGAAAATTATCCTCACATATGGTTAAAATCTCATCTTTTAAATGTTTTCTCTTGATTTTCCTTCTATTTTTGTTTTTTGTATAAAAATAATTCAATATAAAATTGTAGTGCCATCTGGCAATCTATTCGGTTTGATGTTCATGCTTCTTAAGGAAGTCAAATGTTGAAACTTTCGTTATGAACTAAAATAAATGACAGATGATACATTGCTTATCTGTGGTAAAAGAGAAAATCTCTATCTATCGGAGATAAAAGAGAAATTGTGAAGGAGATTGTTGCAACTCTAATACTAAAGCCTTGATTCTTTTCAATTCCTTTAAAGCCTTGATTCTTTTCAATTCCAAATTTCAGCTCCTAATTCCATGCTGTTAATTCGATTAAATGGCCCCACTTTCATGCTTTGATTTCGATTTGATAAGTTAATCGGACGGTTCCACAAACTTATCATTATGAAAAGTATAGAATATTTATTGAAATTGTATTCGACCACTCCTATGTTATAAGAATCGATAGTTAATTTATTCAAAATAATGTATACTACTCGTATACCCTTACACAATTGAGTTGCAGCTCCAAGCTTTTTAAATTAAAAAATTTAAGAATTTCCAAACCATTTGTGAGTTAAAGATTTTTAGTGTGGTTTTTAATCTAAAAGAGCTTGAAACGAGAGATTAAGAGCTAGCTCTAAAGTCGAAAATGTTGAGATAAGATTTTATCAGATTTTAAATATTTTAACTCAGTACTCTAATTTTAGAGAAAACTGAATCTTTTAGAGTTGAACTAGGTTAGTTTTGAGCCTTTTAAATTACAGTTTAACATTGCATCTAATTTATCCCTTAATATTGAATTTCGAAGACAATGAATCAGAAGAAACTAGTTTTTGTACAGCTTTCTATAAATTTTAAAAAATTTTATTTAAAATGATAAAATTTCTGTAATAATTTACAGTATTTCAAAAATTTTTCTTCTAAGGACGATGGAATTTCCAATTTTCATTTGGAAAATCCTTAAAGAGGTTCTTAGCACAATTTTAAGAAATGAAAAGCATTACTAATAAAAAAAAAACGAACATTCTTATTCTAATCTACTTTAAGAGAATTTAAAAATAAAAAATATTTTAAAATAGAAAAAAAATAAAAAATTCAACAACACAAAAAAAAAAATAGGAAATATTTGAAAGGCTCTTCTTCTGCTTATCGCATTTTCCTCAATCCTCAAAATAGAAAAACAACAAGGACCATATGGATGAGAGATAAAGAATACCAGAAAAAAATAAAAATTGATTTCACTTTATCAGCTAAATTTTTTTTTATATTTTTATTTTTTTAAGTCAAATAAAAAAAAACTTTGAAGCTTTTGTTGAGGAAAATCAAAAAAATCGAATTTTTTTTTTTTTTTTAAGTTAAAATGTACGTCAATCTTTAAATTCGGTATCTTTGATTTAATTTTTTTCGTTTTTAATGTGCTGTATTTATTTTTCAAAAGTTTAAAAAATTTTTTTTTAAAAGCTTCGAATTAGATGAAGGAACTTCAAATAATATCGTCCTTGAATAAGGATCTTACATAAAAATTTTGAGATTTTTATTCAAAATCATTTATAAATTTTACCATAGAATTTTAAATATTTATAAAATGCCAAGATGAACTGCCACCACTTTTTTGTAAGGAGAGGTACCGAATAAAAACGGTGGTAGAAAATGCGTGTCAGAAGGAATAAATCCGATACCTAACTTATAATATGTTACACTTTTTTAATTTTTTAAGTATGGTTATGGAAGGAGAAGATCCTAGTTAGTAAAGTCTCATATAACAGAAAGATTAAAACTACATAAGCAATTAAAACACTTCAAAAAAATCTGGTATATCATTCCTTTGCTATTTACGAGGGGGGAAATTAATTTGATCTTTAAAGTCTTCTTAAATAAAAAGGACTAAAACTTTTCTAAAAATTGATTCTCAACCTTGGAATGGAAATTTTTCTGATTTTCTTCTTTACGAGGAAGTGAAAAACTTTGAAAGCCATCCATTGAAACTGTAGCATGTTCCCTTGGGTAGTGTGCGACTTAACATACCAAAGCCACGACCCTTTGAAATAAATTTTGGAGTGGGATCTGTAATGCAAATGTTCAGTTTGGCTTCAAGTGTAAGTATATGGAAAGATTTTAGTTTACGATATTTAGGATTTATTGGATTACAAAGGTTAGCAGATAATTGGATTGGATATTTAAAAAAAAAGTACATTATTTACTTTGGAAAACAAATTCGGTGGAATATGATTCTTTATACGTGATGATCGTATGACAAACAAATTCATTAAAAACTGATGTTAGTCCGTACAAGATATCATTAAAACCTCAAATTTAAATTGAAGAATTTTATTTGATGTTAAAGTTTTATAATGAGCCTATGAAGCTTTAGAAAAAACATAGAAATGCTAACTATGAAACTTCTTTCAATATAATTTTTTACCTTCTCCAAGTCCTTTACTTTTAGCTTCTCTTTGCATATTTCTATCTCTACAGGTTCTTCATCTTCCCTGTTTTTTATGTTTTTATTATATGTTTTACTCACTTATATGGTTTTTCATTGGAAAATGCATATGAGTGTGTTATATATTGTTATCTGGATAAATTCGTTTTAAAATTAAAAAAAAAATTATTGCACCAGATAGAAGTACACGATATTTTCCAAATTGAGTAAAAAATTTAATAACACCTTATATCTATACTATTGAATATAAGGTTTACATATAGAAATAAAATGAAATATTTTCCATAGCATATAAGTGAAAATGGAATTTAATTAAAATTTAAAATATAAAATTGTATTGTAGTTTTATTTTTTTCTATTTCTGTAATTATAGTCATCAGTCATATTTATGATACCATGTATTCCTCACTTACAAGATATCTTACATATTTTCCTATTTTTTCGATTCCCGCCTTTGACTGATGTTCTCTACAATCAAAATTTCATTTTCCATAAAATATTTAATTCCAGTTGGTTTTAAAAATTTTTTTGTAAAAGTCCCTCTACAGAGATGTATTTTATATTTAGATATTACTTTCCTTGTCAATCAATGCTGTATTTTATAAAAGTGCTCTCCTTTTCAATACCCTATTTTTTAAAAGTGCTTCACATTTCCAAAAAACTAAATCCCACTTGTCCAGTTTTTCGCATCTTTAAAAATACTCCTTTGATTCACTTGTATTAAATCCGAACAAAATAGATCATCCGAATATTTTTACCTTGAATAAGTATTAAAAGTAGAACAAGATTCTAATACTGTAATCAATCCCATGAATATTCTTCGTTTTTTTCGTTTGTACCAAAATCTTTTCATATAAAACGGTAAATTCTGTTTTTCCAAAATTACTTTTCCCGTCTGTATATACTGGTTTATAGTTCAAGGATTCTTAAAAATAGAAACAAGGACCTGCAAAAATTAAAAAAAAAAACAGAAAAAACAGAATTGAGAGACCTCACAAAAGGAAATTAAATAAATGAGTTGTGGTTATTTAAATTTTTCTCATTTTTGTTTTTTTTTTCAAAGGATTGTAAAAGAAAAACCACCATAGGAAAATGAAATCCTTTAAAAGAAAAAAAAAGCAGAAAATGAAAAAAATTGGAATTTAAATAAAATACAGAAGGAAAATAGAGGGAATACAAATAAAAAAAAAAAAAAAATACACAAAGTAAAACCAAATTTACATTTTAGAAAATTGGGTCGTTCCAATTATTTTAAGGATATTTCTTTTATAATGGAATCTAGGTGTACTGTACCTCGTATTACATCTTTTATTATATTCACACAGTACTTTTTTTAAGTTTACTAGGTGATAAAATTGATTTTGCACAACTTAACCTATTTTTTAACTGTTTTTTATTTTTTTTATAAGTTTTTTTTGTAGAACAGGTGTAAATTCTATGTATGATATAAAGTAGAGCGTAAATCAAATAAAAAATAGTGTTGGTTTTTTTTTTGTAAGAGAATTTAAAGTTAACCACCGCTCATGTGTTAATGATTGGAATTTTGCTATTTTTTGGAATAGATGTACATGACATTTTCGTTTTTTTTCATTTTATTTTAATCGGAACTCAATTTATTTTCAGATATAGGAACTTAAATAAAAAAAATATTGTATGTTTTTTTATCTATGGAAAATTTAATATAAAATATGTGATAAAAAAACAGATTTTTTTTTATTTTATATCAATTGCAAAGAAGGTGTACAACAAAAAAAAACCATTGAAAAATTGATTTGAAAAGAAAAACTCAGTTAGTAATGTGTTGGTTTAAGTCAATATGTTTTTATGGATTCTGTGAATTGGATTTCAAATTGAAGCAATTCCTGAACTGGAAATTTCATAAAAAAAACATTTAAAAAAATTGTGAATCATAGTGACAAAAGTTCAAGAGAGGACCTATAATTCTAAAACAAAAAAAAACAAGATTCCCCGGTTTAAATACTTTAAAATGTAAAAAAAACATAATTTGCCTAAAAGTATGCAATTTAGTTGGAAAGGTCAATATTTAACCTTTTGGGTTTTTGATTATTTCTTTTTAGGTATTTTATAGCAATGAACCTTAGAGAAAATTAATTATTTAAATGCACGAGGAGTTGGCGAAGGTCCACTAAAAATGAGATATGATTAAGTGAAATTGAAAAGCAAACAAAATCGCATTGATAATTCATTCATTGCATTGATAAAGCCTCATAATTCCAAAATTTTTAAATAAAATTTCAGTTAATACATGTTGGAAATAATTAATTGTTTCAATATTAAAAATCCTCCGTAAATATTAAGTCTTTTATTTTGGAAATCTGAGTTAATGAAGTCAGAAGTCCCGAGAATTTTTTCACCACTAGTCGTGAGTCATGTATTCCTCGGGGACTTTTGCCACTCCGCCATTTCAATAATTTCTTTTTTAAAACTTTATTACTGTGAAAAGTTTATAAAAATTAAAAATCGCTTGAGATTTTCATCAAAATCAAAAGCGTGGGAAATTAAATACAGAAATTGCATACTTTTGGGCAGCTAATGTTTATTTTACTTTTTAAAATGTTTAAATAATGTTTTTTGTAATAAATGTTTTACAATTGTGCGAAGACCTATTTAAATTTTTTTTCCTAACTACTAACAAGCATGCAGCTTTACATATGGAAGACTTCATATTTTCTTAGGTTAAAGAAATGTCGAAGTAAATAATTTTTTTTTAAATTTTTTATTTGCTTTTTCCTCTTCCAGAGCCTAAAATTTGAAATTGCATCAAATGTAAACTTGTAAAAAATTTTCCAAGGAACTGGTAAATGAAAACAAAAGAATTAAAATATATGTGAAAATAAACTCTGTATAAGAGATGAACTTAGAAACAAAGAACCATTTATCAAAAAAAAAAAAAACGACTTATGACTTCTTGTATTTAGTTTTTTTGTACTTTTTTTTGTGCATCAAAGGCACTAGGCAGGGTAAGGAATTCAGAGAGGAGAAAATTAAGAGAACAAATTGGAAATTTTTTTATTTATTCTCTTGTTTGTTTGTTAGTTCTTCTTCTTTAGACATAGGGAATCTTTCAATTTAGTGCCAAAATTTCTTTGTTTAAAATAAAAAATGAAAAATTTATACAAAAGTAGTTATAACTAATAATTACTATAGTCCAAAAGTTTATTAGTTTTTGTATTAGGAATTTTTTAGGATGAAGATGAAAAAGAGTTATGGAATTTTGCCAAAATAATCAATATTTAAGGAACTTTTTCTAAGAAAATAAACTAATATAAAAAATGATGGCAGAAATATTGGATTTGAACGAATTTGGAATATGAAATTAATTTTTTAAATTTTTTTAAAAATTAAAGTTAAAGTGCCTTTTCAAGGATTTCCGGTAGATTTTTAAATTCTTATTTAAATTGAGGCTTTGGGTGTTCTAAAAATGTGAATAATGTAATGCAGTAAGACTCACTTTATTACCAATAAGTGTTTCAAATGGCTTCAGAACACGACCTCCAATATCTGGAAATTTCAAATAAATTAGTCTTTTTAAGTGTTCTTCGCAATAAGTACCCAATCCTCTTTATTGCCTTGTTTTATTTGTAATGTTCTTAAAGAAAATTGTATGTTTAAATACACAAATTTTAGCTACCTCTTCTTTAGATCAAACCCTAGATACCATCTATTATCCAGTAAAACAACAAATAATTATGTTTTTCAAAAAAATCCTATCCCAGATATTTTGGTACCATCTTAATTAAAGCATCCTTCTATTTGTGTTAATTTCAGCATTCTTCTTAAAGACATTTCTACACTTTATTAAACGCCTGCTTAATTACAGGACTTCGAACAAAAGAGTCTATTCTATGTCAGATATTTTGCTCCTATTGACAATCCATGTGGTCAAATTAAGAGATTAGTAGTGGATGCCCGAAGGAGAAGGTAGAGTTAGCAGTAGAGGCAAAATTAATAGCGGAATATTTTTGTCGGAAAATCTACTCCATACTGGTAACAGTTGTTAACAGGAAAACAAGTCACAAATTAAAGAATTTAGTGTATAGGTAACATATTCATATAACAACTATTTTAAAAATCCTATCGTCCAATACTAAAATGCGTCACTCTTTCTTATTAAATAATTTTTCAAAAAAAAATTGCTACTAAAAAATTTTTAAAAGATACAAAAGTGAACAAGAAAATTATGGGGTTCTAATACCATACATGGGGTTCTAATATGGGAATTTTCAATAAAATGCAAATTGATCCATATGGTAACATTATGTTAAAAATCTAGTCATTTAATAATGTATTAAGCCTCGATTAGATAAGAAGAAGTGTAGAGACTTTGTTCATATTTCTATTCACAATAATATTTCTTCAAAAAAATAAGTTTAAAATTCACAATAATCACTTCCAATTAAAAATTCACAATTTATCATAAAAAAAACAAACACATTCTTCAAATAATTATATACATTCCATTTAATTATAATTATTATCATATTAATTTAATAAAACATTTTCATATAACACCTTTTTATAATAACATCACATTTTTATATAATATATATACATACATATACTGCGCTGTTATTCATTTTCATTATCATTTTTATGATTATGACTGTCTGTCTGATTAAAAATTTTTATTAAATTATAAAAAATGAGTTTGAATAAAACGTACAGCGCCAACATGTGTTCAATGTCCAAAATTAAAAAAAAAAAAAAAAACTCTTCATAACTCTAAATAGAAAAAGACAGCAACAATAAAAAAAAAAAAAAACAATAAAAACAAATTTAGTATAAAATTGGAAACAAACTCTATACGCCATAGAGAAACAAGTGTTAATTTATTCATCCAATTATGTAAAAAACGACAAACGGCGATGTGGTTTATAATTTTTTTTTTTTTTTTTTTTTTTTGAAGCATTTTGAAAAAACAGTTTTGGTTTTTCATTTACGTTTATTATAATTGTAAATTTTGAAAAAACAAGCAAAATCGCAGAAATAAAAAATAATAATAAGCGTATAATCATCGCGTAAATTTTTGCTTTATCATTTTCATATTTAAAATGAAAACGGTGACGATTTCAAATGACAAATTTTAAAATTTTAAATACTAAATTTTTACAACTAAAAATGACCATGTCATTATCATTTAAATTGAATATTTAATTCAACACCAAAGGAGGAACAAAATAGTAAATAAACTACAGTAACGGTTAAAATATGATGTATAAAATTTGAAGTTTTTAAAATATGGAATTGATACAAACTTGTAATGCTCGATTCACTTCTACGGAATGTTCGTTCAGGATTCATACGCTCTCAAACGTTATAAAACAATTTGAGTTCTCTTAATTTTTGAGAAAAGTTCAGAAGTGTCTTTGATCTCTCGAAAAAAGTTGGTTCAAGTCTTACCTTTAGTTCGCAATTTGAATTCTCCGAATTTTCGAGTAAAATTCAGAAGTTTCTTTGATTTCACAAAAAATTGTTTATTAGACTTTTACTTTTAGTTCGGA
The DNA here is from genome assembly GCA_963082915.1 of Dolichopus griseipennis. Taxonomy (NCBI): domain Eukaryota; kingdom Metazoa; phylum Arthropoda; class Insecta; order Diptera; family Dolichopodidae; genus Dolichopus; species Dolichopus griseipennis. The sequence goes on from OY720444.1 coordinate 7,427,604, forward strand.
AGCTATGAAACCTTAAATGTACAAGTTTTTTTTTTAAAAAAATAGTTCGGAACCAAATATAGGTACTGAAGCACTGAATGAAGTACTGCAGTATGACTGTTTATATCGTATTATTTATTGTATGTTAAAAATTGGTATATGTAAAAGTGAATCTATTATATTTACTTATGTTTTCTTTGAATCACTATTTTATCGAAATGGATCTCGAAGGTTTCGTTGGTAAGCTCGACGGATGAATCGCTTGGAAGTAAGTAGAGTGCTACGTTTATTGCTATACCTATAATAGCTCGCAATCCTAGCTACCTTTTTTTGAAATTGCTGTGCTGACTTACTCTAAAAATTTCTGAGTATAACCAAGACTTTTTATGTTATGTACCTAATTAGGAACGAATCTCTTACCTTTACTTTATTTTGTAAAGTCAAAGAATCTAAAGACGTAATTTTTTAAGAACGAAATATATTTCAGAGTAATTATAGATGCAATAAAATAAATTATTCGTCAATCAATTAAGTGTCATAAATTTGCGCGCGTTAAAAAACTATAAAATTTGACGCTGCATACCAAAGTGGCACTAGACGCAATTTTTAATCAATATCTTTATTTATTAATCTATATATATATCTACCGACTTTTACTTTTATTTTTTTTTAAGTGCTAACTGTTCAACTGGCTAAAAGGCTAATAAGCCTGTTTATACCATAGGTATATTGTTCCAATGATGGTCATATTATATTCGTGTTATTAGAATTGGTCTTAATGAATTCCACATACAATTTTAACATGAGATAGTAGATACTAGGCCTTATAACTTACTTTATACCCAACTATTTAAATTATCGAATAAAACTAAATTAATATTTTGTCAATTAATGCAATAACAATTTCTTTAATTCGCTCTTATTTTTTTAGCCTTCACTGTACCTGCTCTAAATTTGTTCGGACAAAAAACAAAAAAAACCTAATTTGAATGCGTTCATATCCGAGTGCTTTTTTTTTCAGAAAAGAAACAAAAATAATTGTAAAAACAAACACAATAAACTGCTGAAAAGAGTTGAACTATGTTTAAGTTGACGTTACGCTTTATTGTAATACAGAAGCAAACGAGTGAATTGTGAATGAATTTACAAAAATGTGTAGAGTGAGTGAATGAATTTATAAAAAAAATTAAGAGGAAATAAAAAACCATGGAAAGAAAATGCATATTATTATTATAATATAGAAGAGGATAGTGTGAAATAATGATAATTTTATGTAAATTAATGTTGTAGTTTTGTTTTTGGTTTTTTTGGTTTTGTTGCTGTTGTTGTTATTTTTGTTGTTGTTGTTGTCTATTAAGATAAAATAAAGTAACAAAACTACCGTTAAAATGTTATGTTACAAAAATAACAAGACATGATATAATAACTATTAAAAATGTTTATCCGTTAAGGATATAATAATAATTATTAAGTATATATATATATATATGTATGCGACCATTAATTAAAATATAATTTGAATGTATTTATTCCATTATTATTATTATTATTATTGTGATTACGAGTCACCCAATTTTTTAAAACATTGTAAAATATTGTAACTTTGTAACCGTTAAATAGCAGAAAAGAAGAAAAAAAGAAAAGTATTTTATTACTCCCATTGGTATGCAATTTTATAACAAAAAAAAAAAAAAAACACAGAAAAATGTTTATGGTAATTGAAGTATTAAAATGAATTTCATTTTGATGTTATGAATACATTATAAACAGTTTTTTTTTCCCCCTTCAATTGTATTTAGAATTACCTGCATGATATAATTAATAAGTTTAAAGAATTTTTTTATTTATATACGTGATGTAGAGAGTTGTATTCAGTAGTCTTCAGTGTTTTTGTAATTAATTAGTAATAGTTGCAGTATGATTTCACATAATTTTAATGTTGTGAATAACGGTATATCCTTAAAAGATTATATAGTGAGGAAATACCGTTAAATAATAAATGTTGCAGTATGATCTTTCATGATTTTTATTTTTTGAATAACGGTATATCCTCATAATATATGATAGTGAGCATATACCGTTAGATAGTAAAAGTTTCAGTGTGATCTTTTATTATCTATGTTCTATGTATAACGGTATATCCTCAAAAGATATTATGGGGAGGATATACTGTTAGATAGTAATAAGTAGTTAGAGTATTAACTTGCATGACTTTTATGTTTTGCATAACGGTATATCCTCACAAGATATAATAAGGATATACCGTTAGATAGCTTAGAAGAAGTCGTAATTATTTAGCTCTTCATAAATTGAAGAATAGCATGATGATTAAAGGTTAAAAACATCGGAATACGAATACTGCAGACTTCTTGTAAGCAAAACGTTGAACATGTCCTTAGAACCAGGCTGCTAGAATGAAGTCTTTATACGGATTCAAAAATATTATTAGTTTTCATGATTACAATTTTTGGAAGATTAGATTTCTCAAAATTTATTTTATATCAAGTGGTTCCATGTAATATTTTCATTTTAAAATTTCTTATAGTTATCAATCTAACTAAGTATTCCAAGTTTATAGTATTTATAGTATAATAAATAGAACATAATATACACCAAGGAACATTAATTTAAACTGGGGTAAAAAACGTTTATAAACTAAATTCTAAATAATTTTTAATGGAAAAATTTAAAAAAACAAAGAATAAGATAATATGAGATATTTTTATATATGTATATATAATTATTATCAGACCAGGTGAAGAAAATAGTACCTTTGGGAATTATATTATGCATATTTTATAATATGTAATAATTTCTTCATATATTTATGTAAATTGCAATACACTCCAATTTATTCATCTCTTAATTTTGTTTGTTTACATTGGAAATTGGGTAGGGCAAATTTTGAAATGTTTGTCTTTAATTTCTGGAGGGTTCTTCAATTATTAAAGTAGAATTTTTAAAATATATTTATTTATTTAGCTCTAATATAAACATCAAAATTTAATGTAAATTACATCCAAGTTGACGGTGTTAATTGATAATTATTATTGAGAATTCAGGGTTGCCATGGTTACCTAATTCAAATTTGGAGATTAAATGATAAAATGACTTTTACGACAAATACTATAGAGATCCAGAGATCTGATGCTGGGTATATCTCTTCCCCGAAATTTAAAACACCATTCCTTTAAAAGAATCAGCTTTTCTAATAGGCCCTCGGCCTCGAAACCTTTTCCACCAAAAGTCAAAGTAAATCACAGATTTTAAAGCTGAAGGCAAGTTTCAAGAAAATGTCTAGAAAAGGAGTTAATTCTTTCGAGGTAAGAGATTTTTAATATACGAAACAAAAGATTTCCTGAACCTAAGGTCATTTTTATTTATAGTGGAGTTTATAGATATTATATACATACTAAATACCATTCTACTCGATCTGGCAACAACTATTCCAATATATCTAATTAATATTCCATATAATAATATATAAACCTTAAAATCTCTTAAGCATTAAACACTCCCTTATTATTTACATTATAATTTTATAAGATGATCTCCATATTCAGAAATACATAAGGAAGAGAATAAGGTGAGGTCTATAGGACGTACTCGTACTTGTAATAGGTCTACTACTATTAATTTTCTTCTGTTTTATATATAAGGACTGTTATAGTTCGCATACAAATTTTATGATTGATGATAAAGTTTTTTTTATTTTCGTCCTTAACTTCCATTTTAGTTTTTCTTAATTTGATTTTTTTTTTTTTTTTGCGTTTCTTGTTTGATGTTCAACTTGGATTTGTATATGTACAAAATGTCCTGATTAATTTAATTTCTTAAATTAATCATAATTTCTTAATAAATCATTTGTCACAACGGTTTTTCTTCTTATGTTAATTTTGTTGTTTTTTATTTGATTGTTAATATACCGTTATGTATGGTGATTTTTAAGGAAAATTTGTCACCCTAATCTTTTGTACTTTCCATCAGAAGAATTTGTTATTGGATTTTTCTTAGAAGGTAATTCAAAAGAAAATGAGGAAATTTTTCTAATTAAGTGTAAATAATTAATTAAGAAATCATAAAATCAATTTTTTTTTTACTGTAGAGTGAAAAATCGATATTTTGAATTTTTCTTTAAATAGTGAAAATATTTTTAATTAAAAAAGTTTAAGGTAATTTGTTTGATTTTATTAAAGTTATACTGCCTACACTGAAGTTGGTTCGGTTTTTAAACATAGTTGTGGTTGAAGGATCTGAAAAATCGAAAGATAATGTAGATTAAGTCAAATCCTGGTATGTCTCCCTCAATCAATTGAGTATTTTCCTCAGTTTAATAAGTTATCCAAAACTTTCTTTGACAATACCAACTAAAAGTTTAAAGGCCGGGAGACCTTTTAATCAATTTCAACAACAATGGAATGATATCATATTTAAAAACTAAAGATTGTTAATGTTCCTACGGATTTCTAAAAACTGATGTTTTGAAGCAAATATACAGTACATATTCCCTACCATTACTTAATCCACTGCCTGTCATGGCTTCGATTTTTATTGGCTATGGCCTACTGAATGAAAGCGGCTTGAATAAATGACTTATTGAAGATAAGGATTGTAAGGTAAGGATTGCAAAAACCTTGTTCTTTCAATCAAGCATAGTATAATATATTCTTTGCCATTACTTGTTCCACTATCTGCCATGGCTTTGATTTTTATTGGCTATAGCTTGCTGAATGAATGCTTGGAGTGAATGCTTGATAGGCAGTTAATGGATTACAATCATAAATTTAAGCATTTATAGAAGCAGATTTGAAGATGATTATTAAAATAATTAGGTTAAAATAAGTTTCGATAATTTTACAAGTGTCCCTCATTATCATCTATTATTGTTCCCCAGTTATAATGAAATTAATGGTATTTATAAATTCAAAAAATGAAAAACACAGGAAAAATACGAGAAATTTAAAAATGTTAATTCTTTTTCTGAGACTTTTTAAAAATTGAAGGGGGAAAAAACGAAGATTTTTTATTTATTTTAAAACTCTTAAGAGAGGTCATCAATCAGTTTAGATGACTTATTTCTTGTGTTTTCTTCCCCATACCCGCCATTCATCAATTTAAATATCCCCCGCTATTAAATCTTGTTAGTTGTATTTTGTATCTTATGTACCAAAGCTCTTTTAATTTTCATCGAATTTTTCTTTTAGTTTTTCCAAACATTCATTCATTCAACGGTAATTATTGCAAATTTTCAAATGATTTTAATTAATGACATAAAAACTGTTTTTTATATACTTACTTATCTGAGTTGAAATTTATATCAAGGATAATAAGGATACGTTTTTCATTCAAAATTTTTTTTTAAGTTTTTAAATACTGAGTAATGAAAATTTCTTTAAAATTTTAGACCTAAACGGATTTAAGTAATGAATATTCTTTGGAACCTAATATTTTTTATCTAGATTAAGTTGTTTTCTATTATAAATGTTTGTCTATTACTCTTCAGAAAATTATTGTGAGATTAAATTGTATTACTTCTTATATATATTTTTTTTCTGAAGATATTTATCAAAATGTCCTAATTTTATACTAGGACCCATTATAACTCTTTTTGGACTTAAAATAAAAAATTAGGAATAACTGAAAAGAAAAACTCATTAGTAAGGAAAGTTTTTTAAAAAATTTGTACTTAAAAAAAAATTTTAAAATTATAAAAGTATTAATGATAGTGGCACTACATTATAATCTAGGTCATTTTTAGTGAAATATTATACAAAAAAAAAACTGCCTTAAGAAAGTCTTCCTTGTTTTTTGTATTCTTGTATTTTTTAAAAAAAATTTTCTCTTTAACCTTTGCTTGGGATTTTGTTTTTCTTGTTTTGTTTGTGTTTTTGTTTTTTTTTTTTTTTTTGAAAAAAACATTTTGTTTATTTCCCAGGGAAATTTTTTTTTTAAAACATCTTTTTAATGCAATCTAAAGGAAGCAGAGCACATCAAAGCCTTAATAAAAGCAAAAAAAAAAGAAAAAAAATTTATTCAAAATTTAGCCTTAAGGATAATAATGTACAATTAAAATCCTTTTTATAAATTTTTCTTGGTTCATTTTATTTTTGTGTTTATCTCAATTAACCATCCATCCCCAAAGTTTCATTTCATACTAACTTTATTTTGTATCTTATAGATACAAATTACCATTTTTAAAATTTATTTAGTATCTTATGAATACAAATTACCATTTTGAAAATTTTTTAAAAAAAAAACTCAAAAATTTTCTAGGATCTGATGACATAATTTTTTTACTGAATTAAAAGGATATTTGCTTTAATATGCACTTGCAGTTTATATTTCAAATCAATAATCTTAATATTGTACTTCTACTTTGATTGATTCTGAATTTTCCTTTTTTATTCCTTCCCACTATAGGAATACTAATTTTAATACAATAGTATCAATATATTACTAATTTGTTTCAATTTGATATTATCAAAAATGGTGCCTGGGTACTTTACCTATTTAAATCGAAAAATTTGATTAAAATATTGTAGTTTAAATTTCCAAAAAATTTAAAAAAAGTTTTAGCGGAAGATAACGGGTTAAATTAGAGTGGGAGTTAAGTGAAAGGATGAACCAAAAAAAAAAAAATTATGAAAAACAAAATAATTATTCAAAAAAAAAAAGAAAAATGGAAAAATAAAATTAAAAAAATGATTTGCATTGAGTTGTTAAAAAAAAAAAGGAATATTTTATTTGTTGTTGTTTTTGTTTATTGCCTAAAGGATAGCATTAAAAGGATTTAAAATTTCGTTTTTTTAAATCTAAAATTAAATTTTTTTATTTATTTTGTTTTTTTTGTTTTTAAAGTTCATTTTTGTTTTTTATTAGGTTTTTTTTTTTTTTTATTTCCGCCAAAAAGGATATTTATATTTTTGTATCCTTTTTTGTTTTTTTGAGGATAAATTATACAAAAAAAAAATGTTCTATTTTGGTGTAGTGAGGTATTTGGAAAATTATTTTATACTTATAAAGGGCTTTGGAAAATTTGGTATTAAAATTATTGAATGGATATTAAGTTATTCGATCGAATGTTGAGATATGATTATCATGGAAATTTTCTTGGGGACTTTGTTTGTTGGAAAAATATATTTTAGACAATTTGAATGTGTTATTAAATCCATATGACATAGGACATTTATTTATTATTTTTGCAAATTAATTAATAAATTAATTAATTCATTCCTACACAGTTTTGTTCGATTCCCACTATATGAGGCGAGAAATCATAATAATTGTTATAATGGAATATACCGCTGTCGCCATATTCAAAAACTTTGTAAAGAAAAATGATGTAGGTCGCGGAATTTTTTTTACATTTTAATATTTTTATAAACAATAATTGATAACATGCATTTTCTAATAATATATTTATTTTATACGCACATGGACCACAGTAGATTATTTCGCTTTGAGGACGGTATTTTAAATCACAGTAGAGTGCTTGTACGTCGTCGTTGATGTAATTGTCGTTCATTGTGAATATAATAATTAGAAATCCATCATGTGAATGAAAATTTAATTCAACCCAATTCACAAAACCAAATTTATAAACTCATAGGTGGTTTAGCTTGGTTTAAGTCTATAGCTTTGAAGAGGAAATATGTAGGTGCATTTACGCAGGCTACCTTTCGAGTTTTTAAATGGGTGATAACTGAACCAGTACTTCATTTCATCCCAAATCTTAGAGACATATTATAAACAGGACAGCACACACTTCTACTAAATTTCAAGTTACTATCTTTATTAGTTTTGAAGATAAGCTTTTGAGACTTTTAAGATATATGGAAAGTACCTGCTCTTACCCATTACAAAAAATGATCTCCTATTTCAGAAACACAAGGGAAATAGGAAAAACTCCCTTATACGAAATTTGAAGATTCTATCTTCGTTTCCAATTCCTGTTTTTATAAATTTTTGAATATATGCTTTTAACTCTTGGAAGATATGTGTGAAGTACCCGAAATATCCCTTCAATTGATCGAAATTTCAAGAAAAGAAGGGAAAAAATAAAATACGCCATTATACCAAATTTGTTCAATCTTCATTGGTTTCGCAATTATTCTCGTTTTGTCTCATTTTGATCAAAATCTTCCTAGAAACCGAACCCATAGTCCAATCTCACCCATTTCCAATCCTCACCGTAATTTCGTCAATAATAATTTGCAGTATTAATTTTATCAAGGTAGCGTCATTATCTTTAGAGTTATTTGGCGTACGGACTTCCATTCGACAGGACATTTGTAAATCGACGCAGGAAATGACTCGATGAAAACATATCAATACTTTTCCATATTTAACTTGCCTGCTTTCGATGGTTACGTAAACTGTACTAAAGTTAATATACCTATTTTAGGTGTAGGGTGTAATAATGAAAAAAGTTCAATAGACACTCAATAATATATAAAAAAAACTTTCAAAACTTTCACTTTACTTAAAAAAAACAAATAAAATTAAAATGAAAAACTATTACATGAAAAAGAAATAAATAATAATTTAACAGCTTTTCCAATCAATTTAACTGATTTTCACCCAATATCAATCGTTTTCTTTTTGTCAAACAATAATTTAAAATTGATTTTTTAAACACCTACTGACACTTCCTTGTTTTTTATTTTTTTTTTTACCAATTTTTATTTCGTGACTCCTACTACTAAAAAGTCATTTCTAATTTGCATTCATTTTAAATGCCATTCAATGGAAATTGGTTCTCTCAATGTTTAAAGTAAATAAATGAAGAAAATATATTTACATATTTTTGCTTTCTTCATTTTATTTTTGAAAAACTTTTAGTTTTTCTGTTAGTTTTTCCTTCATTTTCCATCAAATCAAAAAACAAGGAGGGAAGTACAGCAAAGAAATGATGCAAAACAGGGGTACAAAATACAAAAAAAAAAAACAATTAGAAGTGTCATGAAAAGTTGTAAAGAAGTGACAAATGTGACAAAATATATATATAAAAAAAAATAAACGGAACGGAAATAAAATAAGATAGAAAGAGACAGAAAATTAGAAAACAATTTTAAAATTAAGTGATAAAAATTTATTATATGTTTGTGCTTTTCAATTTTACACGGAAGAATCTTCATGCATTTCTTGTTGAATTGCACAGGAATGCATTGTTTTTTTTTTTCATTTTCTTCTGTAGTAAAATGGTGGGAAGCTATGAATGGGGCTGACTCTGAAGAATACTAGAATATAGACAAAAGAAATAACAGGAGGAAAATGTTGTATTTAAGGACTTCTTTTTATTAATTTGAACTTATATAGGCATTTATATTTGAATACTTCAATGTAGAATGTTTAAAAGAACTTTTGTGTTCTGTTGTATTTTGTTGTAATATGTAAATGTCACCCTTACAACATTTTTCTGAGGTGGATTTTATATTATTTAAAATTTAACGGAAAAGCACGTACAATATATTTATAATAGAACAATATAAAAATGTAGATGCATCATTTTATTTTAAGTGCATTTTATATACTAAGTAATTTCTTTCATTTAGTTGAATATTCCTGAAAGGGATACTTGAGTTCAAATTTTGGGTGAATTGAAAGTATCCACGTCATATTATATATTTTTTTAATTATTATCGTCATAATTGAAAAAAATTTTAAATAGAAGAGTTAGGGATATGTTTTTAGATTTTGTGAAAAAATTTCCAAAGAAAAAGGTTCGGAAGTGGTTTTAGAATTGTACTGGAAAGGAAAATATCCCTGGATATTTAATATATATTTTATGTACATACAATATTCTAAAATCCACACTAATATATACCAGTTAGTCAAATAGAGAAGATTAGGAAATAGTGGACAAATAGCAAGAAAAAATGAAATAAACCAAGGAGTGGTGACTTTTGAATTAAAAACCAGGGTATTCACGAGCATCAGTTGAATTAGGTTGAAAAGATTCCGAGAACTAACTTAAAGTTCATAGCACTTTCAAATAAAGCAATCACTGCATTCCATTAAATCTTCAAATTTTCCTAAAACCCAGGATGTTTCATGAGGGAGGATTCATTCCATCTACTACAGCCGTGAAATTGATAAATTGAGGAAGCTATTGACTGATATTATTCGGATATTAAAACGAATACTTTTTTTAAGTACAAATAAAAAAAAGTTTAAGTTGTGTGTGGGAGATTACTTTTAAGGAATCCAAGAATAATTTTAATTTTTATATAATTTATTTAATCCCATGCAAAAAAATTAATTGAAAAATCACCTAGGGTTTTAAGAAAATAATTAATTAAATATCTTAATATCCCTTTCAAAAAAAAAAAAAAAACAAAATTCCTTTGAAAAAAAAATTAACATTTTTGAAAGACTTATTACATTTTCCGATTTCTGTTAATTTTTCCCATTTTAATCTGGAAAATTTTATTAATTAGAATATACCCTCAAGAAAATCAATTTTTCTTATTTTTATTCTTGTTTATTTATTCATCATTAATTCAAAAAAACCCTTGAAATCGATTTTCAAAAAACAAATTCAAATATATTTTTCCATTAATGAATCAATTGAAAAGGATTTTCAATTTATTTTTTTGAGTAATTTTTTAATCCTGACTAATTACAAGAAAAACAATAATAATAACTTGAAAGGAAATCCTTGAACAGAGAGAATACAGGGAAGTAGAAGATTTGAAAAAATTAATTATAAAATTTATTTTAAATATTCATCACACACCCTGTCTTTTATCAATCCTGAAAATCAAAAACAAAAACCAAAAAGAAATTAATAATAAATTAAATGATTTTATGACTTATTCCTTTCTCTGTACTATTCTCAGAATTAACACTTTCCTTTCCTCCGTATCGTTTTTTTACACCTCACAGATAAAAAAAACAAATCTTCAATATTTTTTAGCCTTAGGTTCTAGTTTATTTTTTTTTTTATATTAAATGGGATTTTTAAAATTCTTTATCCTTAAAAATTCAGAAAAATACAACCCTTCAATAGGGGTGAGCTGGATAGGGGTGAGCCGTAATAAGATAAATATTTTTTGATATAATTTTTTTTTTTATTATTATTATTTGAATGTGTGAATGCGGACCCTTTTTTTATATGCTATTTAGAATATTGAGCCTATATTTTATAAAACATATCCTTTCAATCTTTCATTTTTTAAATTTTTTTTGTATTTTTTTATATTTTCTTTTTTTGTGTTCAATATTTATGCAATTTACATTATTGTTCTTTTGTTATTCTTGTTTTTCATTTGTTTTTTTTTTATCTTGTGAATTGTTTTTTACAACAATTGTTAGAATTGTTTTTTTGTTGTAGGTTCGAATCCGATAAAAAAGAACAACAAAACGAAAAAAAAAAAAGAAAATTTTTACATGAAATATAGAAAATCGGACAAATAAACAAGTTCAAAAAAAATATTTTTTAAATTGTGGAATGTCCGTAAAACATAAATTTATGTTTTACCAAAATGTATGGCCTTTGTATAACAATGTGATGAAAAAAAGAGTTACCAAGTCATGTGAAAAATAAAGTATTCAGGGATGGTCATTTTACGTAAAGGAATAGATTTTTTAAGATCCAGCAATATTCACATTTCCAATATCCTTTCAATCCTCTCTTCTTTACTAATATTATTTGATTATATATATATATAAATCCAGTTTCAATTCTTGAAGCTTGATTTATTAAAAAATATTAAATCTATAGTGCTACTACACTAACTGGAACAATAATTTTCAAAATAAGGCAATAAATCAAATCAATACAAGTTTTTTAAAAAATTGCATACTTTTAGGGGTATATATTTCTTTTTTCCTTAAAACCTTTGTTTAAAATCATAGATTTCAGTTTTACACAACTGATTTTAATCAAACAATATATTTCACTTTATTTTTTAATTAAAAACGTCTGGTAACACTATTTTATTAGGGTATTTTGAATAAATACCTTTTTTATTTTTTATTTTCAGCTTTTCTTCTTTTTGTAAATTTATGCACATATTTTAATTTTTTCTTAAAATATTATATGGAATATATTTTTGATATTATATATACATATATATATATAATTTTTATTACATAAGTGTGTAATAAAATATTTAATATGTATATTTTATAAATATACTTATACATACTTAAGATAACAATGTATACTACTTTATATTATAAGTATATATATTAAAATAAAATTATACACAATATTATTTATATAAAAGATTATTTTGATATATTTAAAATATGTGTTTTTTTTTATTTATCTTCTCTTTATTTTGAATATTTTTTTTTTCGAATATAAGAATCCTTTTTTGTTGTCCTTCACGTGCAAATGTTTTTTTTCTGTCTTTTTTTTATTTGATTCTTATTTGTTTTTTTTTTTTGTACATTTTCTTATAAAAATATTAGGATAAACTTATAAATATATATATATATATTTTTTTTTTCATAAATGAAATAATTCAGACAAATACACATAAATAATTTATAATATATGCATATATAATATAACTACATATATGGAAAAAAAATTAAATGAAAAAAAAAATGTCAATGGCCAAAAGGCATCTAAATTGAGGTCATTGAGAAAACTCGAATATTTATTTATTTTGGAAGAATACAACAAATACAAAAAAAAAAACAAAAGTAAACCAAAATTAAGGACATACACAAAAAAAATAAAAAAAAAAACACAAAAAAAAACAAATAAAAAAGGAAATCAAAACATTCCATAAACATCAGTTGTGAGAATATAAAACATGATAAAATGTTTTTTTTTTTTTCAATAAAATGTTTGCAATATACTTTTTCCTGGCTTGTTTTTGTTTTTTGATCATGGTTGAATGGTTGAGTAGATTATATTTTGTTTTTGTTGTTTTTTTATTTGTTTTTTTTTTATTTTTTTTGGTAATAACAGATTATCTTTTAATATTAGAATATAAAAATGCATGTATTTGTGTGTGCGTGTGTATGTATGGATATAATATATAAATTATATATCAATAAAGAGATGATATATATACTTATTTGGAAATAAATTCTTAAATGTGTGAATATGTGCATTTGTTAATTATTATTTTTGATTTATCCCCAAAAAAAATAAAGGATTTATTTTGTTTTTTTCCCTTTTGATTTTTATTTAGGGTTTTTCTTTTATCAAGGGTAGTTTTAAGGGGGTTTGGTTTTTCCTTTTTTTTCCCTTGAATGAAATTTATAACGAATTAAAAGTGATAAATTTTATTTTATTTTGATAAGTGAACTGTTTCGAGTTTTTTGATATGTTATCAGTTAGTTAGAAGTTTAAGAATTCGATAAATTGCCAAGTTATTCTAAGGGAGATCTTTGTAGGAGCTACGATAAGTGATAAGAGAATGGCTTAGAAATCTATATACATGATTTAAATGGAGGTGTTTATTTTGAAGCATTGCTTTGGTCATTGATAACAATATGAATTTTCGCAACTCCAACATAGACGCACCATAAGTCATATAAAACTAAGATATTTTTATACCCAAAATTAAAATAAAGTCCATGGAACTATTTCGGAGCTTAGAATTGCTTGTAATATAATATTTGCTTTATTATCTGACACAGTCCTTAGATCGTGTTTTTGACCTCCAGATAATTTGGTATTAATTTTGTAACCTCCTTGGATTAATATGGTGTTTATTTAGATTTTAATGTTTAATGTTTTAAATTCCTTTATTACAGAGGGTTTTATTGTTCTTAATATTGTTTAACTTTAAAGGGGTATATGCAAACTTCCTGAATCCTGTTTATTTTAATCCTAAGAATCTTTAAAAAAAAGTTCTTTCCACTAGTAAGAACTATTTGAGAACATTGAGCAATATCTATTGAAATTTAACATCTCTTTGGTCCAATTGCTTCAAAAACTTACCACTAATCAAATAATCAACAAATCAATGAAGTTTAACATCTAAGAACACTCACTTATAAAAAAAATTTATTCTTTGATTAGTAATAAGTCGTTTGTGCAATAGGACCTGCGACATATTCATTTAATGAAGTTCTGTAATTACCTTGTCCTCAATTTTTCCAACCCCTTTAGAACTATAGTACTAATTTTATAATTATTTTGAGTATTTATTTAAATTAATATTATGTTTTTTTTTTAATTGCAGGTATGTAACATCTTCTATTCTAATCTGAGCTGAGTGACTGATTATAAAATTAAAGGTAAAAATAATATAGCTTTTATATGAGTTAATACTTAACAATGGATACTTAACTAAATTAATTTGTGATCTGCAACTTTAAGTATAGAAGGCCAGGAATCTGACGTCACAACAAGTCAGTATGAAGTCACGACATTTGTCATTCAAATTATTGAGTAATGAAAGTATAAAAATCCCAAAAGATTACTTTTGATCTCCAACTTTAATTACAGTCCAGGAACAACGTCAACGTCAGCTAGTCAGTGTGACGTCACGACATTGGTCATCTAGTATAATCAAGTCTTAATTAAAACCATTTTGTCCAGTTATATTTGCGCTCAAAATCATTAGATTCCAAATTTTAATTAAAAATTTAAAAAATAACCCATACTATATTCAAACACTATCAAATTTTTGGTACTTCCCCTGTTTAGTTTTGCTTTTTCCCATAAAACGTATATTAACAAGAGAATATAGTTATAGAGTTTCATCAAACTCACTATATAAATTTTTATGGAAATTTCACATGCCTCTCTCTCTGTACTATATAATATACAAAATGTCAGCATATATATTATATATATATGTATCTAATATACTTATATATGAATTGTTTATATATGAATAAATTTTAATTTTCTGGTGCTTCCGATTGAATATTGAAAAATCTGAAGTCCGAAATCTCTAGAGATTAAACATAAAAAACAATTCATATAACAATTATGTTTAAGTATATATATATGTATATATATATATATTTATATACTTGTATATACATATTATTATTTAAGTTGTATTTATTATTTATTTGTTTATTATTGTATATATGCCCAAAAATAACCATCAATTATGTATATTTGTAGCAATGAACCAAATGAGATTTTATTTGTTGTTGTTGTTGTTTTGTGTTTTGTTTTGTGATTTTTGATGATGATTTTTTTATTAAAATGAATTTTATGCTCTAAAAAAATATAAAAAAAATAAATTGATGAGAGGAGTTGTCTAACTTGAGGCTTATATTATAAATTAACTACTACTTATATGTATATAGATTGAAGTTTAAATGTACATTTATAAATCAGATTTTTGATGATTTTTTAGGAATTATTAGAAGTTAAAAAAAAAAATTAAATCATTAATAAATTTATATGTACTACTTATCTACGATATTTTAACCAAAATTATGGACCAAATAGGTTCAAAAAATAATTAAAGTGGCCGATGATTATGAATTTAAATTTTGCAATTAATTTCTTAAAATTTTTATGGAAATAATGGAAATTTTTAATGTTTTAATTTAAGATATAGAATTCAAATACTAGGGAAGTAAATTAAGCAATACTGGAATATAATTTATACTTATTTTAAATTAAAATTTGTATCCTCCCAAAAAAACTGCCTACTGAGGTTAGTTTTTGAATCATAATTAATGCATTGTAGCAAAAATCTAGGCCTCTTTAATTAAAAATTTTAAAACTAATGAAATCTTGGATGATTATAATTTCTAATATGTTAATTTATATTATAAAAATTTTAACTATGATATTCTAGTAGATTTTAATTTAATTTAAATGAGAGATAGTACAATCTAGACTTTTAAATTCTAGACTAGACTTATAAATTCTAAATTGTATTTTATTTAGAAATATTTAATTTATGTATTTTTTTTTTAAGCAGTTTCCTTCCACCATAGACGAAATAATGAGGATGAAAATGATGTCTTTGATTTTCAGACTAGGCAGGTTCGGGTATAATATTCTTTTTAACTCTGAAGGAGTATAAGGCATTCCCCAAATCTATTTAGACTAGGTTTTAGTTTATTTAATCGTTATATTCACTAAACCATTGATTATTCGGCTGTAGCTATTGTATAAGATTATGAATACACAAATGCTTGTTTTGTGCGCCATCTATTATTTTAAACAATAGTTATTTATATATTTTTATTAAATCTAATTTTTTAGATTACGATATAAACTATTACGATATAATTATACAATTTTACGATATTTTTTTTTAGATAATAATCTGACCGGGTTTTGAACCCTAAACCTCCGAATGAAAGGCGATGACTTTACCACTACGTCATTGGTCAGATAGTTAATACCAACTACTTGGAGTAAATATATGTTTTAAACAAATAAATTTCTAAAAATCCCAGATTACACATATACTATCCGAGGAAACTCGTAAATCTCCTTGGTGACCAAATATGGTGTATAAAATATAGAACACAAACCCAATTTGTTTTTAATATCTAATAATATTACTAATAAATTAATTGAAAGTATTGGGGAATTGAAATACATAACTTGTTGCAAGGCCCAGATTTA
Source organism: Dolichopus griseipennis (assembly GCA_963082915.1). Lineage (NCBI taxonomy): Eukaryota > Metazoa > Arthropoda > Insecta > Diptera > Dolichopodidae > Dolichopus > Dolichopus griseipennis. Next base: position 7,444,102 of record OY720444.1, read on the forward strand.
AGGATAGTATATGCTAATGTAAAAAAACATCAAGTTTTTATATAGTAAAATTATGGAAATTTGGAAAAATCATGTTGATTTGATGTAATTATTTAATCAGTTTAATCAATCTTCTTTAATTATTTGGGATTTAAAAATGAAAGTAAATGAGTTCAATATCATTAGCCCGCTATTTTTTCTATGAGTTTTATAATTAAATCTTTAGTAATTATAGAATTTAGAGTTAGACTTAAAAAAATTGTCTTCAATTGTATTTTTAAATATATTAGTATAGTGCTTAACAGCTTACAATTAAATTTAAAAGTTAATTAATTTATTTTTAAACTATAAAAATATTTCAAAATACTTTAATTTTAGTATTCTATTAATTATTAGGCTTAAAGTACATAAAGTAGACCACGAAATATTTTTATGATTAAATAATTGTTAACGTCCGTTATAATTTAAAAATAAAATATATTTAATAATTGTTTCGAGCCTAAAACGAGAAAGAGTGTAGTAGAGTAGACTGTATTAACTCTGGGATACCCGTATAACAGTAATATAAACATTATATCATCCGGTTAATTACTTTTGGCAAAATTTCAAACATAAGTGTACTTCTTCATTAAGTGTAGTGTAATGCTCATATAAAACAAAAGGTTGTATGGCAGCTACTCGAACCCACTGCAGTAGATCAACCAAATTTTGAAACTTTGACCACAAAACTAAACTACTTTTGGCAATAAGATACACAGCTGTAATAGGTATAGAGTAATACTCATATAAAAACAGAAATTGTTTGGCAGCTACCCGAACCCATGGACCAAAATGGCTGGATTTAAATAGCGATGACGGCTATTGCAAAACAAAGAATTTGCGAAAATTTCAAGATCCTAGCTCCTTTAGTTTTTGAGTTATCGTTCGGACAGACGGACATACATAGCTAAATCGATTTATTTTTCGATTCTGATCCGATCCATACACTTGAGTCTATATCTACCCCCCTCCTTCTCTGCGTCACAAACGTAATGGCAAATTTATTATACCCTTTTGATTAATAGTCATACGGGTATAAAGACTCCAATAATCACTCAAACATCATTTAAAACACAATTACTCCAAATATTTTCATATTTTATTATAATTTATTACAATTGTTAGTTCATTAACATTTATACATATATATGTACGAAATTAAGCTGAACTTACAAATTAAAAATTATTTTAAATATACATACTTATATAGTTATATACATATATTAATCTATAGTCTATACATATATTATATAAATATATTTAAATTTCTCGAGAGAATCATTATTGCTATTACATATGGTCCACCATATATGTGTACAACTTTAAGATGAAATCAAGTTACCATATTTGATTATCTATAGATTTATTTTGAATGAAATCTTATAAGATAAAAAAAAATTGTTTGTAATTTTTATGAGTGTGAAGAGCTTTTCTATTTATGCACATACACATACAAACAAACTTTATTTTAAAGAAGTTTAAAGAAAAAAATTAAAACCATGTGTGAAACGCTTGTTAAACGTTTAAAGTGTAATAACAACATAGTAAATATATATATATATACAAATTTTTAACATATTATTATAATTATATATATATACATATCCATATATATTTAACATAAATTTTAAATAATATATCTGTAAAATGTATCTTATATCTTATTGTATACTTATGTTGTATATTCAGAAGAAAATACACAACGACCTTTCGAGGACGTTGATCTGTCCAATAAATTAAATTGGATGTGTATGAAAATACAAAAAAAATAAAATGAAAAACAAATTTGTTAAGATTTTTTTTAATATTATTATTATTATTATTTTTTTTTGCATCTCTCATTTTTTGCTTCCATTTTTTTTTTGCTTTTAGATTTTATTTTTTAGTTATTACAGAACGTTTCTTTGATTTACTTTGTATTCACTTTGAAAGTTTCTCTACTTACTTGAAAGTTAAAGACCTTGATTATATTTCTAATTTTTTTTATATATATATATTGTATGGGATTATAATTATGAAGGTTATATTAAAAATGTGGGATTTGAAAAATGGATTGAGTTTTTTTGTAAAGAGATTTTTAATTAAAGCACTTTTTTACTTTTTAATAATTACAAATAGAATTTGTGTAGTGGTCAAACCTTTTTTTAAAATTATTCAATCTCACATATACTCACTCACCTTAATTAAGTGAGTTTTTCGATTGAATTATTTTCAAAATTGTAAAATAATTTTTTGAAGTGCAAATTTTTTTTAATGAAATGATTTTGGAATTATGATTAGAATTTTGATATTTGCCCTAGGAAAACTCTCAAAGGTCTCAGTTATGCAGAAAGCGGATGGGCGATTTCTGTACGAGGCAAAAACAATACAATTTTGGAGCTGGCTCGTCTACCTTGTATGTATGGCCACTTGTATGAAAGCTATATTTGGAAGTTTTCTGACAACATCACTCGCTCGCCCCGGTCTAAATGTGAATTTTTAGCTATATTTAATTGTTTTACTTATCAAAGGTCGACCTGTAACTTACAATGAATAAAGACATATAAAGGTACCTATACTTACAAAAAAAATGTAAGGGCAGCCAGATCTTCATTCTTTACGAAAGTATCTTCGAGGCAAGAATAAGTATAAAGGCAGAAATTAGTATAAGTAAGAAAAGAATTAACTGTTTGCAGATTAGTACTTACAATTTATTTGATCTGAGAATATCTTGGTACTAAAGACTCATTGGGGACGTTGGTGCTATATACACAACTATTAATATAGTACCTCGTACACTTTAATGAGCTTAGTATAATGTTCAGAAATACTCAACAGTCTTTAAAAACTCGTTTTACATACTAAAAATTTTTAATTTTTAAAAATGCTTGAATATTTAATTTTTGTTGGAGGCCTCGGTGGTATAATGGGTAATGCGTGTTTGATTGACAAAATCTTTTAGGTAACCAAATATAATTTAAATATGAAATAATATGTCATAAACAAAATAAATAATGTTACCTACTTATAAATTTTGATTAATAGTTTATCTGCCACGTCTATGAAGGATGTGCATGCGTAATTTCCTTATTATATTGTATGTGGTAGAAGAGTGTTAATATATATATAAATACATCAATTTTAGCTTGACGTTTATTTTAATATATCTGCCTTTAGAAGGGCATATAATTTATCAAAATAATTATTTCAAAGTTAATCAACTACTTCTTGTACAGTACAAGGGATCCTTATTATATTAAAAACCTAATGATTATATAAATCAAATATGACGACTAATTTTAAAAATTTCATACATGGACGTCCTCCGAGATCTTTGGTAATATTTTTTTTTTAAACCCCCTACAATTGCCGAAGACGTCGTGCTTAACTGGATCATAATTTTATTTTAGGTTCCAGTTGTAACAATCTATTAAATGCTATTGGTCCTCACTCTGATTATTTAAATAAAAATTGTACAATTCTAGGGTATACAAGTCTAAGTATTTCTATCTTTCAGTTAATACGTATACAACACATATTATAATTCATACTTTAAAACTTTCTTCCTTGATTTAAATAAACGACTTTTATAAATTAAGTAAAAAATATCCTGTAAGACAACACCATCGAATATTCTTTAATATAAAATTTAAATAAAAAAAAAAATTAATAAACAAAAAATAAAAATTTAAGAATAAAATTCTTATTTAAACATAATTTTTTAAAATACAATATTTTTTAAATATAACTTAAAATATAATTTAAGAAAACATATAAACAGTTAAAAATATTTTAATTCACACTGATTTTTACTACAATCGTCCTTTTTTTTCCAAAAAAAAATTTTCATCTCATCATCATCATAATTTTTTCTCTTTCTCTCAAAAGAAAAACATTCAAACAAACATATATACAAAATAAACACACATTTCAAATATAAAAATAAAAAAACACAAAAATAAAAACAAAATTTTATTTAGAAACAAGGATATAAGAGTCCTCTCAACCCAGATTTTTTATTTTAAACAGACAACATTACAAAAAAAAAAACAAAACAAACGAAACAAATAAATAAAAATATACAGCCCTTTAAATAAATGAAGAAAAAAAAAACAAAAAAATTTTTATATACATGTCCTCTTTAAAGTACAATTTCCTTAAGAGTCCTTTAAAAAAAAAAAAACAAACAAAAAATTTAAATTTAAATAAAAGAAAAAACACAAAAAAAAAAGAGTATTTACTTTGTACAATTTTTATTTTTTCCTCTTTTATCCTTCATTTACAAATACAAACAAACAAATTATATTTAATATGCTATAGTTTTTATATTTTGAATATGTGTGTGTGTGTGTGTGTGTGTGTGTGTATGTGAGGACACAAGTAACACATTTCATTTTTATTTTGTTCTTTGATATTTAACGAAATAAATTTACATACACTATCTATATATATGATTGAGTATATTTATATGTATATATTTATGTATATATATATATATACAAATGTATGTGTTTATGTATTTAAAGAAATATATTTTAGATAAAATTTAAACAGTAAGTACAGACACTTAAATCTGTTTCGCCTACTTTGTTTAATATTCAGTTATGATAAAAAGGATAAAGACAAAAAAAAAAAACAACAAAAACAACAAAAAAACAAAAATTAGGATGGAAAGAAAATAGAGAGGAGCGCAAAAATAGAAATGAAAAATCAAGAAGGAGTATATAAAAGAAAAATCAGCACAAATCAGTTTTTAACTTTAACTTTTCATTTTATATAAGTTTGTATATTTTATAAAATATCCAAATATATATATGTTTATGTAAATGTATATACTATGTAAAAATACTTAAATGTTGGCGAGATTTTCTGGAGACTTAAAATGTAATTTTGGTATCCGCAAATATAATTTAGTTTTTGTTTTTATTTTTGTTTTTATTTTTGTTTATTCATATTTTCTTTCTATTTTACTTTTATTTTAAAAATTATTTTTGCAAAAAAATTTAATATGAAAAGTAAAAAGTTTTTGAGCTCAAAGGACAAAATATTCAATGTCTATATATATATTTATATATTTGAGTGTATATGTATGTAAAGTATAAAATTGACAATATAAAATGATTAGTAGATCGGTATTATAAAGCAAATTCTTATATTCAATTTTTATTTTAACCCATTAACTACTGTTGTAAAATTTTTGTTACCATAGTCAAAAGAGCTCAGTTTAAATTGAATTTTATGTTCTAATTTAACCTTAAGAAATATTCAAGGAATACGGATTCTAAAAGTTTTAATGAGCTCATTTGGAAAATAGAGCATTTAATATTATTATATTTCCGGTAGATGGCGGGTTTTCATATTTTCTTGATGACATATGATTTAATAGATGTATAATAATTCTATGTATACTATCATACACTCATATAAAGAATTAATGTATAATTTACATAAAATACGGCTCTTATTAGAAAAATTATAATATCGATAAGATAGAGTCGGAGGGGCATCATAACCGTGCTTGTGGTTATGAACTTATTTCTGTCTCATATTAGCACTGATTGAATTATATAAAGTTATTTCGAACGTTTTTATTTTGAAAGGTTTGAATCAAATAAGAGAACTGCATTGATTTGGAATGTTAAATAGCCACTATGAAACCATAAGTCTGCTTAAGGGTTAACTGAAGCCGGTTTTTACTATAACTCAACGCATACTTTAACTATAACTATTTAAAAGGCTTTTTACTATAACTGATTTTTTTTTTTAATATTAATGAAGATTCTTACCTTTAGTATTATGTGTAATTTATCGTATTACCCTATGATATTGTCTAAGAGTCCAGTTGTACGCCTTGCAACCTAGTTTAAAATTGTTTTTCTGTGAAATATTGTATTATTCCAAATTCTAACCATTGCGATTAGGTTCCTACGTATACTTAAATACGTGTAAAGTAAATATAAAAAAATACTTAACTGGTTTCTTTAGATTTAACCCTTTAAAAAGACTGTGTCCCAAAAATAACACCCTACTATTTATAGATTTGAGATTGTTTAACTACATACAAGGAAAAGTTTCAATTTTTTACCCCTGAATAAAGGAAAATCATTGCAAAAAATTTCTAAAAATTGATAAAACCGAAATTAAAATTTTAAATTACAATTTAACCCCTTTTTACTCAACCCCATTTTTAAGGAATCACTTTTTACTCAACCCTCTTTTATGCATTAAATTTTTAATTAAAAATTGTTTGAACTATTAAGTACTTAAAAAATGTTTCATTTAATTGTAATTCAAAAATAATATTGTATTCCTTTTTAAATATGAAGCAACCCCATAATTAACAAGTGTAAAGATGAAAAATTCCAAAAGTGATAATGTTAGTAGGTATTACAATTTTATCTTGTAATTTGATTTTGTTGTTGTTGTTTTTATTTTATAAAAATGAAAATCAAAAAGGATGCAAATTTATAAAAACTGTAACCCTTATTAAGAGGACATTGACAAACATTTTATTTGCTTTTCATTTTTCATTTTCTATTTTCTTTTTTTTTTAATAAATGTGCAAAAGTTTTATGAGATTTGTGGAATTTTATTTTTATTAATAATTTTTCATTTAATTTTTTCTCATTTTTTTTTTTTTTGGTTGTCAATTTATGATCAATTTACTTAAAATATTTTTAATAATATTATAAAATTTATCTACTGTCTAGATATTTTTAATTTTTAATAAATTGTTGTAAACAAGGATAATGGATAGATGTTAGTTTTTCTTTCCAGAAATGGTTATGTTTTGTAGGAATTGATGTTATTTGAATCAGATTTTATAGAGATTATGGTTTGATGTATTGAAATTTTGACGGAGGAATTTTAAGTATTCCATATATTTTCAATATCTTTCCAATAATGCATAATGATTTTTCAAAGTTTGAATTATAGGATACTTAAGATTGCATAAGCATTTCGATTTCTAGTACAATCTTCCCTTTTATTCTCGATTAAATCAATAAAATTCAAAATTTTGACTTCGGGATTAGCTACACTATGAACGTGTAATTTTCTTTGATTCTTGAATAGCAAAACTATTTAATTTGGATCTGTGACACTTTAATGTAAAGAAAAAGAATCCTGAATCAACAAGTCTCTGAAAAAGAATTTGAGAAAAAATAAATTCCGAATGATTTCTGACTATAAAATCTTAAATTAAGAAAATTTTAAAATCATGTTTGCATTAAGGTTTTCAGGATTTTTTTTGTAACATTCGGAATTTTTTCCAGAAAATCTAATTTCGGGATTTTTTTTTTTTTTTTTAGTAAAGTGTACAACCATTTGAATTAGAATTGTTTCAATACTCTTTACACTTCTACAACAGTATAAAGATGTGCTTAGTTCATTGTTTAAAAATTTTCTTTAATTTTCAGTGGTTCTAATGTTATTCTTGAAGCATACACTGAATTATCCGTCTCGTCCTTTATTTATTCTGGATTTTAATTTATACCTAAAATATCCAATTAATTAGAGGTCGAATATAATGGTTCCGAATAAATTGAAAAAAAAGTTCAGTAGAGGTCATGTATAGTAGTTCTAAATGTAATTCCGATTAAAAGAGGCTATGAACAAGGGAACTAGTTTAACATGTTTTAAAATTTAAAATCTTAAATAATTAATATTAATTTTAGTATACTATCTTAAGTTTGAATAATAATCAGGGAAATCCCTATTCCCTACTAATCTACTCTTCAGTTGCACATAGTTTTAAGTTATATTATGTAAAGATTAATCTATATTTGGTCTTATTACAAATACATAAGAATGACATCTTATAATTAGACTATAAAATATGAATATAAGGAGTAGAAAAGATAGGAAGATAGGATGGTATGGAATTTGAGAGGGATATGCCAAATAAATATAAAAGTTAGAACTTAGTTATTTACTTAAAATTTATAACTTTATTTACTACAATATTTTATTCTAAATATTTTAATTGTAATTTCCATTGGTTATTAGTCAAATCTCCAGCCAATTTCCATGGTTACTGCTAAAATCTCAAACTCCTTTGTAAATGAAATCTTGTCACTACTATCATAAATTTAAATAATGTAGTTCGATTATAGTGAAACTATTTGCTGTTGCATTATACTGATGATTTATGTTAAAGCGGTTATGAAATTCATAGGAAGCAACAATGGTACTGCCGTCTGCGAAACTATGGATTTAATTGGAGATGCTTGAAAGTAGTTCATTTATAAATAATAGGGAGCGACTGAGAGATAAAAGAGATCTCTGACAGGCACCAGCATTTAATTTAAATATTTTGGGTGAACATCCATCGCCTCTTGGCGTACAACACGAGTCGTACGATTCCAAAGGAAATCTTCAATGCATTTAACAAAGACCCTGCCAAAACCTGAATCCATGCATTTCGTTAACAATGCATCATGCCAAACGCGAATCATGGAAACTATTATAGTGTTCTCTCAAAGGACGTTTAATCGGAGGATCTGAATACGGTTATTATGCATTACAAGGACATCCAAGCTCAATTGGCATATTCTTGTATAATAACAGCCTCCCAGTTTTAAACTACAAACTATTTAAGATCAATAATAACAGCATATTAACAATATTTAAATTAATTCTCAAATTGAATAGACTAGCATTAACTTTTAAATAGAAAAAACTTTACACATTTTAAACTATATACATATTAGCATACATACAACATACTATCTTAACTTTTCTTAATCTTTTCAATTTATTTTTTACTATTTTATTCCTCTCAACAGGAAAATTTTTATGCTAATAAGGAAATAAAAGAAAAATTTTTTTTCTGTTTTTCTGAAAATTAAAATAAATAAAATCAATTTAAATATAAACGTTTCTAAGTATGCCATTTTACCCATTTGTAGAATATCTTTTAGATCTTAGATCTTTAAAGAATTTTTTTACCACCCACAAATTTATATAAAGCTTATGTGTACATAATATTTTGAATTGGGTTAATGGATATGAATTTCCATGGAATTGGGTAGGTATAGGATGGTGTAGAGGGCTGGTATGGAATTTTAAGGAAGAATATGCCATATAAATAAAATAAAATATTTACAATTTATTTAAAGTATAGAAAAAAATATAGTGATAAAAACTATATTGGCCCCGAATATCCTATAATGATAATAATAATGGGGTATCTAATAAAATCAAATGATTTTATATGCGAATAAAATATTATATAAGAAAGCATATTGTAAATAATGTATACATACATATAGGATTCTATTTTTATTGTAAATTATTAGTAAATATTTGAAAGGATATTATATGTATTATTATTATATTTATTTGTATTATGTATTTTGTATTTAATCCTATTATTATTAAAAATTAGGATATATAGAATTCATTTGTAAGAATTAGGCCTTAAAATGAAATTCAAATATTTAGTTTTGATTATAGTTGTAAATATAGTTTTCTTAAATATTATTGCCTTGTTGATTTATTTTATATGTTGAAGGAAGGATTGTTTGAAAATTATATTTTCTAAATGATACTTTAGTTCTTTAAATACTTAATTTTTTTAGAACCTAATTCAAAGATAAAAGAATATTTTTTAATTTATATGGAAACTTTACTTTCTGGATCTAAAATTGAGTTGCAAACCTTCCCATTAGAAACTAGGAAGTTCTACTGGGAAGATTGGTGGTTATCAAGTGCTTGGGTAGGAATATCCGGAATTTATAATATATTAAGGACACGTTATCAGTTATTCAATTTTAGGATGAATTAACGTTAAAATATAATAAGGCTCAAAATAATTCATTAGCGCTATTCATTTCTCAATTGGCACTTGAAAAAATATGCTAATTGGGTATCATGGTATAAATGTATTCCAAAAAGTTAATGTTGAAGTTTCAAGCCTCCGTTTTTTTAATACGTTAAAAAAATCTCTTCGACAAAAATCAATTTCAAACATTTTCTCTACATTCGTTATAACAAGTTTCATTAAAATAAGTTTCGTTAAAAAGTTTCGTGAAAATAAGTTTCGTTAAAATAAGTTTCGTTAAAATAAGTTTCGCTAAAGTAAGTAGAAAAAAGTAATTACTGATGTTTACAACTGGTAATATAAATTAAAGTACTGCAAATACAAATAAAATTAACATAGAACCAATGAAAAAGCAGGTTGATTCTCAATCTATTACCATATATGACCAATGCGAACATTAAATTACCTATTAAAAATCACTATTTAATATTTTTTAATTGTCGCTTATTCACCAACTGTATTCAATTTCGTTAAGTATATATATAGCTTCAAATTAATTTAATTTTCAATAAATTTTCATTGCTAGCAATAATCATTTTTTTTTTTTAATCGTTTTAAAGTGCTCTCAAACTTCATGCTGTTGCAATTCATGTTAGATAAAACCATGTTAATGTTTTGTAATTTGGTTTGTGTTTTTTTTTTTTGGTTCATGTATGTTAGTTCATTGTAATTTGGCGCAATTTGTTAATTATAAGCTAGCAAAAAATCGCTTTTAAATGCATTTTATGTAAAATTTTCAACAAAACTGTTTGCGTTTTATTTTTAATTAGTATTAACGTAATATCGGATTTAAGTAATTATTTCATAATAGAATGGTTACAATAATATGCTAGTAGCTATAAATAATATTAAAATTGTTTTGAATTTCAACTTTAATTTTAATTTAAAATATCTCATCAGATATTCAATTCATATACAATTAATTGCTAATGAAAAAGAATCGGTTATAAAAAAATATTTAATTGCATGACATAAAAAACAAAAAATCATTAATAATTTATGAATAAATTAGTAGCTTCCGGTTTTTTTTTCTTTTATGATAAGTTTTTTACATAAAAAGTTGTAATAAGTTTTTTATGCAAATTTAAAATTAATAGAAGTTGATTTTATTGCATATTCTTGGAAAGAAAGTAAATTGAGATGGGAGACTTATTAATTGAAGAGGTCAAGGACTTTTAAAGGTCAATTGAATTAAATTGAATTAAATCACGACTTTAAAGTATTATATTTGTTTGTTGCATGTAATTTTTGATTTTGTATCATGCAATATAATTTTTATTTTTATGCAAAAGACGTTTGTCTACGAAGAGACTTCTGTTTTCATCAGAATACTTAAGAAAATTTTTAAAAGAGAATGATGACATAGTATTTAATTGAATTATATTTTAATAGAAGCGGAATATCACTTGAAAAAGGGTTGAATTTATCTCTAAGAGATAATTTTCAAAATATTTATAAAAAAATTTGTGGAAGAACTTAGTTAATTATCTTGAATGTACCAATTGATGAAAGGAATCTTTTGGTTGCGGAAAAATACCACAGAAGCTGTGACCCTGATTTTAAAATATGATTCAGAAATATTACATGTAAATTGAAGAGATTGCAGCAGACATTAAAATTAAAAATTTAGGGACAGCTACCCGATAATATTACAGATATTATTGAGTATGCTATAGTATAGACTATAGAGCATCTTTATACCAATGCATTCGAATCAAAACCAATGCACAGTCAATATCAAATTTCTTCTCCATCTGTAACGCATTGATCTAGGCATGATAGGAGAGTATTGAAGTTTCGGATAACTACCTTTATCACTAAGTTTTGTTAAAATATTTCCAAAGATTTCAATAAAGTTGAAATAAATTATAATGGAGGACGCCTATTTACGGTCATCCTTAGTATTGGGTTCCTTCGCGTCTTCAAACCGAATTCTATTTTAAAAAATTCTAAAAATCATCAAATTACTCCAAAACTTCTGTTACGATCCTGGAAAATTCACAGTAATTTGGGAATCAGTGACCTTAAATTAATTAATATAAACTAACTTCTAAAAATCAATTGATAAAATTACAAATGTTAACATTCTCATGTCACCTTCAATGCCTTTTATGATTCCTGCGTGCTTTTCTTTGCTACTCAATAATTTCCATGAAAATTTAAAAAGACATTTCATAGTTAATGAAGGTTAAATTTTCTTAGTTTTTAAATGAATTTCTTTTAGAAAATTTCCATAGCCTTCACATTACAGAATGTAAGAAGTATTTATAATTAAAATTCATTTCATATATTTTTGTTTTCCACAATTTTTCTTAATCAATAGAAAGTTTTTTTTTTTAAAACTTTTCATAATTTAACACAATAAATACATATATACAATTGACATTTTCAGAAAATTTCTGACATTTATAGAAAGTAAAAACAATACTTAACCTCATTTTTAATAATTGCATTAAATGTTGAAGAAAACTATGTTAACAAAACATAACCTTCAAAATCATATTGTATCCATCATTTTAATAAAATTTAATTTTTGATATATTTACACGCCTATATGAACCGCACAATACGTATGTATATAAAATTTGTCAATTACTTAACACTTAGGGAAATTATTTGGTTTTGTTTGCATTTAGATGTGCGAATATTGTAATTTTCCTTGAAGGAATAAAAGTCAGAGTAAAGCCATTTCTAACTATTTATTCTGGAGAAAAACATTTTCTTGGTCAATGAGTTTCTAATGAAATTTATCAGTCTAACACTATACAGGATATGCTTCCTTTTAAGCATTAAAGTATTCATTATCTGACTACTGACGTGTAGTCAGGTCGAGATTAAATCGGTTTACTATACTTAAAGTACCGACTGTTCAATCAAATGGTCCTTGATTTCAATTGCAGTAGTTAAATTATTTTAACAGTAAAACATTACCTATAGTATATACAGAGGTGTAATTGCTTACTAATTTAAAATAATTATTAATTAACCTAAAGCCGGAACTAATATGAAGACGCTTCAAACTAACCCATTCCTATAAAGTAGCAAGAAGTATTAGTCTTTGCGAATTCATTTATTAACTGTCCGACTGTTTAGTACTTAAAATACCGACGGTTCAATCAAATTTTTTTCAACCCCAGTTTAGTAATTTGAACAACAGTAGTTCATAACCTATAGTCGCTAAAGCCGTTTAGTCGACGACTAATTGAAAATAATTCACTAACTTGAAGTTGGAACTAATAAAGCCCCGAGGACGCCTAAAACTTCTTTTAAGAATGATGAAGAGATTTCACAGACATTTAATATTTAAATAGATACTTTATGTAATTGCTCCCCAACTTTTTGCATTAAAAACATTATTTGATCTTATCATCCATTTGTCATTTAAGTATTCTGATCTCCAATACTAAATTTCCTCGTACTCCATCAATAATCTTTTGGAGGCAATTTTTAAAGTGATTAAAAATCCTGCCATTTAATTTAAGGAAGAGATTCAAATATTTTGTCATTTTTAGCAGCAATATGTTCTTAATAAAACAAAATGAACACTATGTCAATTAGTTTATATCAAAAAAACATTTTCCTTTTAGTTCTAAAATGTACTATCCAATAAAATGTCAACAGCATTTTTTTTTAAATGAGAAACGATTCAAGTTAAATTACATGTTTCCGACTTTTTTGAGAGCAAGAAACAAAAAAAAAACAACTTAAAATTAAAGCCTAAAAATTTTTTTGTTAATTTTTCTGTTCTTTTTTTTAACTTCTACTCACTTTCCCTTTAACATCTCGGATGTTGCACATAAAATCATTAATTCACCTTTTCAAGGCATCCGTCATCATTTGTTTTCCTTTTGCTCTAAATGAATTTTTAGATTTTATTTTAGAGAAAAATTTGGAGCAAAAGTTGAGGTACACTGAGGAAAATATAATATAACACTTATCATTTATGTACAAGAGGTTTAATCGATGCCCTTGGTTACACAGAGCTTGGAAAGTTGAAAGTGTGTTTTGTGATCGGGCTCCATTCTTTAGTAGATGTAATGTACAGTGATTAGTGTATTTCGTAGCAGCTTGAATGGGATTTTAAAAATTAATTTAATTTACAACATTGTATTTCATCACTCTGCCGAATCAGTGTTGGTGTAGGCCTATAGAATAGCTTCTTATCTTGTTCTAGTCAGAGAAGTTTCGTACTTCATTTTTCAATCAACTTCATTTTCCATTATCAACAGACTGCATTTGCAATGTTTTTTTTTAAATGATACCTAGCTTCAGTTTATTATTGTTTAATTTTAATGAGTCGGCTGTAAATGTAAGCTGCATATTAATAACTTGTATGATATATAAACGTTTCCTTTAAAGAAAGCAGTAGAGCAGCTTGCTATGAAACTTGGCTTTAGTTCATTATACTGATAAGCTTTCATTAGTCGGCTATAACTATAATTCGGCTTGCTTGGGTATTACTGCATCATGTACCCACAATATTCTTTCACTCAATCCTGAGTTTAATTTTCCTGAGCCTTCTCAAATATGTTTTCAGGAATTCTTCAGAACTTGGTAAATCAACTCAGGTTTTTTTGTACTTCGCAATTACACCTCACATTCCCACACTGTATGTACACTTTTTCTATCAACTGTATTTTAAGTATCTGTATATGTCAATAACACTATAAAATGCCTAACATTTTTGTCACAACATTTCCCGTAACGATTCTCCCGGTTTTGTTTGCTTTTGTTTTTTAATTCGTGCGAATAGAGTCTAAAGTACAACATCATCAGCAGTTTTGATTGTTCCTCTATTTTCTCCAACACTTTTTTTTCATATTCTTCACTTTTGCATCATTTTTTTCATTAAATTCAGTATGAAGGAAATAAAAGTGTGCGTTTTTGTCAATTTAATATTGTTATTTTTTTATTTTCCTCCCGTTGTTTTTCTTGTTTTTAATTTGTTGGAAAAAACATTTGAATATAATGAGTTTTGTCATCCGTTTGTTTATCATGTATTTTCTTCATGTATTCATTCCATTAAAAAAAAATTCATTTACTTTTACCTTCGATTCTCCCACATTAAACCATCATTCAAAGTTTCGTGGGCCCATTATCATTACAACTACAACAACAAAAGACACAACATGACTGTTGTAATGTTATTCTTGTAACAACAATACATTGTCAAAATTGAGAACAAGAAACTGGAAATCGATCAGGAACCGGGAACTATATATATAGGTACAAGTAAAATAATACAAACAAGGATTTTAAAGGATAGTGTTGGGAAAAAAAAAATTTCAAATAAAAAAAATAACAGTAAAAAAAATACAACGCATTTTGATGAAGTGAAAATGATGTCATCATTGTTTAACGGTAATAATAATGACAGAGAAGTTAACTATTTAAGTAGAAAAGTGCTCGGTGTTATAAAAATGTTGTTTTTATGACAATGTGTTTTACTTTTTCAGGGCACGTTTGAAAATTAAATGGAATAACGGTAAAATTAATAGAAAGTAAGAAAATGTAAACAAACATTTAATTTTCCGAAAAAAAAATGTGAAAGAAAACAAAAGTAAATTGATGAGTTAGAAGTGATTTTTTTTTAATAGGCGCAGATATTTTGAATGATATTATGAAGTTGATTTCATAAAATTTGAAGGACCGTTAATCCGATGTGAATCACCGATGAACATCACGAAAACTCCAATTTGTTTGGTCTTTAGATAACGTATAAGTAAACATATGTCCAGTGGAGAGTCTGTAGTAATGCACTTCCAAATTTAAAAAAAAAATGCTTAATTAGATGACAATAGACTTTAGATAGGTATTTCGACATTTTTTATCTTCAAGATATAATTATCTTTTACCGTTTCTTAGTTTTATGCAACTTTTTGGAAAACTTTATAATATTCACTGCGGCGATTCATTGGAATTTAACTTTAAGCTTCTGCAGGCAGGCAGAAGCAGTTGTGTGAAGGACTCTTGGAAATTACACAAGACTTAGAACAAGTATGATTATTATATTCTCTGGTATTCATGGAATTATGAATTAGTTGAGTTATATTTCGTTAAGTAGGCATATGGAACTGAGCCTAAGGCTGTGTTCTAAGTATATTGGGATGGGTCTAAACGAGCTTTCCTAGTTTAAATTTCTAAATTTTAATCCCTAAATTCAGAACCTTTTTTCATTTTAACTTTGAAAAAATAAAATTTAATATCCCAAATCTACTTCCTCCTTCATATTGATACTTTATCATCCATTCCGGACAATATATTACTGTTTACATATTCCAGAAAATATTATTTAAAGTAAATGAATATTGTAGTATTGTTTTATTTAAAAAACATTTAGAATTTTTCAATATCTACTAATTTATGGGAATCCCCTTTAAAGATATTTTTAAATTTATAAAATTTCCAAAAAAAAAAAAAAAAAAAAAATTCAGAAAAACTGTTGAATACATAATTAGAAAAACACAAAAATTTATAAAACATAAAAATTTAACACCTGCTTAGAGTATTAAGCACCTATAAAAAAAATTGTTCATATTTTTTTCAAAAAAAATTTTATCGCTTAAATGAAAATTTTATGGTAATTTTCAGTATTCATTTAACCGTTATAAATGCAGTCAAATTAGTAAAAAAAAAACCAAAAACAATCAATACAATTTAATTTAAATATTTAATTTGAATATAAAAAAAAATTAAAATGAAAAAAACAAATGGTGTTGAAAAAAAAAGTTATGATTTATTTTGACTTGTATTATTTTAAAGGTGATAACAAGCCTCTAAATTTGTATAAATTAGTCACAGATAATGCGTTTTAAAGATACGATGATAACTATACATGATAATTAATATGTTTTTGATAACATTTTTTCAAAATTTAACACATTTTTTTAAATATTGAAGGGTAAAATGGCTTGTGAGCATATACCGTTATAATGCAGATTTATAAAATTTTTCTAGGCAAAATTGCGTTTGTACATATGGTATACATATGTTTGTATTTGATGAATTTTATTCTTATCAGATCGACTGAGAAGGTCTGAATAGTTTTTTTGGGAGCTTTTGATAGGTCAATTTGTTTCCGGTATAGGGATGTTGACTTCATTGCTGATTCCATTAGTAAAATAATATTATGCTCAAACTTTTCATTCCTAGCTTGGTTAAAACTAAATTCAAACCTTGGTTTGAAGACATCGATCGAAGGTGGAACATTTGAAAATTTAAAAGAAAAATCTTTTACGAACTATAAAGTTGCCAAGAATAGTTGCTAGAGAATTATCAATCAGCAAAAGTTTCTTTACAAATATGTAATAAATTTTTATATTTTGTTCATGTTATATATTTTATTCATAAATCTGTTGGTTTTTAGATTTTTAGGATCATATAGTTGAGGTTTTTTATGATAACTGTAAATCTATAACATATAAGTATATTTTAAAACAGCAGGGAAGGCAATGTGACCAAACTTATCTTGATGAATTGCGCATTTAATCAATACCACACATTTTTTCTTCGTGGAAATTCAGTCTTCTATATTGAAATATAAAATTTACTCCATCTGTTCTTGAAAATTTTCTTTTATTAATTCAAAATTTAAACTATATATTGATTTTCAATAAAAATTTTTTATAAAATTCAATGAACATCTCAATTTTCAACCACAAGTCATAGTATCTACTTGTCTTAAAGAATTTATAGATGCTCACAAATAAAATCTTAACATCCTACGAAAATTCCCAATCAAATATTTAAGAATAACCACAGATATTTATAAAATTTTACAATTACAAATTACCGACAATTATAAATTTAATCAATGTGACCTAATAGTAAACTTTTACTAGATTTTTACAAGATTAATCAATGTTAATGTACTAGTGAATTTCTATAAGATACTTGTAATTTAATTAAATAAAAATTGAAAGAAAAGATTCATAATCATAAAACATATCCTATTTGCATTTATAGTTTTAGATATTAAATTACAATTTATGAAAAATTATAATCACATTCTGTTTTTTTTTTTTTTTTGGATTTGTTTTAGTGAAAAATGCCATCTTACCAACATAAAATGTGGTATCGTTTGGTATTCGCAAAAGAAGAAGAAAGAAATTAATAAAAAAAGTTTCATATTAATAATACACAGTGCAGATTGTATATGAAACCTGTCTGAGCAAGGTGTTAGAGTGTTAAACTTTATATCTTTAAGATTGATTGTCAACTTTGAAAATCTCTCATGACATAAATTGTTTAACATAATTTTTCTTCAATTTTTTTTTTTTTTGAATTTATGTCATGTCTTTTGATTTATTATTCATAATTAATATTATTTCAAGTGAATTCAATCCAATGATACCCATGGTAAAAAAGAAACTATGCTGAATTTATAGCATATTAACATTAGCATCATTTATCATACTAGGAAATTGATTTTTAAGTTCGATAAACATTTTTATTTTTTTAATTTGAGATTCGGGAAACAGTGAGGGACAAAAAAATAGATGACGGTAGATATTTTGAATATTTCATATTTATTATGATTAATTTGAACCTCGGCGTTCGAAAGTCTGCAGCCATAACTATTAATAATTTTCAGATGTATAAGAGGATTAAAATATTTGGATTCATTTATCCATTCTGCGCTGCGGCAGCTTAAGATAACTTACGATCAACGGTTCGAACTATAATGTACACCTTTTTATTAGTAAATACTTCGAATAATATACCTCCTTCTGTAGTCAAATATAATAACAAACGAAGAACTCTTAATATTTTTTGTTCAAGAACTTTATTTGAAAAATCAGTCGGAACAAAATCGAGAATAATATGCCACACGCTTAGAAAACTGTTTAAAAACATAATGCCAACAGCCCCATGGTAGAGCGCACAGAGGATAAAATTGCTTCTTTTTCAAGTCCAATGCTACTATGACGAGTAAGGGATTAAGATAACAGTTTTAAATACAATTTATAAGTTTTCAATGGATTTAGCCCGTATCTTTAACTATTTTACTAAAACTTTTACTTACTTAAGTTATAGGTAGGAAAGATTTTTAAGGTTTTGCAAGAATCATTATCTGTTGCACTGTTTTGTATTTAGTGCTTCCAATATTAGCTTGCATTAGATTTTGCCTTCTTCATTGTCCAGAAGTTTCTTCAAATACATGACATGTAAGATTCATTAGATTGTTGAACTTTAGATAATCTTTAACATTAGACACTTCATCAAATGAATTAAAACATGCAGCCAATTTTTTTCTCAATACTCTACAACTAATACAATGCGGTTATCTTGAAGTCATCAAATATTGTTTTAACAATTTAATTTTCTTAATAAATTTTTCTCATACCAGAAAACCAAAAAAAAAAATAAGAAAACATAAAAAAATTTCATTCTTAACATGCAGCTGTGGAAATATATGTGAATAACAACCAAATTCATGCGCCTATTTCATGTGATGGGATGGGGAATTTATTTTTTCAAGTATTCTTTTCACTTTCTCAAACTCTTTTAGATGTCGTGGCTTAAAAAATAATGAAATAAAACTTAATATTATGCATATATAAATTGTTTTAGTAAAATTAAATTATATGCATCCCATCAATCGATAGCTAATGGCATGATCTGTTTCATATCTCATAGAAAAACAAGAAATTTAATAATTTTTTCCGAAAATTTTTAGTTGATTTTTTTTTTTTTTTAATCAAGTGTTAACGATTCTTATGCATCACTGTCAACAAACAAAGTAGATGGTGTTTTGTTTGTTGTACCACTTTAGTAGTGATTATTAAGTGTTTTATTAAGAAGAGAAATTTTCATCTTAATCAACTTTAAAAACTTATAGATTTTTTGATAAGTTTTAAATAAGTTTTCATTTAAAACAAGTTTTCACTATTGGGCGTTTTTTTGTTTTTGGAGGTTTTCTAATGGTTCAACGGTTATTATAAAATGCATAATTTGCGTTTGACTTAACTCAAATTTTTAATTAAAAGGAAAGTATGAAAGAAGCAGGAATTATTAGAGTTATTTTAAAGGTAATTATCTAATGTGAGGTTAGGATTTGGTTTTCATTTATTATAAAAAAAAAGTTGTTGATCATGTGTCCAGCTTTTTGGGCATTCATCCCCTTTATATTTCGAGTTTATATTGTTTTTACAAATGCGATTTATAAAGTTTCTATGATCATATCCTTAAATGAATCATATTGACACTGAAGCACAATTAGGAGTCCACTGTAGTGTTCAGCAACGAATTTTCAATGTCAAGCACCATAAAGTTATAGTTAGAGTATAAGTCTATTTGAACTTATATATTATAATAAGTCCAATATAAGTCGATTATAGAGTATTAATCTATTTAAGAGTTATCTTGTTCTTGTTCTTGTGCTTGAAAATTATTTGGTGCTTTGAAACCATTTTGTTCACTTCTGTGTAACTTTCTTACGATTTACTCCAGTTTGCTACCATAGTAGTATAAGGAATCGAAAAAGAAGAAGGGAAAATATGTAGAAGGGAAAATTATATAGCTTCCCAGTAAATAGATGAAATGTGAACATTCAACTGGCTCTAATACTTTTAAAATTTTAACAATTGTGTCGGAGAATTAAAGTACGTTCAATAAAACTTGAAATATTTATTAAGAAATGTTTCAACCCTGTATGGCTTATTGCTTTGTTAGTTAAATGCAAAGCTCTTTGGTTAAAAAGAATCTTTCTAAAATAAATTAAATATTTCCTTTTGAATCTAACGATTCAACTACTTGTCTATCTTTAATCTTCTGACAAATTTGAACTAAACACTAATATCACTCAGGGGTCCGTTCTATCTCCCACTCTCTTATTAATATTTCACAATGACAATGACCTACAATTTTTAATTTAAAATTCAATAAACAGTTTCGAAAATGACAAAACCCTTGTAACTTCCTTCGAATTTCATAGCTGCTGTAACATTAAACATCAGGTTAATACGACAGCCCAATATCTAACTGTGAGTAAGCTAAATATAGATTTAACAAAAATTCATAAATGAAGTGAAAGTAATCGTGTTCAATTTAATACCAAAAGAATGTAATACTGTGTGATCTCGCAAAAAATAGCCACTTCATTCCCAAACTATTATTTCAGGGAGAAGCAGTACTCACCGAATTTAAACCTTTTGGAGACGAAATACTAAATGATCTTCTGAGAAATAGGTTTTAAATCAATATTTCATTTCCTGATTAGAAACCTCGGTTGGTTAGTGGGTAAGCATTTGGCTTACTAACCGAGGGGTGCGGATTTGATTCCCGTACAGGCCATGCATTTTTTAATGGAAAAAAATTATTGAAAAAATAATTTTTCTTTTCAAATCCCCATGGTGACCAAATATAATTTAAATATACAAATATTATAATATAAACAAAATAATTAATACTGTTGATATAAATAAATCGAAAGTATTTAATTTAAGAACCTCAAATTCCAATTAGGGAAATAATAATAGCAGGCAATATTTATAATTACCATGGTACTAATTATAAATAAATAAATAAATAAATAAATTTCCTGATTATTAATTCATATTTTTTACACTTATTAGAATTTCGAATTTATTTAATCTTCCATTTGTTAGCCTTGAACATTTTTAAAAATTACTGTCACTAATTAATAATTACTTAAGTATCTTAAATCAAATTATTAATAACACGTTACGCCATGACACTGTACTTCCAGGTGATTTTAAACTAAGAGACAATAACGCATAAAATTGTTAAGAAGATTTAAAATATAAACTATTGGTAATCTTACAAAATATCATAACTAACAACTCATAACACATAACTTATAAATTCAATCACTAATCACTAAAAAATAATACAAAATTCATTTAAAACTTATCAAGCTTTTTTAAAACACTTATATAATAATAACAATAAATTGATCTTCAAATATTCAACAAGTCTAAAACTCCATAAACAACTTAAAAAGTCATTAGTTAAAAAAAAACACACAAAACCACACAAACAAACTAATGATTACCAAAAAAAATTTAATGACCATATGACATTGTAAGAAGGTCAATACAAAACAATTTGAAAATTTATGACATTTTGTTGTAATAATATTACAACAACAACGCGTTTTAATCAATTTAAATTGTTAATAAATAAATTTTTAAATGAAATTGTGATGCTGGAAATTATTTTTTAATAAATTATGCAGTCAATATACAAATCATTTAATAAAAATTTTAAATTATGCAGTTATCTTCTATCTCTCTCTCTCACTTGACTACAATATTAGATTGTCAAGTGTAAATAATAAATTAAAAATATTTTTTATTCAAAAAATTTATTATTAATAAATTTTGAATATTATATATTATTTGTAAATATAAATTTTATTAAAAAATTTTTGAATTATTAATTATTTTATTTAAAAATTTTTTTAATAAAAAAAACTATGAAATATTAAATATGTAGTTGAGAAATTTTTGAATTTATTTTTACATGATTGGGCGAAGCAGCTTTTATTAAAACTTCTCTAATCAAATAAATTGTATTTAAATATTTATTAAAAGTTTTTATATATTGACATTGGAGTTTAATTTTGGATTACAATATATTTTGTTAATTGATTAACTATGTAATAGTTTGAAAAAAATGTTGTGCTTCATCATTAGTTTGCTTACCATATTAATTAAGCTATGATTAATTTTACTAATTTGCCGTAATATCTATTTACATGTATAAAAGTGAATGTTTGTTTGTAACTTAAAGACTCTCTTAAACTGCTCAGTTGATTATCATGATAATTTGTATATAAAGATTTTTGGGTATGGGAATTGTTTCTGGGCTACCTATTTGCGCTGTAACGAACCGCAAAGTTGGAACTGTGGTGTAAATTATAAACAAAGTTTCAAAAAATGTTTCCGAGTTCCGTTAACTTAATTCGGCAGAACCATTTTGAAAAATTTTTTATTTTATTGAAATCCAGCCATTTTGTTCCCGGGGTTCGAGTACCTGCCATACAACTTCTTTTTTTATATGAGCATTACTCTACACCTAATGGAGCTGGGTGTCTGAAATTTTGCCAAAAATAGCTTAGTGTAATGTAAAAGATTCTGCAAAATTTGGTTGGTCTACTGCAGTGGGCTCGAGTAGCTGCCATATAACTTCTTTTTTTATATGAGCATTACTCTACACCTAATGAAGCTGGGTGTCTGAAATTATGCCAAAAGTAATTAATCGGATGATATAATGTTTATGTTACGGTCATATGGGTATCTCAGAGTTGACACAGTCTACTCTACTACACTTTTCCTCGTTTTCTTTAAATCGCCCTAAATCAGAAACGGTTTCACCGATTGACTTCAGATTTTGTATACGTGTTGCTCTTTGACACTGGAGTTGACTTTATTAACAGACTTGAAATTTGTTAACCTAAAATTGACACGACGATTGGTCAGAAAAAATTTTGGAAGCAATTTTATGATGTTTTGCTTTGAAACAAAAGGAAGTTTATGAAAAAATTTGTTTCCCTTAACTTATTGTGGCACAATATATTTAATTTTTATGTTAATTTTTTTTCAATTACATTAACTTAATTTAAAAGAGTATTGAGAGACCCTGTAACGCGCAATGGGTATTAGATAGTTAGTGTCCAATATAACTTTAATAATATATGATTTATATTAAGGAACTTCTCCACTGCCTTATAATAGTCAGCATTCTTAAAGGACAATCAAGCAAATCCGTTTAGAGCATGAACTGTGTAATAATTTACAACTATGGAGCGTCCAGCGTTACTGAGAAGAGATGAGAAGATCCAATAACACAAGATGAAGAATATTCTTAATATTAAAAATTAAATTTTCAAAACTTAAAAAATGTCTGCTTCTTTTTGCTGACAATGCAAACTCTTATTTTTGGATTTAGCCAAACGTAATAGAATATTTTACCTACTCCCAGCAGTTTCAATGAGACTTAGAGGCTTTAAAAATTTATTTTACAGTTTAATTGTAAGGAAATTACCCTGTTATGTTTAGCTGTAGAATTGAAGTATGTAGAATGAGAAGTATGGGAATTGACAATAGATATTTTAAGAACGGAAGTCATAGATATCAAATTTCGAAGTTAGCTCCATAAATCATTACAGACGCTAAACTTTTGCAATCCTATCAATACTTTGAAGACTTAAAAGAGATTTAAGATAAGAAATAGCTTAAATAATTTAAATATTTTGTACATTTTAATGTCAACCATTTTTGTACATTTTAATGAAGCATCCGATGCATTATCATTATTGCGCAAAATAATTGAATTTCAGTTCATTTAAATTAGTTTTAGTCAATCTTAATTAATTCATAATCAATCGCTTACAGTTTCAATGATATTTAAAGATTTTTAAAAGGAATTTAATCCCAAAAAAACGCATGTTTAAAATATTGCATAACTCAATTGACTCATTAATAACTCTGCAGACTTCCACAGTGGCTTACATTTTTCTTTATAATTCTTAAATGCATTAAATTTAAAACTTTTTTATAGAATTTATATTTAAAATTCGTCAAAAAAAAAAAACATAAATTTTAATCTTTAGATCTTCAAAATATAATCGAATAAATCTACGCTTAAAGTTAATAAAAGTTATAAGTAAGTAAATAGTTATTTTTTTTTTAAAGACCAAATGCCAGTTAAAATAGTAATAAAAAATAAAATAAAATAAAAATAAAAAATTGCCTTAAAAAGAAAATCGAGTTTTCCTTCTTGCGTAATAATTTAAAGAAAAAAAAAACAACATTTAAAATGTTGGCGCCAGTAATAGTTATATGTTTATTTTGTCGTTGTAAATGTTTTTTTTCCTTTTACAGTAAGATTATCTGGAAAACCAGTTACCTAATGTACCAAATATTCAACATTTATATGTGCAACACTGAAAATGCATCGTTATATTGAATACTATAAGTGGCTCATAGTGCAGAAAAACAACTGTAAGTTCCCATATACTATGATCTCATATCTTAATCCTAGGACGCATATGGGATTAACGGCACTACTATCTATTAATTAGGATTGAGAGAACGACTGCCTGTCTCCTGGGTTTGAGGACAAGTACTGTGCTTCCTCAGATAAATATTTTAGGTTTTCTTCAATCCGAGAAAGTATATTGATAGTATGCCTGGGATGGTGTTCACCGGAGTTTGACGCTACGCCACAGTTGACTTCAATATATTAACTGCGCTCTTTTAATGGGTGATAGATTGCTACTACTTTTTTTCAAGCTTCCGAAGCCACTCACAACTATTGTCCATTTACATTGTAACTCCGTAGATGCGTGCTTCGGAAGAACAAGTTTTTCGAAATGGTTAACCTTAAATTAACTTCCAAAACTCCCAGATTTTAAAAGATAAATATTACAAACGTACAAAAAAATTCATAACATATTCAAATTAGTCTAAAATATTCATAAAATTCGAAATGCTTGTAAATAGTAAAATTTGTAAAAACAAAAAAAAACATATGAATTACATTCAATGACGATATCAGTTGGATATAAATGCTCATGTTGTGAGTAATGAAACGTATAGCAAAACGCAGCAAGACACATTGTTGCAGAAACATTATGACAATTTTAACTGCATGTTGTCAGTAATTTTTTATTTTATAATTTTACAATTTTTTTAGTTGAAAGGACGGGAAAGCGGGTTGCAGAATTTATTTATGACTAAATTTACTGTCTGTTTTATTTTTCAAAATAAAAAAATAAACATGAGTGTAGTAAAATTTACAATAAAATCTCCGTGAGACCAATGATTTTCTTTAAGACTAGATATAGTGTTAGTGCACTAATTTTAACACATTTTCAATGTAAGTACAATAATAAATCAAAAAACTAATTTGTTGTTGTTGTTGTTGGTGGAAAATGTATGGAAATTTTGATTAAGTGCTTTTGAAAAACAGGTATATTAAGTCTGTTCTATTAAAGATGTTTAAGGGACTATTTCCCCCTTTTGTTTTCTTTTAATTTTTAAATTTGAAGAAAATCAATTAACTTTTCAAAATTTTTCTAATTTATGATGTAAAGATAAATCAATTAATTTTAATTAAGACATAATTTCAATTAATTTAATTTTGGTTGTGGTTCTGCTAGGAACTATGCTTTCATTTATTGGGTTAAATCATATTGAATTGAAGTAATTTATTTTCACTTGATTTTATTAAATAACTCAATAAAAAAGAACTCTTTTATAAACTTGTGAAACCATTATTGTTTATCTCCTTCCATTATGGTTTATATAAATGCGTGTTCTATACTAATTATAGATTTTTATCCATCACATTTCTTAAGCATTAGTGTGAGAATCAATAATAACGGTAAATCCTTACTTTTTAATTTATTTGATTTTTTGATTTTAATTTCATTTTAATGATTTTATCTCTTTCCATTCGTCTGAACCTCTCTGATAATTACTATTTGGCTTTCCGGCGCACTTGTTTTCTGACCTCCGCCTTACCACTCACCTCTATCTGTTTATTTCACTTTGCTTTCTTACTTAACTCTGTCTTCAAACTATTTTGTACCTGCTTGTTTTCCTCTACCGCCATACTTAGCTCTATTTTAAAACTTACTATTCTCTGTCATTCTACTTACTTCCTGCTTTTCTATCTACTCTGCCTATTTAGTGAAAGGGCTTACTAAACTTCGTCATTCTACTGACTTCTTGCCTTCCTATGTTCTCTGTCTTCCTATTTTACTTAAACAATATGTTTTTAATCTTTTCCAACCTCATTGTCTGTAACTCAACCTACTGACTTCTGACTGCCTATATAGATCTACTTGTTGTGGCCAATTTAAAAACTTCTATTGGTAGAAGGCATCACTATAAAGGCGATAATAATGTAAACCATATAGTTTCACCTTGCCCTATCTCAATGTCTGTGGCTCTGCATTCCGAAAGGGGAAAATATTTATATTCTAAGTGCAGTAAAAAAATTTTAAAAACATTTCATCACATATTTGCCTACATTGCCTTTGGTTATACTAGAAAAATATATTAAAATTAAATTCTAATATTATTTTCATTTTTTTCTCTGGAAATTTTTCAATATTTCAATATTTACTTTAATTCAATATAAGTTAATGTAGGTACCTACACAAATATGAGCCCATGTACCATTTCTAAACAAATAAAATTTAATATTCTTCAAATTTACATAATTTGAAAGAAAATATAAATTTTTCAATTTAAAACTAATTTTCTTTGTTGTTTTTGTTTTATACGCAAAAATATTTCCCACTGCAGAGAAAACAAAACTATCAAAGTAATATTATTCGTAAAAGAAAATCATACATAGTAAATACATACCCACATATACACACACAACTATTTAAAAGAAAAGTTAAAAAGTTACTAATCATAAGAAAAACTTAAAAATACAACAACAAAAAAAAGGGAATGAAAATTAAAAAAAAAAAATTTTTTTTTTGTAAATATGTACAAGAAAAAAATCAAACCTTATTTTTTATCTCTTTCTTTCAATTTTTTTTTCTTCCTTTTCCATACTTATCATATTCTTTTGTTGATTTTTCTTCAAAATTTATTCGTCCTTTTTTTTTTGCATTTAAAAGGAAAAAATTTTTACTTTTCTGTTTTTTATAAATAATTTTCTTTTTTGTACACCATTTTTGCCGCATCCCATTTGATTTCCATTTATTTTGTTCTTTGTTTGTGTGTTACCGTTTTGTTGTAAATAAATTTACTGGAATTCATTTTTTCATATTTTAAAAGAAAAACCACCTTATACTTAATAATGTTATTGAAAAAATAAATAACTTTTTCATTGAATATTTGTTTTGTTGTTATTTTTTTTTGCATTTATCAAACATTTAATTTTTACAACACTATTGCAAAAAATCTAACAAATCTTGTTTGTATAAGGCTGGTTGCACACTGATCAAATTATCATTTTATATGGCGTTCAATGTTATTTTCTTTTCTTTGTTTTTTGTTCTTTTTTAAGTGGCATCCATATTTAAGTTGAATTCAACTTCAACGAACCGAGACGACGCCAATTCATTGATGTTTTGCAACGACAATGTATTTCTATTTCAACTATATATGAACGTTGGAGGTAATGGAATATATCTTAGGAATAGTAAAATTGTTTGCAAATTAAAGTTAGGCAACCAGTTGCCACAATTGAAACATTTTGTTGGGCGGGATTTTTTAGGTCTTCGGTAACTTTTTAATTATTTTGTAATTTAGCTTTTAATTGCTTACATGCATTTGTTCTGAATATATTTTTCCTTTACCGGCAACGATGACGCGACGACGCCTGAAAGATAAACAGGAAATACCGTTATGAGCGATATTTTAAATCCCGGTCTAGTTTCCATAATCTACTGTTTATATATGTGCTGTTATTATTGTTACGTAGTCTTTACGTTTCGTTCTAGTGGGGATCGGCTTCATGGGATATTATCTTCGTTATTTTTTTCGAATTTTCTGCATTAGTTTCTAATGTTTGCCTATCTCTAAACTTTTGTTTCCTTTAGAAAATACAAAATGTATGTACTTTGTCTTGAAACTACATCTTAAAATCCCAATAACCTTGCTTAGACGTCACTTGTTAGAAATCTTTCACAAACCCATTATGCGATTAGGTTTTTTTACTACTATCTTTAATATCTTGTCCTGTTGCTCATCCAAACTATTTTCGATCCCAAAGGAAGACTAGAATCTTGAAAACATTTATTAAAAATCGAAGACCTTGTTTTAGAAACTGAATACTAAAAAAAAGCAAAGTAGTCGTCCTAATGAACGTATTGGGCTTCACACTCTTACAAATATCAATCAGATACCAATTCAATCGGTGAAAATTTATTTTATTTATTTGCGTTATGTAAGGATTTCACAAAAACTCCTTTTAACTGTAGAATAAAATAAAAAAAAAAAAAGAAACCGAAAGAAAGCATTGATAGAACACTTGAGAAAAGGATTCTCTCAAAAAAAAATAATAATAATAATAAGAAAACATTAAAAGAATACACCCAATTGTGTAAATGAAGGAAAAAAATTTATAATGTAACAATAATATAAATAAAATATGAGAATATTAGACTTACAAATTCACTTTTTACACTTAAAGGATACACAAAGTGTCTCATGAGAAAATGAAGGTATGAGTATAATACTCAAGTCCTTAATAAAAACTAGTGGAAGTATTGGTAGTACTCTGTTGTCTATAGTTTAGGGTTATGGCTCTGATCACTGCAATCCTATTTTTCTATAGAATTCAATTTCCACTTCCAGTACACTGAGTATACATTAATATCTAAAATATTGAGTAGAAAATGAATAGAAAATAATTTCAATGTCTTGGGTTTTTTTTTTAAAGGAAAATTCCTATCTACTAAAAAATGAATACTATGATATGTAAAACATATGCTTTTATTTTATTATAATCATAATATTATGTATTTTTTTCTTTGTATTAAAATTTATCATTATATAGGTGTGTATAGGTGGGAAAATATTGAATATAAAAAGATGATTTCAAAAATGAATATTTTATAATGAAGAAAATCACTTCAATGGAATCAATTTTTAAACTAAATATATATGAATACTTGGGTACTTCCTTCTGTTATAAAATGTTAAAAGTGTGTGAATATGTCTAAGTAACTATTACTACTGTTTAGTATAAGGAAGCCATTAATTTAAAATAGTTAAAATATATGTATTTCATGTTAACGGAAGATATTGGAAAATTTTTAGTAATCAGAGCAACGAAAAGGAAGGTGGTAAGAGAGTGTAGAAAATAAATGAAAATAGAGTTGTAGTAATTATGAATACTTATTATTGTTTTGTTCTAGAGTAGATTCAAAGTTTTCCAGAACGTTTTAATAAGAGTTACCTGCATTAGACTCAGCTTCCAATCTACCGTTAGATATTTGCGATCATATTTTTGAAACTTTTCTAAATTTATCAATTTTGCAACTGGATGCTTCAGTTGTCTTACTGTTACGTTAGGCACCGCGACTTTTTCTTACCTTCAACCTTCTTCCGCTTCAAAATTTTCCGTGGACAATTAGTTGCATTTTTATTATATTTGTCATTTATTAGGTACAGTTATTTTAAAACCCTTTGATCACTCGTTTCAGAAATTAGAGTTTAAGAATTCTCCGTATATATACTACAATTTGAGTTCTTCAAGCTGGTTCTTTTGTAATTTTAAGATTTTATTATTCAGATTCATCCTCTCTTATGTCCACATTATCTTTCGAAGCCTTATTAATCCATCATACGATAGATCTAGTTATTCAGGATTAATTTAACTTAAGCATTCACAATACAGTGGAAACTCTTCTTTGAGTACTTATCTTTTATATTTTAAACTAGCAAAGCAAATCAAAATCAAAGAGGAAGTTAAAATTTGATTTAATTTGATTTTCTCAGTTGTAGAATATCCTATAATTGCATTCTGTCAGAAACATTTCAATTTTAGATTTCCTTCTTTCATTTGTTAATGTCTAAGTATGTATATGATAATAACACATGTGCATGTGTATATTCATTCAGTTAATAAAAAAGGATAAGATTATTTTGTTTCAACTACACAGAAATAAATACACGAAAAAAATAGAACTTTTTAATACTCAACATGAGCTATAGTTTATTGTGTTTTTTTCTATGCAAGAGGATGTATCGGGATTCAGGATGTATGTCTTGATATATGATACGAAAATAACAAAAATCAAAAACATAAAAAAGTCCAATGGAAGAATGTGAGAGTTTTAACCCTCGGTTACTGTCCATGGGGTGTAATCCACCCCAATCAAGTTTACAAGACAAAATACTAACGAAAAATTGCAGTAGTGGATCTCAAACCAATATGTAATCTCGTTTTGGATATTTTTTTTTAATTTTGTGTAAATTAAATATGGGCTTTGATAAAAAAAGACCTCGAAAAATGCAATCCAAAATGGGTCTGGGTGGATTACACCCCAGACAGTAATCTTGACACAAAATTTTTTTACAAAATGGGGTAGATTACACCCCCGACAGTAATCTTGACACAAAATTTTTTTACAAAATGGGGTAGATTACACCCCCGACAGTAATCTTGGCACAAAATTTTTTTACAAAATGGGGTATATTACACCCCCGACAGTAATCTTGACACAAAATTTATTCATAATAACGAAATTTTGTATTATGGTAGATATTTGAGTTATAATTGGGAACTTTTTATTTTTTTTATTATTATAATATTATATTATTATATTATATAAAAATAATTAATATTTGAATTGCCATAGCTACAAAAGCGTACAAAATTAATTTGTATGAATTGCTACAATTTGGAGGCAATATCACAAATTTGTTTTTGGAATTTTTTTTTTTAATACTGAAAACTGGTGAGATAAATTACATTAATTTAATAAAATTTTTCTCTAAAAAATTGTTCCTGTTGAAAAAAATTTTGTTAATAAACTTTTATTTGTTATATTTCTGCTTTCAAAAACAACCAAATGCAAGAACGTGGCATGAAAATTATAGATTTTGTGATAATTTAAAAAGTATTTAATTTTAATTTTTTTTATTTTCTTATTAAATGGAGTATTTTTGGTTTTTATTATATATTTATTTATTTAGTTTTTAATAAAATGAAGTTTATATATCTAAATTTGTAGAATTTTTACTGATTTCATCTGGAAAAAAAAT
Source organism: Dolichopus griseipennis (assembly GCA_963082915.1). NCBI lineage: Eukaryota > Metazoa > Arthropoda > Insecta > Diptera > Dolichopodidae > Dolichopus > Dolichopus griseipennis. The sequence goes on from OY720444.1 coordinate 7,475,629, forward strand.
GCCTTAAGGTATTTATGTTATAGCAGTTCAAATACGCATTTGAATGTATGGGGTGTTTTCCACCCCTGGATAGTAACTACGTAACGTAAATAGAGGACAGTAACCGAGGGTTAAATTTCAAAAGGATCTCACATTAAAATTTACTTGAAAAACAAATCTTTAACGGAAATTGAGTTATACAATGTTGGTATCAATGATAACTATAAGATTCATAAGATTTTTTTGCATAGCTATAATGCTACACTAGAAGTTATTAAAATTTCAGCCGGGCGATTTATAATGATTATCTAATAGCTTTTTAAATTATTGTATTAGGTGTAACAGAGGTGGGTGTAGTACACTGAAGGTGGGTCGAGGAATCTGCATGAACATTGACTGGATAGTGTTGGATCTGGAATTTTTTGAAACCTTCTCCCTTTTAACACAAACTTAGGAGTACTTAAACTTTTATTACAGATATTCTAGGATAATTAACAATTGCAAAAAAGTGCATTCAGCATTTGCTTTGGGTCAGGTTTACTAATTTCGAAACAAATTTCCAAAGCAAGTTTCTTTATTCCTTTCCAAGGAATTCTGCAAATCTAGAATTTTAGCCATAACTACGTAAAAAAGAATCCGAAAAGTTTCAACATGTTAACAGGTGTAGTTTTTGTAGGTTGGTTTAAAGATTGGTTGGAGATCGAAATTGGGAGTAGAAAAATTTAATGGATTGAGGGTTGAGAGAAACGTGTATCTGATATTCGAAGAAGTGTGGTTTAAGGGTTGGATGAAACATTCCTTGAGGCAGTTGGGAAATCTTATTTCATTATTGATATTTCCAAATATTTTTATTGATTTGGCAGGAAACTATTAGTGTAAGGACCCTTTTAGTACCTTGGCAATGATTCCATTAATATATCGCATTGAAATCAAATCAAATCATATCTAGTCAAATTAAATAATATTTCCATTACAACTTTGTTGTACTATACGCATACAATTGAATTAATAATTTCCTGGATATTTAAATTATAGGACTTCAACAAAAGTATGAACAAACACGAGTAATATGGAATCGAAAATTGTATTAAACCATGCAACATTACCATCTATGTACATACAATGAAAGTATATAATAAAATTGTAAAATAGAATGAATGGATCGCAGCAAAAAGAATTTCTGTAGCGTACATTAGGCAAAAATGATGGATGAATATATTTTTCTGTAGGGATTTTTTTATATTCCTTTGTTATGCTCTTTATGATAAATTATTAAAAAAAAGGACATGAATTCATTTTCTTTCAATTTTTATTCTGTTTTTCTTTTATATTTTTTTTTGGATACTACAGCTACTGCTGCTGGTGTTGTTGATTTTTCAAAAAAAAAAAACCAAAGATAAGTGTGAAAATTGAGTTAAATTTGTTTTTCTTTTATTATCCTGAATCTCAATTTACTCAACTTATTCGAGTTACTCACACGTTTTTTGTGTTGTTTTTATTTTTTTTATTTTGTATGTATATTTCTAGCAGGATGAGAAAGGATAAAATGATTGAAGAAACTTGAATATTAATAAATTGGTTTTGGATATATATGCAGCTTGGAAATCAGTTTTCAAGGTACCAAGGATTAAATATAAAGGGAATAAAGGATAATAAAAGGGAATATAGTATGAGGATTATATTATAATAAATGAATGGACATCATGATTTTAATAAATTATTTGTAAATTCAGATATATATATATATATATATATATATATATATTTCTTTTATTTCCTGTTTTATTATTAATTGGTTTTCATGTTTTTTCAATATTTTTTAAGAATAAATAATTTTTATTTAATTAATGATTAATTTTTAATAAAAATAAAATGCAAAGAAAATTAGTTATGAATGAAAAACGCATAGGTAATTAAATTACAAGTAGATATTATTGAACTTTTCATTTTAATGTTGGAAGTAACAGAGCGTAAGGGTTTATTTTATGAGGTAATCTTGTGGTTATCTTATATTTATTTGATCCACTTAAAGTTCTGTAGAAGCGATTTAATTCTACAAATTAAATCCCATAGAATTCTGAATTAATAAAGTTCTATAAAGTTTAAAAATTATTTTAATAATTAATTAATTTTTTAAATTATGCTTCAGCGGAAACTATTCAAAGAATTTCCAAAATTCATATTTTGCTTACCTAATCTTAATAAATTTTCAAATAACTTCAGGCTAACTTTGGTACCACAATAATTTTTAATACTGCCTTAGACAAGGTTCATTGGATATTTTCAAATCTGAGAAAATATTTTCCAGTAGAGTGACTTGAAAGCTCTGGATATACATATTTCGATTATGTTAACCACAAATTAAACAGATTATTAAAGAAAACTTTTAACTGCCTCTCTCGTTTTTTTGTCGATGGAAGAATTGAACAGTCAGCGAAGAAAATAACAAAAAAATTAACTTGTTGTTCGTCATTGACTTCTTCCCACTTTGAATCTCCTCGCAATTGCATATCTTTAGGAGTTTGAAATGAACGTAAAGCTTCTAACAGCTATTTCCAGAGACTAGGACTTTATTATATTTCAAAAAATTAAAAACAGTTCATTTGATGAATTTCCTTGTATCTGTAAATGGCTGATCAAAGAACAATTTGTTATTGAAACTCCTAAATATATGCAATGTGTGTGGCGAGTTCTGGGATAAAAATTTATGTCAGGAGTTTTAATAAAATTTATTAGTAAAATTATTTTATTAAAGTTCTATTTTAATTTGAAATTTATTATTTACTTAAATTCAATTAAAATAGTTTGAATCTTTTTTAAAGTCTTTTAAATTTCCTAAATTTTTAAAAATATCTGCTTTTCATAAATTATTATCATATTAAATGTACATTTTACAGAAACCCTCTATTAACATACAACAGACACATATACACATATATAAAATTCCTACCATATGAACACGTGTGTAATTCAGGATATGAAATGAAAAAAAAAAAAAAAAACAAATATCCTTCCAACTGTTATATTAAATAATATAATAAATAAATAAACATTGAACGTATACAAAACAAAAATGTTTATTTAAAAATCCTTCAAAAAAAAAAAAAAACGAGAAAAATAAACAATTATTTATTGTTTTATAATTTTTTATTATCTTAAGATATAAATGTTATAGTTACCAAAAGATAGGCAGGTCCTGGTAGGTACTAGGTAGGTAGAAATAAAAATTATGGTAGATATGGTATTTAAATTTAATATAAAAATTTTTTAAAAAAAATTTAATTTAAAAAAACAAATTTGTAGCTCCCCTCCATAACGCAGAATTTAAAAAAAAAACTAATTTTGTTATTTAATCATAATTTTCATTTTTTATTATACAATTTGTTGTTGTTGTTGTTTTTTATTATTTTGATGATTGACGTACGTATGTCTATTCTTATTATTATAACAGACTAATATATTCTCATCATAATTCTTTTTTTGTATATAGGATATAAACTTATATACAAACATATATATATATATATTAATGAATTATAAATATACCCACCATATTGTATATAATCTGTGTATGTATATATATATTAGATGAAAATAATTTATTAAATCCTGTGAAAACTGTAAACGTAATTCAAGGACTTTATTATATACATATATATTTTTTTATTATCAGATTTTTAATCCTTATTATAAACAGAATATATAACAATTTGTTATTGTTTCTTCGTTAAAATGTTGTTTCCTTTAAAAAAAAAAAAAATTTAATTCTATTTTTTTGTTTTTATTTTTGTATATTTTTTCTTGTTCCTTTTTCCTTTTTTCCTTTTAATTTTTGTTGGGAAGGATTTATTTTAAATTTTTTTATTCGACGTACTGAAATTAAACTGTTTTAATTTCTTCAGGGTAGGAACAAAATAGGAAATAAAATTTAGAGCAAGGTTTCACTAACCTAAAAATGGGAAATCGTTACCTTTAAGTCCTTAACACATGACATTTTTTCATATATTGACAAGAGGACTTAAAACTTCATTATATGTTACTTCCGCAAAACTCAAGAAGGCAACTTGGACGTAATGGATATATAAAACAGATCCGAGAGCTTTTACCATTCTTAGGTCACGTCAACTATTAAAGTATTATATTTTTTTAAAAAAAGTAGGTGAAGTATAGTTGAAGAATGGAAATTAAAAGTGTTTATAGGGAAATTTTTTCATTATGAGAGATTTAGTCCTCAGATCGGTTTTCTATATGTTGTTTACTTCTCAATTGATTTGAGATTTTCCATATTTTCAAATCATCTTCATCTCTTCAAGGATCCTTTTTCCTTCAAAAATCTCATTAATGTTCTTTATTTAAACCATTCGGTCCTCATTCCATTCGGTGAAATAATATCCTTTTTCACTCCTGATTGAGTTGCTGAAAAATTAACTATATATTATGTGTTAAACGAGTCCTATTTGGCATTTGAATCACCTTTTAAAAGGAGCCAAAAAAAAAAATTATTTAATACGCCTGTAAATATGCAATTTTTAAAAATCCTTTCCTATGGTTTGAGTAAACAATATGTTTTACAATAAACGTAGCACAGTGCTTAAAAGAACAATATCTATTTTTTTTAATAATATGCTCCTAGCATTATCCCTGTTCCTTATACCATAACCTTTAATTATATTCTACTTTTCCTCTTTTCCTACCATTTTCTCCCTATTTTTCGATTATGAACTTGTAGTATAGAGAAACTTCTGAGCCTGCATATTTAACAAATGTAAACCAGGAACAATTAGACAGTGTAAAACTATTGTGTTGCGAGTTCCATAAAAGTTACATAAAAGTGACAGACATTTAAAAAAATTAGACAGCTGAATAATTTTTTAAATATTAATATTCAAATTCATTCATTTTCTTTCTCATATATGTAATTCACAGAAAATTACGTAATTTTTAAATCTCTCTTATCAGACAAGAGGCACTTTTCTTTATTTCTTTGGAAATTATCCTTTAAAATTCAACATTTAACTGTTATATTATTGTTTTTTTTTTTTTATCCTTCATTCATTTTGTATATATATACAAGGATAATCGTTTTTTAACTAAATTATCTTTATTTTACATGAGAATCACATTTTAATTTTTAAAATAAAATGTATCTTTAGATACTTGTATGTTATGTACATTATATAATTATTTATATATATACTTATATATTTGTATATATTTGAATATATAATGCTTTTTTTTTATTAATACAATAAATCAGTTACTTATACCGCAAGAATGCATTTGATATATTAAATACTTTGACAGAATTCTATAATATATTTACCTATATATATATATGCCTGTATGTTTGTATATATACGGTACTATATATATATATTATATTCAATTGTTTTATTCCTTAAAAAATTATTTTATTAAAAAGTTGAAATAATTTTTCAGTATTGTATCAACTTTTACTATGAATATTTTGTATCAAGGATATTAAGTAATTTATAAGATAAATACAAACATATGCAAGTATGTATGTACGTATGTTGGTGTCTTTAAATCAAAATTTATTTCAGGTGATGATATATAATAAATGTATACTTAAAGATATTATGTACCTTTATAATAATTTGAAGTCATTATATTTTGAAACTACTGTATATATACGAGTATATATGATTTTAAATATAAAAAAGGATCTTATGATTTATGAATTCTGATAAGTGTAATATTACTTATGAAAATTTTTTATTTCAAAGGATATTAAGTATAAACTATCTTTGAGATACTAAATTATATTTCATTTGAAATTTTTTAATAGATATACACTTAGGTATATATATTTTGTATCTTTAGATATTTATTTGAAGTATCTATATACCTATAATTTAATTAATTAATTGAGAAATAAATGTTTTTAAAGAGCTTCTAGAGATAAATTTTATATTGAATTGAAATTTATTTCAAAAGCATTGATAAGTAAATTTTGAGAATTATTTTGAAAATTTTTTTATCTTATTTTTTTATGAAAATTTATTTTGAATTATAAAATAATTGAAATTTATTTAATAGATATATTATTATTATTTGAAGTCTGTTACGGTCTTTGATTTTTATTCCTTTTTATTTTTTGGAAATACTTATTCTAAAGGAATAACAATTTCAAAAATAAATTGAGAGTCTGTGTCAAAGAAGATAATATGATTTAATTAATTTATTACCTTTAAAATGATTTGTTTTATTAGGCTAGGTAGAATTAAGGTATTTATTTATTATGGCTTTTATAATAGTATTAAGAAAATTATGAATAGGTATAATTGGAAAATATCTGAATGTAAAGGAAGTTGTTGAATATGAGTGTTATTATAGGATTGATATTAAATATTCTTAAATGTATGTTGGATATTACTGTAGGATTAATTGGGTTTTCTTTAAGGAATGGCTTTAGTTCTATTTAATTTCAGTGGAAATTTTTAAAATATGATATTATGTAGCTTGATTTCGCTTCATAAAATAAAATTGGATTGAGAATTCGCATATATTGCTTTCCTTCATATAAAATTCAATGTTTTCCACATTTACCACTTTTCTCAATTTCAGTTGTCTAACTGTTCTTCAAAATTTGATGCTTTTATAGATTAAACTTTAGTTAGGTGTTAAATGTACTTAGGAGGTAAGAGAAAATTTAAGGAGTGATTTGTAAACCCACATCAAAAATCTAGCCCGAAAAGATTTTCTTATTTTCATATTTTTTAAATTATTAAAATACAACTACACAAACATGAAATAATATCCTTTTTTACTCCTCATTGAGTTGTTGGAAAATGATTTAACTATAATGTGTTAAACGAGCCCTGTTCGGCACTTCAACTACCTTTGAAAGGGAGCTAAATTAAAATTTTTTTAATTCGCCTATGAATATGCAATTTTTTAAAAATGTATTATAAAAGGAAATTGAGCGTGTTTATTGACGCCTTTAGTTATTTTGTTTGTTCGTATCCACTCGCATCCGGATAATGTTGACTTATTAAGTAACTTCTTTAAAAACTCCTTTAAAAAGTGGAATTTCATTTTGACTTTATAACTTACATATTTCGTTGTAATATTAAATTGATTAAAGATTATTTTCAATTTATTTCTCTTTAAAATTATTAATTGTTGAAGTTGTTTTTTATTATATTTGATTGTTAAAAAAAAAATAATGAATTAATTATTAATTAAAAGTACAAACAAAAGTAGGGATTAGTAAAAAAATAGAATGTAGCGGGAGTAGAAATAATAATAACAAAATATTGGAAAGGATAACAATGGAAATTGTTAAATAATTCTGTTAATCTTCATATTTTTTAGTATAAATAAAAAAAATATTTATTGTGTTATTTTTAATTTTTTGTTTTTATTAAATTAATTTTTTGAAATATTATTTATTTTATAAATTGGCCTTCATTGCTCTTCAATTTCATAAATATTCATGAATTTTTTTAGGACAATATAAATTTTCATTTATATCAATGTAAATATAATTTTACAGGACTTGTTTTGAGTTTTCAAAAACGTCGGAAAAATCAAAAATACAATGAAAATTAATGGAAATTTATCGAGAGGAAATCATTAATGAAAATCGAAAACAAAGAAAATGAAAAAAAAAGATATATTTTTGAATTAAATACAAAATAATGAAATTCATATTTAATTTTGTAATTTTGATTTGTTTTTTTTTTAATATTTACTTAATTTTTTTCGAATTAATTAATTTGATGTTAATTGACATATTTAAAAAAAATCTTTAATATTAATTACTCTATTGTTAAATGATTTGTTTTTGGAAATGGAGTATCCTCTTATGGCTGTAAAATACAATACACAATGGATATTAATTTTTGGGCTGCTGAACATCATATAATTCCGATCGGGACTGGGATTAAGAGAAAAAATTAGGGATAGGATTTGAGAATTGAGATTAAGTTGGATAACCCCTATATTTCAGAAAACTACTTTTCATCCTAAAGATATGCAAGAAAATTTTAAAGAGAACCCCTTATATAAATTTACGAGTACACTTGCAACCTAAGAAATATATTATCCAAGAAGATTTAAGGACAAACTTAGTTTTCTTATACTTATATCATATATAAGAAATTAATTCCTTTACTTACATCAAATTTTCAATTTAAAAAATTTAATTATATGACTGATTTATTCCTTTATTTCTCTTATTAAACATATGTTCCTATGTTCAATGGAAAATTGAAATTACTTTTCATATGTTCTTTTCAGATGTAAGTTTATAAAGAATAAGAAAATTGTCAAGGATTGACAGAATCATCAAATTTCATTCATAGAAATGAAATGCTCATTACTTATATTTATTAAGTTTATTTTATTTTCTGTCTTTATTAATTTTGTTGAGAATTGTCGGTCTATCATGCACTCAATATTATATTATAGATTAATTAGCAATAGAATTATTTATTTATACCTTAAACTAAGAATTTTAAGGATTTTAACTTCAGTTAAATAACTTACAAGATACTGAATTTTGAACTAGTTTAAATGGCTCCTTAAAAGACTTTCCTTACTAAGTCACTGTGCTTCTTTGAGCATCAGTTTTGAGGAACCAAAATATACCATACAGCAACTTAAGAACCTAATTTTTTTTTTTTTTTTTATTACTTTTTATTTATTTCTTCAGTTTCTCTTTACATCCATAAAAAAGTTTACAAAATTAGATTAAATTTATTGTTTTGGTTGATTTACATGTAAAAATATAATATTTTTATTTTGTAAATTTTGGTTCTTTTATTAGTTTGTTTATTTATATTTACAAATGATATATATTTTTTTTATATATTTTTTTCTATTGGATAATTGTAAAAAAATTACTTAAAAACCAATTCATTTTCATTATTATTTAAAATAAAAACCTTAAAACTAACTTAAACACTATTCTAAAACTATATCTAAAAATAAAACTTTAATACAAAAAAAAAAATTTGTTAAACTCAATTTAAATTTTTTAACCACCAATAATCTCTATAGACAGACATATCCTTATTTGGATATGTTAATATATTAAGAACCTAATAAAAACGTTCTATATCCTTTTAAAAATAAATTTTTTAAAAATTGCATACTTTCAGGCGCATTTAAATATTTTCAAAAGAAAGTTCAAGTGCCGAATAGGACTTGTTGAACATATAATAGTTAATTTTTTTTTTTAGCAACTTGATGAGGAGTGAAAAAGGATATTATTTCAAGTTTATAATATATGTATATATCCTTCACAGTTAAAAAATATCGTTATTACATTAACATTCAAAAAGTTTGAATGATTTCTTTTTTATTTTTATTATGTTGAACATGATTGATAACATTAATACTTATTTACTTGTAAATATATATATATATATATAAACTGTCACCATTTTTTTTTTCTATTTTTTATATTAAATAAATGTATTTACAGTATACATATTGTTGGAAATAATATACTTAACAAATCCTTTTTTATATGTACGTATATTTTTAAATATTTTATAGTATTTTATTTAATATTTTCAAATTGACGCATAATAAACTCTAAATATTTTATTTACTTATTTTATGTTCATTGAATATGGTATATGCTAATTCCATATAAAATTATGTGAAATTTGTTAAATACATTTAATATATAATTTATATGATAATAAGATCTCCAATTACAGTGCTATCACTCCCTAACTTCAGTATTAAATTCTAACTAATTTTAAGTAGAATTGTATGAATTTCAATATATACAAATATTATATATTAGGTATATATTATTAAATTACTATTATAGGTTTTTTTTTTTTGAAACAGCTCATTAAAATTCTATGAATAAAACTAAAATACTTTATTATTTATTTTATTTCTAAAATATATATTTATTTATTTAATTTTAACCTATGTATACATATAATATTTTTTTTTTTGAAAATTCAACAATTAACATATTGTTTTTTTTTCTAAAGAATCTGATTAAAATTATTTTGTAAAATTAAAATAATATTATAATACCTACCTATTTTCCCATTTAAAATTCGAATTAATTTTTGACAAAATTTTCTAAATAAATTTTTTAATACCTAACCATAATTAAGATTCAATTTTATTTAAAATTTACATTTTATTTTATTCTTAAATAATAATATAATTATCATATTACAAAAAAATTTTTTTTAGTTTTTCATGTGAATAAAATTTTAATTTTAAATATTCATGTGATGTTAAATAATATATGAGGTTTTTCTAAAAAAGGACTATTTACCATTACTGATGGTGGGTTTATATATCGAAGTTCTGATTAAATTTAAATGATTTTTAAATTAATATAAAAGTTGTCAAAATTATGTAGACTTTAACAGAGTAGATCATCAGATGGAAATAAGTTTAAATAACTGTTATGGTAAATTTATTTCTACCCCTTTAACTGAATTAGTTCAAGCGTCGAAGTTACTAAAAATCTAATAAGTGTACCCTGAATTTAAAAATGAGATAATTAATTGATGGGGTACACGATGTTTTATGATTTTTCTTATAGCCTATTAATAGTCTTGTATAAGAAATAAGAACTTGTTGCTTACGCTTCAATAACTGAACTTGTTTTTCCAGGGCGCCGTTGCGCCAGCAACTTATTACTATGCACCATAACCATATTTGATAATAATTTAATGAAATCTTGATTATAAGAAAATACTTATCATAGTTATTAAAAAAATTTTTATTTAAGTAGTGATATATGAGTGGTACAACCGGGCCCTGAGATCTATTCGATCTACTATTTATTCAAGTATTTCTATTAAACTTACCAAATTTAACTAAAATCATATACAGTTCCTGGCAATAATTACTATAGGGAAATTCCCTGCAATAGGTAAGAAATCTGTAATCATAAAAGTTAAAAATGTCTATGTGGATTACCCTTAATTTTAAATATATTATTTTGATACTTATAGGTAACTTTTAATTTAAAAATATGATTAAAATTCATCATGTACGTATATTTATTCATTTACAAAATATTTATTTTAGAAATTTAATTCAGAATAAAACTTTTATTTGAACAATTATAGGTATTTTGGAATTAAACGTGCGTATTATTCTTTCTAAAATATAAGTTAATCAAAAAATCTAATCCATACTTTACTCACTAATACTATTAATTTGAAACTTGTGCATAGTATTTATTGAGATTTTTTTTATTTTAATACAATACATTTACATTCGTACTCAATAACTCTGTAAGGACGATTGGTACCTTTTTAAGGACGATGAGTATAAAAAAGTTTTTGAAAAAATTTTGAAATAATTTATTCATTTAATCATTTAATATCTGACACAGATAGTAAATTATCAGTTTTAATTCATTAAGGATTCGATATCCTTAAATTAAATCAATACAAAAATGACATTTAGAAGGGATTTAATACAAATTGTTATGTAATTTATTTAATATAGTATATTTATATATATGTATATTATGGGAAGTAGTAAGTATCTACATGTAGTAAAGACTATTAAGTATTTAAAAATGATCACGAAATACTTATACACTATTGTGTTTTTTAAAGGATATTTTAGATTAGCGGTTTTTATATTTTAGAGTTTAGATTGCGTTTGGTTATATAATATGATAATGCAAAAGGAAATGGAAGTTTCCCAACTAAATTCTGAAGTTATATTTTTCTTCAATAATTTAAAACGTCCATGTATGTATGCAATTGGATATACCTAAATATATTTGATCGCCTGTAAAAATATTCCTCACTATAGTAACCCTTTAAACTTGGATGAAAGTATTGTATTCAGGAACTTGAATGATTGAGATCGATTTTCTAATTCAAAAGAAATTTGGGTATTACCCTTTTATTCAAAAAATATGTTTAATTGAAGCTGGATTTATAATTGGAAAGAAAATTGAGGCTAGATTACCTTCATTGAGCTTTTGATAAATATGCACATATCCGAGATACAGACTTAAAAAGGATTTTATTAAGTGGAAATAAAATCAAGGATGAGGCTGATACTTCTGAATATGTATTTGCAGAATCTTAAGAATAGTTAAGATATTAAATAATAATAAAAAATATTAAATGTAGTACAATTCAATAAAATAATATTAAATCAAATTTAGACCAATAAATGCAGGTATATGAAAATTAAAGTAATCCATATTCTCATACAGCTGACTGACTTCAAGAAATAGAATGCAGGATTGTACAGTAACTCGAGTTTCCTTTGCATTTCCTTCAGCTCCCCATTAAAATCGTCCTATCCGATACAAAATTGAAATACGTTTTCAAAAAAATTTAGAATATAATTGCCAGCTACTTATCTTGGGAAAATCTCTAATCATTTAAATTTTTCGAACACATATTTAAATATTTTTTCATTTCATAAAAGCCATATTAAAAATATTCCAATAAAAATGTATGAAAACTATAATGGAGAAATTTTCAAATTTCCCTATTTTTCATATTAATGAAATAAAATGCTTTGTTTTTTTTTAAATCGAACTTCAAAACTGATTGGTATACGCACACACATATGAACAATATTTACACATCCCCATTTTGATATCAAAAATTTAGGTTAGAGTCATTTATAACAATACAAATATTAATAAGAAAATATTTATAACTAAAAAATCCCACTAAAATAAACATGACCTTCAGTAAAATTCTTTAATATAAAATCAAAAAAATAAGAAAAAAAAAAAAAAAATTTCTCAACAAATGAAAATTAGTTTTTTATACCATAGCTTTTCTTACTCCCCCACCAAACTTTAAACCTTACTATTTGTAGGTCTTTCTCTCTTCCCATTCAGATTCCAAATACAATATTTCTAATGGGTAACAAAAGAAAATGACTTTAAAAAATCCGAAATCAAAAAAAGAAAATAAGGAAAAACTAAAAAAAAAAAAGAAAAACTAAAATAAAAAGAACCTGGTAACATTGGTAAGGAACGTCATGTTTTATCGTTGAATGGGAAATAATAGCATGGATTTTCAATAAAATTTCATTACTCAGCTAATTTAGAATCATTATATAATGTTTTTTTTTATTTTATATATACATATTATCAGCCTTAAAACCTCAGCCTTTTTTTGTATATATATATATATAAATCCTATATATATATACTTATGTATAAAGTATATAAACTGAATAATATTCAGAGTATCTAAATGGAAAAATAACAAAAAAAAAATAACAAAAACAAATAATAAAAATCGTTTAAAAAAATAAAAATCTTTTTTTTTTCTCTCTAAGGTATTTAGGTATTCATGTCCTGATATATTTTTAATGGGCCAACGTGATATTATGTTTTGTTTTCGTTATATACTTATATATAATTGTTTTTTTTTTTGGTGTTTTTTTGTATTTATATTGTACCGTTATGTTCATTATTAAAATTAGGATTAAGTAGGTCCTTGCTAATAATATCCTTTTTGATGATCTTTAACGTTTGTAATGTATTTGGAGTCGTGTTTATTCAGGGGACTAGATACCGTAAGTTAATTCCAAATAGAAGCAAAGAATTGAAAATTTGTCCGGAAAATCTGTTAAGAGACCGACCTCTCATTACAGAAATTGTAAGATCTTGAATAAAACTTTTTTATAGGTATAGATCCTGTTATCGAGAAAGTGCTGTGAAGAATAAAAATTCGGAAAACCTGATGATGTCTAGTAAAAATAAGGCTTAAAACTTATCTGTTATAGTTCTTGGCAATTTTCCTTCGAAGTTTATCCTTTTAATATTCAGTCAAGACACATCCTGAATATTTGGGGAATTCCCTAATTAATTCCTGAGACATTTTTAAATCAGTAATCACAATTGATTCAATCACTGTATAAATTAAAGGAAAAATTGTATTCAAGGCCTCGATTATAATTTGGATATGCCATATGTGTTTTTGTTAAAAGTATGTACAAAATCAATTGATGTAAAGTGAAATAGATTAATGCTATATGTTTAAGACAAATTTACGGTCTCTATCAACATTCCCTCCACTACTTTAATGCAATAGGATCTAATAACAGTTCAATTATTCTAATATCGCAAAGTGGAATACCACATTTTTATAAGTTCAATATATTCTATAGTATATAAATTCATGCAGAAATTTTTAAAAACTTCATATCTTATAGTAAGCTAAAACCACTTCCCCACTCCACCTTCAATTTTCTTATTAAAAATAAAAAAAAAAAACTTCACAAAAAAATTTAAAACAAAATAACAGAACCAATTTTTTTAGTTTTGTTTAAGAAAATTGAAAATTGGTTTCTGATTTTTGTTTTTTTATTTTTGTTTTTGGAAAAACACATTTTGGAATAAAAATTAATATTTTGATTTCGATTTTGATTATAATTAAGATTATCATGAAATAGTTTTAATAAGATTGGAGAAAAAAATGTAGCAATTTACAAAAGAAATTGTTGAATATGTGCAGCTGCTCAAAACTTAAATATTTAATATAAAATATTATTAATTTAATTATATGATATTATCTGAATGAGCTTCTTTCTTAATAGTCTTAAAAATCTTAATAGATTTTAATTTTAATTAAAATTTTATTTAAAATACGTCAAAATATTAATTTGATAGAAAAATAAGTTAATTGATAAGTTTTCTAATGTGAGTTATAAAGTGTCAATTAAAATTTTATGTTCGCTTATTTTAATAAATAAATTGGCTTGTTCTTAAGTGCATTTCATTTAAAATTTGGCGGGGAAAAGATGTTAAAGTGTTGGGATCAGTTAGTATAAGAGCTGGGCCGAACTGCCCCAACCGCTTATCACTAATCAAGTAATAATTGTTTGATGAACTTCATTGCTTTGCTTTCAAATACGGTTCTTTCAAAAAAAATTCAATTATTATTTGATTAGTGATAAGTTGTTGGCCCAATAAGGCTCTGATGTAGATTTATTTGGGCATAAAAATGAAGAATAGCAATATTTCTTAAATATTGTTGTCATGCAAGACATATGACTTCTAAAACCTAAGGAAATAGAAGGAAGGAATAAGTAAGAAGGCCTAAAAAACAGCCTTTCCTTCTTTCTAATCTATTTTTAATTCCAAGTGGAATCAATCCAATTAAGTGTTTTGTGGGAAATTCCGTATTTAGTTTATCAGCCGCTTTTATTTTAACATTCATGTGACGGTATTTATTCAAGGCCTTGCTTGTAATTAGGATATGCCATATTTTTATTTGTATGAAAATACTTATAAAATCATTTAAAATATAGTGAAGGAGCTTAGTGCTATATGTTTGAATGACAGAATCAATTAAAATTTGTTGACTTAAAAGCCACGGAATTGCTAAATAACGGGAAAATTTGTATCTACACGATTGCGAATTATTAAAATACTTTTTAAAATTTGTCCAGTCCAGTTTTTAAATTAAATTTATTTTATTTAATTCTTTATTTTAATTTTTTTTTACTACATTTGCATACAATTTCAGAAAAAAAGTTGCAAATTCGCACAGCATATATATATATGCATATGCTATGCATTCATCAAAAATAGCAACGGTTTTTTATTTATTTATTCAATTTTTTTAAAAAAATTTGGACCCGCTGACATATTTAAATAAAAAACAAGTAAAGAAACAGTCAGTCGGTGCAACCGACTTAGAAATACCCTACACCTATTTGGTTAAAATTTAAGGACATATCCATAAGTCATTTTAACACCATATAAGCTGTTATTAATTTGATCGTAAGACATAGCTAACCAAAGTAACTGTATAATACTAAAAACATTTTCTAATTACCCTATCTATTAAAAAATACTACAAATTCTTACTAATTTATCTATTTAAAAATATTAAAAAACAAACAAACTTGAAATAAATGAAAATATATTTATTCCAATTCAATTACAAAATGAAAAAATTCTAATTATTAATTTTTTTCAAAGCATAATATATTTAATAATCCAAATTTTTAAAAATTGCAATTATTTTAAATGGTTAGTTTATATACCTAATAGAAAAGCTTATAAACGCAAAATATGCAATAAATGTATTTCTAAAATACAATTAAAAATTTACACCTTTTCATATAATTCATTTAACTATAAAAATAAATTTTACATAAATGCAGCAAGTACCTTTGAACATAGCTGAACCACTACAATTAAGTCTAGATTTCGGAGACACATAGGACATAGGAAATATATTCTTTGGCTTCGAAATTAAACTCGACCACAACCAATTCCCATGGTACTTTCATTACTAGTAACCTACTGTTAAATTTCATCAAAATACCGGCATTATTTTTTGAGTTATGGTGTTTGTAAGATATATGTTTGTTAGTCCTTGAACTTTTCAAGGGTTCCAGGACCCGAAATTATGGTACGATTTCGCCCATATGCAGTCCCGTCATACTTTCAATACTAGTTAACCCTTGTACACAATTGGAACGCTCTAACTTAATTTTAAGTTACTAGTTTTATTAATTTCGATGATAAGCTTTTACACATTGGGGGGTCTAAGAGAGGTTCTGAACCACCACTCCAATTAATCCCAAATTAGGGGGGCACGCAAGAAATAGTAAAGAACACCCTTGTGGCAAATTGGAAGCTTCTACATTTGTTTCAAGTTACTATCTTTATTAATTTCGAAAATATGCTTTAAGGGCCTAAGAACTGAGTGGCTGGTCCCCGATCCACTACACCAATGGGGCCCAAATTTCAAAAACACTTACGAAATAGGAAGGGACACCCTGATACCAAATTTGGAGGTTCTATCTTCATTGGTTTCGGAATTATGCTCGTTTTGCCTAAATTCGATCAAAAAGTTCTAAGTTCCGAACCCATTGTCCAATCCTCACCGTACGTAAGAACCGCCGTAGTTTCGCTGCCAATAACCTACAGCACAAATTTCATGAAGATAGCCTCATTATTTGTTGAGTTATCGTGATTTTTTATATATGTTCCTTAGCCCTGACATCGATTAAAAGGTCCGGAATCCGAATCGTTGGGCTGATTTCGCCCTTATATAGTCCGCGCTGTACTTATAGTACTAGTTAACCCTTGTACACAATTTGAACGGTCTATCCTAATTTTAAGTAACTATTTTTAGTTATTTCGATTATAAGCCTTTAAAACTTGGGAGGTCTGAGAGGGGTACAGAACCACCACTCCAATTGATCCCAAATTAGGGGAACACGCAAGAGATAGTAAAGAACACCCTTGTGGCAAATTGGAAGCTTCCACATTTTTTCAAGTTGTTATCTTTATTAATTTTAAAGATATGCTTTAAGGTCTTCGGAAATGTGTGGCTGGTCCCCGACCCACTACTCCAATGGGACCCAAATTCACAAGACACTTAGGAAATTGGAAGGGACACCCTGGTACTAAATTTGGAGGTTCTATCTTCATTGGTTTCGGAATTATGCTCGTTTGGCCTAAATTCGATCAAAAAGTTCTAGGTTCCGAACCCATGGTCCAATCCCAACCTTACGCAATTCCCGAAGTAGTTTCATTACTAATAACCTGCAGCACAAATTTGATGAAGATAGCGTCATTAGTTGTTGAGTTATCGTGATTTTTTATATTTGTTCGTTAGCCCTGAAACCGATTAAAAGGTCCAGAATCCGAAACCATGGGCCGATTTCGCCCATATGCAATCCCCGCCGTACTTTCAGTCCTAGTAACCTACAGTTAAAATTTCATCAAGATAGCTCCATTATTTTTTGAGTTATCGTGCCTACGGACGGACGGACGGACGGACATGGCTATATCGACTAAGGCGGTCACGCTGATCACAAATATATATACTTTTCCATATCTAGCTCGCTTCGTTTAGGTGGTTACAAACACCATACCAAAGTTAATATACCCCTTTACCTATTCTATAGGTGTAGGGTATAAAAATACTACAATTCACAATATTTTTAAGTTCTTTTTGTCCAATTTTATTTAATTTTTTTTTTTTTTTTTTTTTTTATTTATTTTAACAATTTTAACAGTTATTCATCATCAAACTTTTTAAAAAACAATTTCAGCGCTTAAATAAAATAAACTAACTGTAAAATTAGTTTGACATTAACAGTAAAATAATTGAAAAAAAAAAAAAAAATAAAACGAATATGGCGTCATTTTATTTTGTTTTTGTTTTGGACATTTTGAATGACTTCTGAAATTGTTGTTTAAGTGAGAATGTTGGTCAATTAAGTTGATGTTCTTACCCATTTTGAATTTTTTGAAAATATTCAGTTAAAAATTTCCATTTCATTCGAAAAAAACAGTATATTTGTATTTTCAGCTTGTTGATGTGGGATGTACAGTTATATTAAATAAAGAAATGGATTCCATTTTTTTTTAATATGGATTTATACGGTTTTTTTATTGTACATTTTTTTACAGCAATTTTTGAATTGTCCAATCAACTTTTTAAACTGAATATAAAATTGTAAAAATTAATGGGAGCAGTTAGCAATTGTTAATAGTTGTTTGCTTTGATATAAAAAAAAAGGCAATTTGTTAAATGATTTTTTTTTTTTTTTAAATTGGAGATTGAGTTTTGTCGGAATTAAAAAAAATATTGTGTCATTTAAGTTCAAAATATTTTTTGAAAGACTATAAAGCCTATAAAATAATATACGAGTACCATAGATACATAAAACTAGGCGCATTTAGAGGCAACGCAAATCTACTATAACTTTAGGCTTTTACTATATTTTTAACATCCTTCTTCTTTTACTTAAATAACGGTATTTTACTGAGGGGAGCTCTACTCAAGTATAAATATATATTCTAACTCAAAATATAATTAATTAGTAGTTTTAATTCAAAAATCAAACTTATAAAAATCACTTGGGTGGTTATAGAAAAAATTGCATATCATTAGGCGTAAAAATTTTAAAACTGACAGAAGTAAAGGAAGTAATAAATTATAAATATTTAAATTCTCACTATTTTTATAACGGTAAAATTTCAATTAAATTATTTTAATCCACTGTTTACTTAATTATATTATATACAATTTAAATTAAATATTTTAATACATTAGAAAAATATAAATAATTGACATTTTATTGATAATAATTTGCATATTTTGCAATAAAATAACATTTATTTAAATTTTTTTTTTCTGTTTTGGTTAAATTTAAATGGAAATTTTTTGCGTATTGCAACAATTTTAATCTTTTGTTTTTTTTTTTATTTTTTTAAATTGAAAAAATCCACTGATTTTAAAATTAAAATAAATAGTTAAAAAATTGTTGAAAATGTTTTAAATTAAAAATATTTTGTATAAAAATATACAAAGAATTAATTCAAGGGAAACAAACTAACAAAGTTTGAAAAACGAAATTAAAAAAACAGGAATTTTAATTAACAAAACATTTTTTATTACATATTATTTGAAAAAAAATTGTTTTTCAGTGCGTTGTTGGGCAATTTTTCTTATAATGAGTATTTTTATATTACCATATATGTAATCTTCTTACAAATCGACCATTATCTGAGGGATGATGGACAGATATATAGAGGATATATTGTGAGAAAAAAAATTAATGCTTCATCATAATTTGGGGTTACACCAAGATTGACTAAATGAAAAAAAGAATTGTAATATATTCGAAACCAACTACTGCTACTTGAACTAAAAGTTATATTAAGTTTGATTTTTAAAATAACGGTATTTCCTGTAATATTAATTTCTGTGGAACTATTTCAAATTAGAGTTTTATTAGGTTTCGTTTAAAAATAACGGTATTTCCTGTACTATTAATTTTTGTGGATCCACTTAAACTAAGAGTGCTATTAAATTGCGTTTAAAAATAACGGTATTTCCTGTACTATTAATTTCTGTGGAACTATTTGAACTAAGAGTTCTATTAAGTTGCCTTTCAAAATAACGGTATTTCCTGTAATATTCATCTCAGCGGTTAATGAAGAATATATATTCAAAATCTAATTATTAAATTAATACTGATTCCTTTCAAATTAAAACTCAATTTCTGTTTAATTTTCCTCGAAGAGTTTCCAACCTTACTGATGTAAGGAGATATATGTAATTTTTTTATTCGGAAATTAATTTTTTAGTATTTTAAGATGAATGTTTTTTTTTTGAAAAATTTCACTTTAAAAATTTAATCTCATTTTTCAAGAATAATATGAATGATCCACCAAATCTGAATGAAGGGTATATAGAGATCAAAATTATATCCTATATACCATTCAGATTGTTTTATAAAACTTTTTTTGTACTGTTAAAATAATTTAAAAATAATAATGTTCATTTAATGGTTCAAACAACATCATCAGATATATAGGAAATGTAAAAAAAAAAGTTTTGCAGTTCATACATAAGCAAAAAAGTTGGAAGGAAAAAAAAAACTGGAATGGATGTCGTAAGAAATGAGTTTTTAAATTTGAAGTTTTTTCTTTTTGCTGTTCCTTCCTTTAGCAGAATTTTTATTTTTAACCTTTTCAAAATATATGTAGAGAACAGGGAATAAATTTTTGACATATACGCAGAGTTTCGATGTTTGTTTTGCTTTATTTTCTTATCAATTTTTTGTTTTAACACCCACACATTCTTGATGAAATTTGGAAAATTTTTTTTTTTCGAATTTTCTTTAGGGAGAAATTATGAAGAAGACATAATATGAGGCTTATATGTTCGTTTATTCAATGAAAAACAAAAATTTAGTAACTGAATTTTGTATAATTTACTTAACATATGCTGTGATGTCTATTAACCCTTCAGTTGTATTTTTGATTCTGAGATTTTTGTTTTAAATCCCGATATTGCATAATAAGTACCTTTTCGAAGCCTTAGCATTCTAAACACTGTTCATCTTAAAATTATCCATAAATTTTAAGATTCATCAGAGATCAAAGGATACTTTGTACTTGTCTACACTTTTACATGGCAGCGGAACTCAACTGCTTTCAAATAACATCATATAAAAGCTCCAAATATTTACAATCGGATGTTATAGAAGAATGCGGAATTATCTGGCCCAACACCATAAGTAATAAAAACCCATGACAACTCACAGGTGCGAACCAAATAAAACTAAGGAAATGGAAATGAATATGCTAAACTCTGAGAAAAGAAGGAACAAACATAACCAGAATTGTCTTAGAATGATATCACCAAGACAGTTCAAAACGAAGTCGATGTTATAACTTCTGTCGTCAAACAGTAATCGCTCAATTAGCCAAAAATTGGAAAACTTGGGTGGAAATCAAGTTAAGTGCGAATAATCAAGAGCAGTGGAGGAGGCAAGTTGATGTCTTGTATTTCCACAAGGTGTAACCAGAAAAAAAAAATTAAAAAATCTTATGAATCTTTAGAGCATTGCTAATGATCTTAATCTAATCGTAAATTTAAATCGGATCAAAGGTCCCTTGACTGCTCCATCCAATTTACGGGTTAAATAACACGACAGGATTAAAAAGAAGCAACTAAATGAATTTTAAGAACATAATGTTAAAATGATTTTTAACTTTTTTTTTGTATCTTCTTTTTATTTTCTTAAGAAACTTCTGAAGAAAAGAATTTAGGAATATGTTAAATCTAAAGATACTTTATATTATTATCTTTTGAATTATCAAGTAAAGAAGGTGTACGTCATTGAACTTTTGTTCGGTATTTTAGGCTTTGTTTTGTTATGCGCTTAAAAAAGAACAAAAAAATTACTAAAGAATTCGTTTTAACATTTTTAATGGTATTTTTTTTCAGTTTTCTTTAAATCATTACATTTAATTTTTTCACCTCATTAAATTATTTTTTGAATAAAAAAATAAAATAAAAAAAAAAAACCGAAGGTATGATTTTGTAAAAATTATTAACGCGAATATTATAAAAAATCTGTTGTATATATTGCATTTAAAGGAATGGTTTGGGCTACACACTTCTAATACTTTTACACTTTTATTTTACACATTTGAACTTCAAGGTGAATTGAATTTTCAAGTCATACTTTCATTTATAGCTTCAAAATTGTTTTATTAAAGGTTAAAAGTATTTTGGAATACATAAATTTGAAGATGGTCGCTGATTCTCTAGTACTCTAAAAATTAGATGTCTAGGAAAGGAACCCCATTGTAATTTTTCAAGCTACAAATATTCGACTCGTTAATGTGTTTTGAATCTTTAAAAGTTCTAAATATCTCTCAGTGATATGAATAAAATTTTGATTTGTAAAAGAAGCTTCTATCTAATCCTTCCTTCCCTTCCTTCTAAGAACCTAAGAACCTTCTTATCCTTGTTTTTCAGAGAGTAGAGAAACCTTAAAAAGGCATTGCGAGGACGAATGACAGAACATTTAAAAGACACCTGGAAAAAATAAATCTCCCATCTCTATGAAACTTCAACATCTAAGAATCAACTCCACCAGCTGCTGGGCTTTATTCAACTGTGCAGTATAATAGTTGGGGAGTATGAGGAAAGGATAGGACGAGAGAAAGATTGAAAGGAAGCGCGTGCAAAAAAAAACAATCTAATGAACCATTTATAAATTATTTATGATCCGGCGACGCTATAAGCAATAACCGTTATATTTAATCACTATATCAAAATTGATTCAAAATATTTTCCTAATTGTTCAATATTAAATTATTTCTATACATAATTTTCTTATTGATTTTATTTTTTTTTTATTTTCCATTTAAAAGTGGCCATTTTGAAATTATTATCAATTATATTTATTAATAAAAATAATGTATTCTCCTAAAATAGATACTTAAAATTTACCAAAAAAAATTATCACAAACTCCAAATGAAATTTAATTTCCATATTAAAACTTATTAAAAACTGTGCGTTCCCAATTATATTTCTCTAACACATAATATAGACTGGGGTTAGCCACTCAATTTTTTGGGTTCTATAATTTCCCAAAATTATTATGAAAATAGTCCTGCAAAGGATATCATAATAATAATAAATAGAAAACCAAAAATTTTCACATTTTCTTCTAACCAACAAACTGCCAATGATAAAAACAATTAAAAAGGTCCACTATACTCTCTTAAAATTCTTGGGAAGGGAAGAGTTTCCTGGAAAAAAAAATCTATAAAAAAAAAACAACAAGAAAACAAAATTAGAAAAAAGGGACAAAATTAGTTTAAAGTGAGAAACCAAAAGGAATAAAAAAAAATGAATTTAAAAAAGGACATGGAAAATTTTTTTAATTTAATATTATGAGAAATATTAAATCTGGGGTTTTTATATTATTTCAGACTTCCAGACAGCAAGAAAGGATCAAAAATTAAATTCAGTTGTTTCTTTTCACAAAATTTCGAGTTTGGTTTTTTCCAGAAAGTTGAGGCATATAATAGATAGAATTATTAAAAATGTGTACTCGTACTGGAAACTTAAGGTTTAGTAATCAAATATAATAAAGTAATAATTTTCGGACTAATTTTTTATGTTAAATATTATGTAGAGAACCCCAACTAAGAATGAGGTAATAAAAAGGTTTTTTTAATTGGTATTTAAAAAAAAATAGTCATTGGGATTTATTTAATTAAATTTTTTTTTGGAAATCAAGAAAGAAAGGGTTAAAATTGGATTTTAATTTCTATAATGAAATTAAAATTGAAAAAGTGCTGTGAGGAATATGTATAAAAAGAGTCCTTGGAATACTCTGTTCCCGTGTTTGAAAGTTTTTGTTATCAATGAATGATTCATACGTAGTGCGCTAATTTGTGACGAAGGATTTCTGATTCTAATAGATTCAAATAAAATTTTTTTATCGTAAGTCCTGATCATTCAAAACCTTGTGTATCTAACATGGATGATTAATTCATAACTTGTGAGGAACCATTCCAGCTCATAATTAATTCAGTTCAATAGTTGGAACAAATGTCTGGGAACATTTCATTTGGGAAACAATTTATGGAACTTTCTGCTACATGTTCTGGTCTTATTTTTTGCAGAAATGCTCAGCCAAATTATTGCACCAACTTCATCTTTTTAAACAAATGAAGGAAGAATCGTTCGGATTACGAAGGAGTTTCATGGATCCAAAACCGAAGACCAAAATCCAATATGGTAGCCAATGGTTACAAACAGAGGCGAAGCGAATATAACAGGCAATGTTCTTTAAGGAATACAACACCTGATGCAGATAATAAAATTTCTCGTAAACGGGGGTCTCCGAAGAATGTTAATGTCAAAACTGTAAAATTTAAAATATTGTATTGCATTATTCAAAGCTGCTGTTCTAAATAGCTACTAAATTTGAAAAACCTACCTACGATTGCCTAAATTCATAACCACCTCCTAATAAGGCATATAAATCTTCATCAATACATAAGATAAGACCATACATTCCTATATTTTAACGAGATTTTCATAATTAAAAAAAAGAACTAAAAAACTAAAACAATTTTTCAATTAAAAACTATAATTTCCTCAATTTTATTTCCACACATATACATATACATTATAATTTAACTTTAATTAATATATGAAAAACTTTTAAACTTCCTTTTCTCTAAAAAAAAAACTTTTTAATCATATTTTTAATTAAGTTTTCAATTAGTCAATTTCTAAATGAAAAACTAATAAGTAATAATCTTTTTAAAAAAAAATTTTTCCGATAAAACGTTACAGGTACCAGACAAAAAATAAAATAAATAAAAATTTTCCAATTTCTTCAATAAAATTGTCATAGACAAATTTTCCGAAAAAAAAAATTTGATTTTCTTTTTACAGGAAAAAACAAATCAAAAAATAAGGAAAGAACAACTTTAATAAAACAAATTTCCAACTTAATCTTATTTTAAGTTAAAAATTTAGTTTAACAAAATAAAAAATCCTTCTTTCGTCCTTTTTCTTAAATAACTTTAATTCTACTCAAATTTCATTGAAATTTTTATCTGTTGAAAAATTCTTTGCATCTTCAAATAATCAAAAAAAAAAAAATGTTGAATGAAAAAATAAGTCATAATAAATTGATTTTTTATTTACCTCAGTACAAAACAGCAGGTTATCATCTTTTAATGTAATTATCCTTTTTTCAGGATATCAGATTTTCATTTATTATTTTTTTGTGATTTCTTCAAAACTGAAAAAAAATATTTCGTGCATCAGTTAAATACCAATCCTGTTTTTAAATAATAAAATATTGAGGTGTATTTGTGTGAATGTGTATTTAAAATGTATGTGTGTGTGTAGAAGCATAAAAAAAACAAGAAAATAGGAAAAAATTAAAAAAAGTTATTATTTCTTAACTGGAACTTTGACCCTATACAATTTTGTACTAAAGATTATGTTTTATATTCAGTTCAGACAGTTGTTATATTTTCTCTCCTCCCCCTTCCCCCTTCCACTCCATCTAGTTCCAACTACTGGAATTTTTAATCCTTTTTTATTCAGAAAAAAATACACCTACTGGGTATAACAAGAGAAGAAAAACAAAAATGAAAATAAAATGGAAATAATATGAAATAAAACGCCAGGAAATGAAAATAAAAATGAAAGAAAGGAAAAAAAAATAAATATGTATAGAAACAAAATAATAATTGTTTATGAATTTATCAATACTTATATTTCAGCCTCAACAGTCTGGTACAATTAAGTTGGAGATGGTGCTTTTATATTTTTAAAATCTGAGAGCTATTTTACATACCATAAATTTTTCAAAAGTGCTCCAAAAGCAGAACCTATAAGGAGCGGTTTTGCAACTGTTAATTTTATAAGAGCATTTGACTGTCCTAGAGTAGCTATAAGAAGAGTACGCTTGAAAACTACTGCATTAAGTGGAGCTTTAATTTAGCTCATTATTTAGGTATATGAACTTATAGCATACTAGTTATCTAGTAATATGGTAATTAAGTTAGTAATAGTTGATATTTAAGAACATTTCGTCTTGAGAGCTAGTCTATCTATAAAGAAGCTGTAGTAGTGCACATTTGTTCTGTATGGAACTAGCAAGAGAGTAAATGGGTAAATAAGTAGAAGATATGGAATATTAACAGAACAGATGTTGTCATACAATAGATATTGCTTTAAAGTTGTTGAAAATTAAATTCTAAAAATATTTTGCATTGAAAAATTGTCTTATATCTACTTTGAAAGTGCCACTAGAACTCAGTATAGAACTAAATGTTAGTCCTTTATGACAAATTCTACAACTACACCAGAGCAGAATTAGATTTGATATTCTTATTTGGAAATTTTTATTTTTCTTGAGAAGTTATTTTAAAATATTTAAGTTTTTAATCTTCGTCTTCTTTGTTTAACCTTGACCTGACCTCTACAGGACTTTTGGATTTAGCTATAATATTTTGGTATATTTTACTCTATTATAGATTTTCCCCCAGAATAATTTTGGATACAATTCATCTTTAATAAAAAAATCTTCACTTCCTTTATTAATCAGCACACACAAACATTTTTAGCCAACACTGTATTAAAATGTATTTTATACAAAATAAAAAAAATATGTAACGAAACCAATTTTTATAATAGTAAATTTTATTTTTCTTATGTACATATTGTTAAGTATTTATTAATGTATGAGTGGATGAGTTATAAATGATTTTGATTTTTATTTACTTCATTCGATTCGATTTTTCTTTTCCTTTTTTGTTTTGTTTTTATTTTTTTTTCTTGTTTTTTTTTTTGATTATGTTTCGCTAAAAATTGTATTAGAGTTCATTTCAGGTTTCGACAGCTTGAAATTAAATTAAAATGGATAATAAATGATTAAAGTAAAAATTCATATAGTTAACATTATATTATTATGAATATTTGATAGACTATATATTATTCTAGTATGTATGTATGTATTGTGCAATAGAATAGAATAAAAAAGGATAATAGAAATAATTATACAATTATAATTTAAAAAAAAAAAATGGCTATTTTATTTTTTTTATTATTAAGGAAATACTTGGATATATAAAAAAAAATGAAATATTTACTAATTATTTTAATTGAAAATTTGATTGAAATTGACATGTTGCAGGACTTCGTTCTTTTTTGGATTTCTACTATTGTTTATGTTAATTTTCTAATTGCTTTGTATATTATTAAAATTACAGGAACTAATGAGTTCATGATAATTTAATAATTTAATTTATTTTAGAGCTTTATTTTGACGAATGTTTGAATTTTGAGAATTTTATGGAGAATAGTGACTGTATTAGTTCTTTAAAATTATTTAGGCAAATTTAGGATCATATATTTTCTTTTCTTTTTAATTAATGTATTAATTTATTTCTAACTGAGTTCCAAAGTGCTGTAATTAACATAGGATTACTAAAATTTTCCTTATATTTTCCTTTAAAATAATTTAAGTGAAAGTACCACCTATGGTTTAAATTACGGAAATATAATACCGCAACGAATATTGCATATCTTTAGGAGGTCGTTATGTAAAATAAGTGCTAAATAAGTTTTTTACAGAATTTTTAAATCTATTCAATCCTTTTCCTTCCTAATCATTTTTCTTTAGTCCTCTTTCATTTTGTTTAATATGGTGATACACATATTCCTTGTATATCAATTACTGATATGTATTATAATAATTAAATGAAAATAACACAAAACTTTAAAATAAAATATTATCTTTTCATCAAATTTATATAAACTATACTGATATAAAGAAATAACACAAAATTTCATGAAATAAGAATTTGGGGAATAAATATTTCACCTTAATACGTTGAATATATTTGTTGACCTTACCTCAAAATGCCACTTTATAATAAATTGATCCACTGTACGAGTATATCAAATAATTTATAACATATTTTGTTTTTATTGTTATAATATTGGAAGGCTTTTGTTTTTAGAATAGAAATTTGCTAAAATATGTTGTATTACAAACATTTTTTTTTTATATTTACCAGCTAATATATATCTACCTATGTCAGTAAATATAAGTATAACAAGTTAAGACCAAACAATTTAACCAATTTTCATTGTCAAAAATTCTATTTATTTTATTTTTGTTCTGTTTTTTTTTTTTATTATTTGTTGTTAAAATTTTTAACAGAAACATTCAATTTCCTTCTCAAAATAAAATTAGTTAATACTCAAAATAAGGGAAATCTTAAATTTAGAAGTTTGAAGCAGCACTGTATTCGGAAAATTTAGTGTGTCAGAATCTGTTCAAAACATCAATTTCTAAAAAATAAATTGTATTTATTTATATATTATATATGGTTATAATATTTTCGAAATAACCTCAGCAGTCGAGGACATAACAGTTAATAAAAACTATTCAAACAATTTTTAAATTAAAAAAAAAAATTGCATACTTTTAGGAGAGATACAAAATTCTCTAATATTGATAGGTTTTAATATTAGGGCAAGTGCAAAAACGGTTCACAGTGTAATTTTGCTAAGGTAAAAAATTTAGTGAAATGATTGGAACAATATTTAAATTTATAAGAATTGCATACTTTTAGGAGGGATGTGTAATTTTTAAAAATTTATATTATCAGAGAAGTGAAGAAAACTTTCAGAATTTAGTTTGGTTGAAGTTGTTCGAACAATATTTAAATTTATAAGAATTGCATACTTTTAGGAGAGTTGGAAAATTATTTAAAATGGATGTTATTATAAGGCTAATGAAGAGAAGTTAAATAGTTTAGTTAAAGTTTTCGTAAGGAAATTAGTTAGTAACATTTAAGGAAATTTCAAGCGTAATTATTATTTATATCAGCTTAAAATATTATAAAATTTTAAATATTACAAAATACTTTTGGTGGGTCTGAAACGTATAATACACCAAAAAGAACGGGATAAGATCCACCAGATGGACAGAATAAACTTAAACATCTAATATTTGTACTTATAATAGAACTTGCTTAAAAATTAACTCATTATAGACATTTTTCATATCTTCTGCCCTACTTAACATTATAAGGGTTATTTCTTGTTTCTCTTTTGTCAAGAAAAACAAAAAAAAAATAACAAAAACAAAAAAATAAATATCGCACTATTCATTATGTCAGTGCTGCCATCAATAACAATTTCCTGTAACAATTTCAACAATTTTTCAAATAAAAAAAAAAACCAAAACAACAAATAAATCTTTTACAATATATGTATATAAATATATTTTTTTTTTTCAATTTTTATTCAATTTATTAAAATCAATCTGATGTTATTCTGTCGATATCCTGTGAAAAACAAAAAAACACCAGGAGAAGGAGGATGAAAAATATAATATATTTTGTATTTGTTTTGTTTTTTCTATATCCTATGTCTTATTTCAATTTGTTTGGTTGTAGATATTTATATACAAAATTCAGGATTAAATAATGTTATATGACTTTGTAGGTATGTTAGTTTTGAATTTGTTGTTGTTTTTGTATTATTTTCAACAACATTTGTTTTTTTTTAATAAATAAATTGATAAATATAATATTTGTTCATTTATATTTATTTTTTTTTTTATGTTACTTTGATTAGATTGAAACAATTCTAAATCCATATATATACTTGTTATCCTTTTCTAACTTATTATATCCTTTTCTAACAAGGAAATGATAACACAATAATAAATGACAAGTATATAGAAAGATATACATATATATATATACAAAATTAAAAAATTTTAAATTGCTCTTCTATATATACATTTAATGCGTTCAAGCTCTTTTAAACAATGAAGTCTTCAATGGGGCTCTTTTATTTGTGTAGATTCACATTTTGTATTTTTTTTTCTTAAAAAAGGATTTAAAAAAGCTCTTGTTGTTATTATTGTAATTTATTTAAGAACAATGATCATATTAAATCCTTTTTTTTTTTTAGAAGATTTGTTTATTGTAATTAATCAATATTATATTTCTAGGCTGGTACATCCTATTATTTAAGATTCCAACATATACACATTAAAAAAATGGGGAAAATTAAAATAAAATGGAAAAAAAAATAAAAAAAAAAGAACACGACAGGATTTTTTTTTTGGAAAATTTTGGTCTAAAAAATTGATCTCATGTGTTGTTGAAAACCACTAATTGAAATTAAATTATAATTAATAGGTTTTTAAATTGTAATCGTAATAAGGCAGTTAATTAAAATTAATTGTTTTAATTTAATTAAAATTGTATTAATAAAGAATTTGAATTGTATTGGTTTTTCCAAGTCAATTATTATTACGAATAAATTGGTAAAATAATTTAAAATTGCTTAATTAGTTAATTTAAAATGTTAAAATATTGTACATTTCCACTGCTTAATGTATAATATCCAGGTTAATTTTTGACTGAAAGAGAGCCTTCAAAAACTGTACCTCCAAATCGTGGAAAATAATATGTTTTTTTCAAATTCTTATGATTTATTGAAATTAACTTATTCCTTCCAGATTTTCAATTTAGTCCTTGTTCAAAACAATCGTTTTTGACCCTTTTCCAATCCTTGCTCCTGGACTGAGCTGAACTGATCAAGCTGTTTGCATGTTTATCTTACTGTACTCTCTACTGGGAGTGGCGATTGCAGTGATCCTTTATTCTCACTCAAGAAATGGCTTTAAGCTCTATGGTACTTTTTGAAGATATCCACCTCTATTTGAATTATTTAAAGTATATTTCTTAGTTAGATGCATCTTGCGTTATAACTTCGCAGTTGTTAGAAGATTGAATATGGAACAATTAAATTGTTAATTGAAAATTAGCTAAAATTTTCAATAGGCTTTAATGTTTCATTGTCTAGACAAACTCTTGATTTAAACTTTGACTGATCCTTATAATTTATGAAAAATATTCTAAAAACCTATAAGTTTTCTCTACAACTCGGTTAGGTACACTTTACCACAATAATATTTTTAAAATATAGACTATCAAACCCATCCAATTTTATTAGTATACTTATTTCTTGTTAAATATCCGTCCACTTATCTGGGAAATGATAATTTTCAATTTATTCTGACAAGTACATTAATGGGAAAAAAATAAAATCAATTTAAATTGTTAAAAAAAAAAATTTAAAAAAGATATCATCACTTTTAAAATGTAATTTTTTTTTTTAAATTCTATTTTAATTTTTTTTTAGAACATGTCTCTTTTTTATACAAGTACTTATACTTAATATGATGTTTCTCTGTAAATGTCTTGTTGAATGAAAAATTGTGAAAATGACAATTATTTAAAAAAAAAAAAAATATTTAGTTTTTGATTTGAAAAATTGAAAATTACAAT
The DNA here is from genome assembly GCA_963082915.1 of Dolichopus griseipennis. Classification (NCBI taxonomy): domain Eukaryota; kingdom Metazoa; phylum Arthropoda; class Insecta; order Diptera; family Dolichopodidae; genus Dolichopus; species Dolichopus griseipennis. Next base: position 7,506,747 of record OY720444.1, read on the forward strand.
AAAATAATGTTAGAAATGTTAAATGAATTACAAATAAAATAAATTAAAATGTCAAAAAAAATCTTTTAGATCAATGTCCTTTGATAAGTGATAAGTTATTTTTCTATTATTAAATAAGTTTTTTATTTAGAATGATAATAAATAATAAAAACATGAGATTTGAACACCATTAGTACGTACCAGTAGTTTTTTAACGACTTCTGAGCCCTGGAAATTAAAATTTAAAATATTGCATACTTTTAGGTAAAATAATTTATTTAGATCTATCTTTAAACCAATGGTCTTGATAAGTTTCTTCCAATTAGTTTTGCACTTTTAAATGATGATAAATAAGAAAGTGAAGGAGATTTAAGATTTCTTAACTCCTACAAAAAATTAGACTTAGAATATTTTAAAATCAAATAATTGCATACTTTTAGGTACCAACATTTTTTTTAAATTTTTATGCAACTTTAATATTAGCATGTCTTTCTAAAAATTATATTAAAAATAGTTAGTATTAATAGTCATGGTATTAATGAAAAAATACTTAAGTAATATATACTTAAACTATATTGATTTTGCTATATTTTCTTTATATAATAGAGGAATTAAATTTCCCCAGGGCTTCAAATTTAATTGTTTTTCTTTTTGCTCCCCTACTGAATATGAAAAAAAGTTACAAAGAGTTACAAAGAATTAGTTAAAAGTTTTTTTAATGAAAAGACCACCTATTGTTTCAATCAAGTGTAGACCAAGTTGTGGTATTTAGTTTGTGGTGTTAAAAAAAAAAGCTGGTAATATTTTAATAAAGTACAGTATACTTTGTAACATTGTAGGGGTTATTCGGTAAAACAAAGTGTATTACAATGTAATGAGTTTTATTTAATTTTTAGCTATTTAGTGATTAGTTAAAGTAGTTTTTATGTAATTAATTATGTTATAAAAGAATTTTTTTTTTAAAGTTTCTAGACAATCTTGATTAAATTTTTATATATTAAAATTTTTTACACATTTGATAAGGGTTTGAAACTTTTTGAATAGATATATTATAAATTTACATTAGTTTCAATTTGAATTTTAAATTCCCAAAACTAACTTTATTATATATTGATTTATTTATTTCTAAAATCTTATGACCTTATAAAACATTAAAAAAATATGGAATCTGAGCCTCATTATTATCATTTGCATATTGAAAAATGTTTGTTGTAATAGTTCCCAGATATTTAAATCAAAACTTTACTATGTAGGTTTAATCAAGGATGTGTATATTTTAATTAAACTTTTAACTGATTCCTCAAGTTTTCCATTGTCTTTGAGTTCTTCTTAGACTTTTAACAAGCACACATATACCCAAATACAAAATTTAGATATACTTTATATATTTAATCGAATTTTCTGAAAATTATTAGAAAAAGTTTTTTAATTCTTACAGAAAATTATTTTGAAACTAAACCATTCCTCCTTGTTTCAAATTGTAAAGTAAAATATATTTTGTATTTTACTGAGAAATAATCCATATGTGTATAGAATAAAAGAAAAAAGGACATTATTAAAAAAAGGACATTCTTTAATTATAGTAAAAAAAAATATTTAAGACTGTGGGGGAAAGAACATTCATATGTAGGTTGTTTAAATTGGTAATAATTTAATTAGTCCTGTCTGGGATAAAATAAAAAAATAAAACAAATAATTAATCAGATTAAATGTTACAAATTAAAAAAGGGAATTGAATATGTTGTGTTTTTATTAAGAATAAAATAAAGTGTTAGTTATTAAGTGCCTTTTGTTTTAAATGATTTTAAAGGCACAGAAATAAAAAAGGGATTTAAATTGAATTTAATCTCTTGTTATACGTCCTGTTCTATATTCATTTGTAACTAAATTATAACAATTGTATTAATTTAATTAGAAAATATATTTAAAATGGTTCTAGCCTTTTATTTTACTAAATAATATGAGAATTTAAACTTTATTTAAAGCCGTAAATTCAATTAGAAATGTTAGAATTAAATGTATTCAAATTATATTTTATCTCTGCATAAAAATTAAATCTTAACCAACTCAAGCTAACTACTTGTGTACAGTTTATTTTTAATTTGTGAATACATTTAAGAGTTTTATTTAGTTTTGTTTTTATCATGTGAGGAGTGGTAGCCTCTTTTAAAGCCTAGCTGGCCTTCTTTTGATAATACATTTATTCTTTTAAACAGCTAAGTAGTGTTTTAAATATTAAACAGTTTTCCAAGACATTTAAAACATCCTATTCTAACAAATTAGTAATGCCTTCCAATAATCCCATCCCTTGCTCACTCCTTCGATTTATGGTATGTCTATAATTTTGACCAGTTCTAATTTTTTTTGTAACACTTACTGAACTGCTCAGTAGCCTATAGTAAAACATTGCTTAGAAAAACTCCTGATTGAATTTTCATTGATTTTTATAAATTTTAGGGAATTTTATAAAATATTTCATATGTGAGATATAAGAATGAATCAAAAATGTATTTTTTCGTAAAAACTCTTTTGTTATGTAAATATCTTCTTCATTTTCAAATTTCTTCCGGAATTCCCTGAAATTCTTCAATTACAGCCTCCTGATTGAATATTTATTGAAATTTATAACTTTCCGGAATTTTTATAAAATATTTCATATGTGAGCTATAAGAATGAATCAAAAATATTTTTTTATAAAATCTCTTTTGTTAAGTTATTACCTTCCTTTTATTCAAATTTGCTCTGCAATTTTCGGAAATTCTCCATATTCCATAATATAAATATCTTTTTTTAAGGTTTATAAATGTCCTGAAATAATCAATATTTATGTAAAATAACAGTAATTTTAAATAACATTTATCAATTTTATCATTTATTTAATTTAAAAAAAAAACTAAGAAAATTTCTTCCTGTTTAAAAACAATAATTCAATGCAGCTTTATTTAAACTTGAAGTCCATTAAACTTTATTTTAATATAGAAAAGACCCATCATAAATTTGCAATTAAGTAACAAATAAAATCTTAATTTCCTTATTTCCTATACAATTTCCTGAGCTGTGTTTAAATAAAAAAAAAAATAAAGGATATTTTGTTCCATTTTATTTCACTCTTTTTTACTCTTTCTATATAACTTCTAAAATATATTTAATTATCCTTCAATAAACAGTTTTATATTTTATATATAAGTATAGTATATAATATATATATGTATATATATATATATAAATTATGAAAGGATATTTTATGCAATTTTCTTGGAACCTTAATGTTGCAATTTATTTTATAGTTGGTTTCAATTTAAGTTGACAATCACTGGGGTAGAAATATAAAATTATAAAATAAAGAAATTCAATCTTTTTTTTTTCGTCTCTTTCTTATTTAGTTTTTACTTCGCCATTTTAATTTTTTTTATTTTGTGTTTTAGTTGTAAAATTTCTTTTAATAGTCGTTGTTCCATTTTTTCATTATTTATTTGTATGACCTTCTCTATTTAATTTATTTAATTTTTTTTTTTTTAAATTCTGCTGCTACGATTCATTCTAAATGTATGGAATGTAATATAGAATGGTGTTATTTAATTGAATTTTAGTTCATTACAAGTTTAATATTTTGGCAAGTTAGTTTGGAGGGAATTTCAGAATTACCAATTTTTTATTACTTTTTACTAATTCTGATCTGAATCAATTCACATATTTTGAAAGGAGCATATGCCTTCTATAATGGATGGTCTTGGATCTACACTTAATCCATTATTCAATCTTGTTCATTAATCCATTACTCAGTTTCCCCAATGTTTTTCATCTAATGTTTTTGAACAAAATTTTATTGATTTTTGGTGGAAAAAATTTCGAACAAGTCCTAGCTTTTTCAGCTTGATGCTACAAATCTTCCCGAAACCAGAAATCTTCAAAATATTTGAGGTTCGACACCTTCTAAAACCAGAGTGAGACCGAAACCACTTTTTAAATTTAAAAAGGATAGTTCTCAAGAAAGGCTAGTTCTTGAAGTAGGCTAGGGCCACGGCGTTTAGTAGTTGGTGTGTGACTAGGGAAAACAGAACTGAAAAATTTATTGGAAAAAATAGGATAGTATGTCCCATAGTAGGAATCGTAGATAATGGTTCTCATAGCAGGATAGCAGGAACCAGTATAGAAGGCTTTATTAAATTTAATATTAATTTAACTTTGCTTGAAACTTGTCTTTACAAATTTCTCACAATAACTTTTTTTTTCGTTTAATTTGAAGCCAATGGGGTTAAATGAGGTCGAAACCTGATACAAAGCTTCTCTTATTAGAGAATACGAATCTGAAATAGAAAGCCATTTAAATTAGTTTCAATAGTTGTAGGATACGAATCTGGACTAGATCGGTATTCTGTCTACCGTCTTATGCTTCGTTTTAATTTTGAAGAGATCTACAGAAATTGTTTCTGAATAACATTTCTTTAGACTCGCAATAAGAAATTCAATAATTTTTAATAAATGTAGGGCCATAAACAGCTAGCTTCAGGGGTATTTTACACCCAATAATAAGAATGAAAAATTATTAAAATCAAATACAGATATCTCATAGTTAACAGAGATCTTTTATATCCATTTTATTATATTTCTTCATTCCCTGGATATCGTCTTATACAATTATTGCCTAGCCCATTTTATTTTTTATTTTTCTTCAGTTGCACCGTAATTAATTTTCAATTTTTTCTTTTGTTTCTTTTTTTCTTCTTGTTCTTGTTTTTCTTTTTCCAATGAAAACTGAACTTTATTTAGTATTCGACTTTCGTATGTTTGGTAACTTCGTCAGACGACCTGATTTCTATTTTTTATTTATTAAAAAAAATTACTTATATTTTTTTTATCCTGTTTAGTTTTTAAAGGATTTTGTTCCAGGCCCTATTTATTTGACCAATTCTTTCATTTTCATTTTCAATTTATTTTTTTTTTTTTGTGTGGAATACTTCGACGGAAGGATATTTTAAATGATTTTTGTATTGGTCGAGCGATTACAATATTATTATTATTTAAAGGGGTCTCCCAGAAAGGAGAAGAAGTCAATTCATTTAAGAAAGAAGCCAAAGTTGTAGATTGCTGCTGGTATATTTTTTACTATCGCGATTTTTAATTAAGGTTCTATTAGAAAATTTTTTTTTAAAAGGATTAAAAAACAAAATAGAATAAATAATACAAAATTATATATTGAAAAAATCTGATATTTCTGTATTGAGGATAATCAAAGAGTTGCCGTTTGTTAAAAATTATTTAATAAAGATTGGAGTAAAAATTTATACTGCAATGAATAATGATTACCTTGTCTAAAGTTGGTTACCAGAGCAAATATAAAGCCACTGGTTCATAAAATATTCTATTAAGGTAACATTTGTGAACTGTGCTTTGCAAGTATTGCCTTAGTTGAAATCAAGTGGAGAAAAAGAATATTAAAAGATTTTGAAATAAGAGATGTTACATTTAGACCCCTTCACACAGTTAGGCACTTTGTGATTTAATATACCTCTTGTCTAAGCTACTCTCTTGTGTCTTGTCTTCAAAGCTTGCCCATCGGCCAACTTTTTGAATTCAAATAAGAAATTCGCTTGTCCCTGGATGAAAGACTAGCGAATGGTAACACTTTGATTTTATTTCTGGTCTTTTTTTCGCTTTTATAATTAAAACGGTTAAGGTGGGACTTTGAAAATTGTGTATTGCTTTTTGACAGTAGAATTAACTGCAATAACAGTATTTTACATTACAGTATTTACAATCCCTTCGACTCGGTTTTTTGTAAAGAAATGTTGTAAAAGAATTGCGTCTGAAAAGACTCAACTCCAGCCCTAAAATACCGTATTTGATCTAAAGTTTTGCAATTCTAAATTAAAGATTTAGAGAAAGGACTATGAAATAAATAATAATATTATATAGCAGTATATAAAAATAAATTTTTTTAATTAATATTCTTATTTGGTTTCTTTTTTGGATTAATTATGGCTGCACTTAAATTTTTTTATTGTTGAACTTATATACAATATTATATATACATATTTATATATAAATGCATATTACTTCAAGGATCATCATTCTTATTATTTTTTTAATGTGGAGCACATTAAATTAGGTGGACCCCGTTTTTGTTTAAATGATATTAAGTATAAAATTTTTTTTTTAATTTGATTATTAGAAGGAAAATTTTTAAGGTGTAAAATAATTTTTTTGGCAAAACAAAATAAAGGGGTCAAAAATTTTTTGAAATAGTAGTAGAACTACTAATTGAAGATCCTTATAAAATTTGTCATACTTAAAGTTAAAAAAGAAATTAGGCCATAGATTTTTTATTTCAGTTCATAATATGTGTAAAAAAGAATTATTACTTGTACTTTAATTTATAAATTAAGAGGGTTGAATTTATAAAGTGTAAGGTATAATAAAAAAAAAAATCTAAAGTTTAAAATATGGAGCTAAGCATTTTATTAGTCATATGAATAAGTTTTGAAAAATTATTGTGGGAGTTATAAACATATTAATTATATAAAAAGTTTGTTAAGTGTGCAATTTTATAACTAATTGCTGGTCGTAAAATTCTTTAATTTTTTTTTAAATTTTTATTAAAAAATATATTTTTATAATAAAAATAATTTCTAACATTTATATTTTGTTTTTTATTTTCAGACTTATTTGAGCATATCAAAAATATTTTAAATTAAGGTAAGTTATAATATTAAATAAGTTTTTATATTCTTGGAAGAATATTAAATATTTTTAAATTATTTAATTATTTTAACGATTCGATCATAAATAGTATTTTTATAACTAGTTAATTGGCGCACGTACAGATCTAAGCACTGCACTTCATGTGATCAAATCAATTAAGCGAAATTAAAGTTTGATTTAATAGTTTTAATAATATTTAAATTTGAAAGGAATTAAAACGCTAAATAGGGGTTATTCCTCTTATAAATGCGTGCCAGTCGATTAGCGTTTATTCTCACTGAATCGAGTCATCACTGAATACAGTTTGGCCATTGATTTTCTTAGATGACTAATAGTATTCAACACCTGGCTCTGTTTAAAATTTACTGACAACCTAAGCCATTTAAAACAATAATAATTCTCTTTATTATATCTTCCCAAATTGTCGTCGTCATCCAACGCAATCCATGATTTCAGAAACTATTATATCTACAAGTTTTTAAGGTTTGCATATATTCTAACGTTAGAATACCCCTATCTTAAAAATCAAACGGTACATTTGTATGAAAAATTCATTACAAGTTCTATTTTAAGAGAGACGTTTGGTTTTGATTCGGTTAAATACAATCTTACGCAAAGAAACCTTTGTACAGTTAATCTTAGAGACTTTTAAGTTTTACATGAATCATTCAAAAAAATAATATAAAAGCAAGAAAGTTCATGGATGATGGTAATTTATATATTAAAATCGATAACAACATAGCCCTTGTCAACTTTCTTACATGATATTTATTTTCTCGTTATGGTCGATGAGCTAGGATCCCCTAGGTAGTGTTAGAATTTAACCACCTCTAGCTTTCTAAAAATCTTCAATGGCTGAATTTCTGATTACGATTTTACAATTTCAAATGTTAAAATAAAAACACTTAATTCGAATCTTGAGGGTATGAGGACTGTTTCTTGTGGATTAAGGATTGCTTCCAGAGAATTGAGGATTGTTGAGGAATTTGGATTGATTTGAATATAGATGTTTCGAATCAACAGTATATGGTATGTTAGAATACGTTTCTGTTCCCAAACTTTTTGCAGGTAATGTAGAACGGGCTCACTTCTGATCACATCCTTTAGTCCTTTGCTATAAAATTGCATTTTTCGTAGTCCAGTTGCTTTACAGAAATAAATAAACTTAAAATCAATTTATATAGGATACGTCAACCATAAAATATTTTAAATTCACACTCCAACTAAATTTGATTTTATCAACTTTTCATTCAAAATTTTAAAAATATAATTATAAAATTCAGCATAATGGTGATAAAATAAAACATTATTTTAACACATGTGACTATAAATATATTTTTTTTTTAAAAAAAAGCAATTTTTTTTTTTAAAGTACAAAATTTAATTTAATATTTAACACTTTAACTGAAGACAATAACATACAAATGACATAAACTTTATAACATTATTATTATGTTTTTTTTTTGCAAAAAAAAAAAAATTATGAAAATTGACGAAAAAAATATGTGCTTCTTTTTTATTTTAAAAATAAATCTACACACTTTCCTTTTCCTCTCCATCTCTTTTCAACACACTATAATGTCCGAACATATTTTTTTCCATATTTTTTTCTGAGTGTATTTTTCGTAAAAGTGTGAGATGCCAACTCAATTAAATTAAAAACTATAATACAACAACAACAAAATAAAAAAATATAACAAAAAAGTACCATTCACCTTAATAACAGAACATTTATTTACCGTTATTTTTTGTTTTTATTCCCTTTTTATTCTTGAGTGTTTCACTCTTCATTACTAGAACAAGAAACAATAAAATAAAAATAAAAAAAAAAAAAATTGTGTACATACTTTTAGGCGAACTGACAAATGACATATAATAATATAGTACAAGCACTCCTCTCTTTGTTTTAATATACACACACATACTTACACATTAAAACAAAAATAAAAGAAAAGTTTTTCAATTTTCGTGAATTTGTTTTTTTGAACAACCTTATGTTGAAATTGGACAAATTTTTTAACGGCACTTTTCTATTTATTATTTTATGATTTTTGTTTTCATATTAATATGTATATATACATATGAATAATATATGTACAAACATATTATATATATGTTCAAATGTCATTTTTATTTTGTTCTTTATAAAAAAAAATAAAAACATTAAATTAAATTAAGCAAAATAAATATAAAATAATAAAAAAATAAAATAATAAATTATTTAAAGAAATAAAATAATAATAATAAAAAAAAACAACTTCTTCCTTTTTTTTCGTTGAAAAATATACGTATAGGTATTTACCGTTATTTTTATATGAATTTTTCAAAAAAAAAGGAGAAAATAAAAAAAAAACAAAAAATGTTCTTAATATTAAATGAAAATTTGTTAAAAATAATGTTGTAAGGATTTGTAAAAAGGACATTTTCCTTTAAAGTGATAATTCGAAGTAAAACAAACTTCAACACATTCTTAGATCACGAACTTAAAATGTTAGGCTTAAGAAACACTTTATAATAAATAAAAAGTCGATGGCAGCAAAACGGAAGATACTGTTAATATTTGATCACAGAGGTTAACAGTTATAAGGAATTATCAAGATATAAACAATCTTTATAATTCCAAAAAAATTCATTATTTATTTATTTATTTTTAGTAACATACAATAGTAAATATTGCTTCATAATATAATAGTCCATGTTATTCTATTATGATACATATTATGATATTATAATAGTTCTTAGCATTTAACTATTTCATATACACCATATTTTTTTATTAGATAGGATCCGACCAGAGCTTGAACCCGACTCTTTTCGATTGAATATTCGCCACTTTAATCACTGAACTATAGGTCAGATACTAGAGAAAAATACCATCAAAACGGTTACGTAACAGGAAATATAAAGCAGGAACTCAGAAGCAAAACATAGCGAATTTTATCAAATTAAAAGATTTCTAAAATAATAACGGTAAAAGCTGGGGAACTACAAAATTATTTTTAAATTTTAATTTTTATCTATCAAAGTATGAAATTGATCAGAAGAATCAAAAATATCTCTCTAACAAGTCTTTTCTCAACTTAAGCTAACTCTAGCTAGTTCATACTCCAGTACAAGAAGTACTGCTTTGTTTTTCTCAAAGAATATAGGGATGTTGTTCGGAATGTTGTTGACCCTGGACGCACCCACAATATTAAAACTACTTATGATATTCTAATTTTATTTTACAATTTGTTCACTTAAAACAATCTTTAACCCAATTTAATTTTGAATTCTGAACTTCACTTTTAAATCCATTAAGACTTTTATTATTTTGAATCAGAAGGGTATGAACAACTTCCTTAAAAAGGCGTGAAAAATCTTAAGTCAATAAATAAATTATAATCTAAAAGTCATTGTATGTCTCTATAAAAAGTTTGAGACTTACTCCACTCTAATAGTTATTTGATTTTTAAAGCTTTCAAGAATATTAACGAATCACTTTCAAAAACTTCAGGATATGATGATTTCAGGATAAATGATATCAGACTTGGAATAGACTTATTATCCGACTTATAATAAACATTATCGGACTTAATAGAAAATATTCACTGCATTGATTGTATAGTTCATGAGCGTGTATACAGTCTAAAATATTACCATATAGTGTTTTGATTTGGAAATTAAGAGTTGTTAGTGATAATCATTTAAACCTATAGACTTATCGTTTTGAAAATCCTTTAAACTACCAACAGTCCGACAGACATTTAAAACAATGTCCGGCATTTTTTCAAAATATTATCAAAATAAAAAAAATTGTACAAAAATAAAACTGCACATTAAAAAACATTGAAAAAACAACAACAACAACAACGAAACAACTTTACGGCAAATAAAACGACAAATTTGTTGAAAAGTAAATAAATTTCTCACCTGTATATGAATGGTAAAAATAAAAAAAAAAAATAAAAAAAACAATAATAATATATAAAATAAAAATAATAATATTAATATTAAATAAAATTGTAAAAATAAAATAACAAATACAACAACAAACAATCAAAAAATTGAATAAAATAAAAAAAGGTGAAAACTGAAAGTGTGAGAAAAAATTCAGACATTATATCCTTTTTTTATTTTTTTGGTTGCCAACATTCTCTTCATCCATTTAATTCCTCACCTTTCTCTCATTTTTCTTCTTTCTCTTATTTTTTTCTTCTGTTTTTTTTTTTTTTTGTTTTTTTGATAATATTTATTATAGTTTTATTGTTGTTGTTGTTCTTATATTGTTTGTATCGACCTTGTTTTATTATACCTGATGTTATTTGCCATCTCTTTCTTTCCAATTGCGTCGTGTCGTGACAAATTTACGTTTCTTTAAATTTTATTTAAGTTTTTTTTTTAAATCTAAACAATATATATATATATATATACATTTTTATATATTTATATGGCTATATAATGCAAAAAAAAGGATACATTCTAATATGTGTAAACGTACTCTAATATATGCGTGAATGTGTGTATTTTTGAACAAGATTTGACAAGAAATTGTAGATTACAAAACACCAATTTTTTTACTCTCACATTGTTTTTGTTGTTGTTTTTTTGTTTTTATTTTTAATGTTATCTTGATGGGTGGATAAATTTATAATACAAATTTTTTTTTTCTCTCTCAATCTTTTCTTTTTACTCACGATCTCTTTCTCTCACTCCCGCTTACGCTTTATTTTTTTTTATTCTAATGTTAAACACATTTTTTTTTTTAATTTTTTTCTGTAGTTTGTTATTTTAAAAGAACACCATTTTGTTGCTGTTGTTGTTGTTATTAATGAAATGATAGGACGATGTCAGTTTTACATGTATGTACATGTTATTCTTGTTATTGTGTTTACGTATTTTTATAATATGACAATGAATCCCTGATAAGTGATAACCCAGAAGTATTACAGAAGTACTGAATGGAAGTACTTCTTTTCTGAACATTGAAAGTTTTACTACTTCTTGTCAGCCCTAATACCGTACTTTTTCAGTGGTGAATGGAAGTATTATTTCAGCACTTTTTCAGTGGTGAATAGAAGTAGTTTCTCAGAATTGGAAAAGTTCTTTTCTTTCGTCATCGACTCCCAATTAAATTAAATTCTAGTGATTGAATAAAGTAACGGTATAAAAATAGAGTTTATATCGAGTAACTGTACTATACATTGTTGTTTCATTCATTTCGCGGAACTTCAGTAGTGATTCACTATTTCTTCAGTACTGAATAATCAGTATTGAATAATTAATTACCTACAGAGAAGGACAATTTCTTTATACTGTAAAAGTGTAAAATACGGTCTTCACTGCTGAACTCAGGTTATCAGGCATTCTTCTTTTATAATATATTCAATTTAAACGTTTATAATATGTTTATATGGATGTGTGCTTATGTAAAATGGATGAATGCAATGTGATATATGAAAAGTACAAAATACACACGAAATAACAAAAAAAAAAACAGAAATATTAATAAAGAAGAAGCTCTTTTTGGTACAGCTTGGATAAAGTTGGATCATTTTAAGGAATCAAAAAAATAAAAATCCTTAAATAATCTAGTAGGAGTGAAAGAGATAGAATGAGAGGCAAATGAAGAAGCCTTAAAAAAAACAACTCAAAAAAAATAAATAAAATTATATGGATTTATTTGAGTTGAAAAACAAGGAAAAGTGCAGAAGGATATGAGGTAGTGGAAGAATGAAATAAGTTAAAAAAGTTGTTTAAAAAGAAAAAAAAATCAAAAAAAAATCAGAAAAACAGAAAAAATTACTTTTTTAATACTTTATTCTTGAATAACAAACGAAAATACAGGATATTGAAGAGTTTCTTTTGTTTCTTTGTTTTTGTTTTAGTTTCTTCTTATATTTTTTAAAGTATGGATAAAATAACAAGATTCATTTCATTGTGACTGTTTTATTGCTAAATTGTTTGGATTTTATGTTTTTAACTAATTCGCAGAATGCAGTTATTCCAAAAGAATTTTAATTACAAGTGGGGTATTTGGTTTGTGTGTATTAGTAACAATTTTTGCATTATCATTATTATTTAAACAGAGTTTTATGTAATTGTATTTGATAGAATTAAAATTTTAAAGTTTTTAATGTGCTTCATTTAAATAGATCCCATCAATGTAAGGTTTAGACTTATAGAATATTTGTAAGTGGGGTTCTTGGACTTTTTTGAAATACCCCATAATTTTTAGAATTTGTTTGTAGAAAAATGGTTAGTTTTAATAAGCTTTTAAATACTTTTAAATATTGATGATTACAGAATATTTTAAGCTGGGGCAATTGGATTTCACTTGAAACACCCCACAATCTTTGGATTTTCAGATTTTCCTAATTTTCATATTATTAGAACTGTTTAAATGAATTCCACATATAATTTGAAACATTAGATAGTACTATGCTTTAAAACATGTAGAAATGTGTTAGATTTTCAATAGATCCAGTTAGATATTCTATATCTGTGAGTTATATTATTCAATTAAATTATTTGTTTATATTGATTTATATTTTGTATCTGTTTATATTAAAAAAGAACATATGTTTTAAGAAACTTTTTAAGGTGGGGCAATTTGGCTTCGCTCGAAATACCCCATTATCTTGAAGTTTCGATAGATAAAGATCCTTTTTTATAAAAACTAGTGCTTTAACAGACTTTAACATCCTTTTTAAAACAATTGATTACAGAATATTTTAGTCTGGGGTAATTGGATTTTACTCTAAATACCCCAGCATTTGTTATTGCCTTTTCTTCGCTTTATGCACCTTTTGTATTTCCAAAATACGCTCTTGTGACTCAGCAGCTCACAAACGATTAATTAAAATGAATTTTTAAAATAAAATTTAAATACTTCTTAACAATTTAGAAAATAAAATAATTTTTCTTTAAGATTAGGGAAAACAAAATCTTTTTATTTTTCCTGTCAAAAGAAAAACTTTTTTTGTTTGTTTTTCTTTCTGTTTTTTTTTTAATTTCCTCTCAATTTTTTCCAGTTTTCTTTTGTTTTCAAATTTTTGTACTTTGAAAAATTTGCAATGTTAAAGTTTTTCAAGGTAATTTCAACGTGAGATAAATAACACATGCGAAACTTTTGTTATCTTTTTTAACAAAAAAAATGGAATTATCCTGGCGCTGTATTAGAAAATATTGTGTTCCTAATGGCTGTGTTGCTTATGTTGAAGAAAATTTTAAAAACAACAAAAGGTCAAAAAAAGGGATTAATTTACTGAAAATAAAATTAAAATTTAATAAAAATATTTTGAAAACAAACATAATTAAAGTTTAATAAAGAAGGATGTATGTTGTATGAGTATTTTGTATTTTATTTCATAAAATGCAGTGGATTAATTTATTATTAATTATCGGAAGAGATCTTTAAATCTTTGATTCACTATTCCCCAAATTTTTTAATGGTAATTTAATCACCTTAATTTACCCTGAAAATCTATTATACTGATTGGTTCTAATACACATCTGACATTAGCATCAAATAACCCACTTTATGCCTTGCCTACACGAATTTTTTTTAAAATTGATGTGGGCAATTAGATAGTGGATCAGAAACGTCTCTGGATTTTCAAATCAATTCCTGGTGTATCAATTTCATAATAATCCCTCAAGGTTTTCGGTTCGTGGATACCTTCTGGCGCTAGAACTTTTTGGATTTATGATTCTTAAAACTAATAAAAAAAATTGTGGGATCCTTCAGATCTTTCAGGTTTCAATATACTTATATATTATTACCTATAAAAGATGTGGACTCCATTTTTTTTACACCTGCAATGTTAGGCAACAAAAACTCGTGGAGGATACAAAATTGAGAACCCTGAAGAAAAAATTTAATAATAGAAAGTTAGATTTAGAGTATAATAGTTAGCAGAACTTTGCTTTACAAAATCAGGAAAATCAACTTCTATACAACCTCTGCAACGCCGGAAAGTTATGTTCTAGTGTATTTTTAAAAGAATTAAATTTGAGTTGCTTATTTCAAATGTAAACCCTTCTCTCTCAACCCAAAGGCTCCTTGAATCCCACCGTTTAAATTTCCTGTTTCTAATACTTTTGAATTTATGAATTAGTAGATTGTGAGATATTCAATTGGAAATTTTTGAGTTAAATTGTAAAACTCTGGAGCCTAGACTATATGAGTCTAATGTCGTCAGATTTTAAGAGAGGCGTTTAAGTTAACCAACGTTATTCACAAACGTCTAATACACTTCAAAAATCTGTTATAGTCAACTTATAAAAAATAAATTTGAGCATCTTATTTAAAATTTTAAACCACCACCAACAGCTCTCTCAACTCTTTTGTCTCTTTTTTTATGAGAATCATTGAAAGTATCGAAAGCCACCGGTGAAACGGGTCATAGTTCCATTAGATAATGCGTGATTTTGACGCACTAAAACCACCTCTTCTAAAACCAAACTTTAGGATTGGCTCTTTAATATAATGTGCAGTTTGCTTTTAATGATGAGAACTGGGAAACGAGACTTTAGGAATTGGGATTGGCATAATGAACCCTGTGGGATAATTGGGAAAATTTGAGAGGACATTAAGGAGAAAGATCTTAATATTCTTCTAATTTGGTTTTTAAATTTTCAACTAGCGGAATTTCAGATGTTCAATTGCAAATTTTCGAGTTAAATTGTAAAGTCTAGAATATCCTAGGATTCATGTCGTCAGATTTTAATGGATGCATTTAAGTTTCCCAAAATTATGCACAGACATCTAAAACTCTCATAAAATTTGAATGTATAATTTTCAATATATGAGAAGCATATGCACCAAACCATATACTGATATTATTATTGCAGGACATTCCTTCAATTTGTGGCATTCATATTCGGACAATAAAGGACAAGACATATAAAACTTAAAAAAAAACTTCCTTAAGAAAATATAAAGTTTTTATTAAAATATTTAATATTTATATTAGGTTCCAAAAATCACATCAAATTAGACTACAAAAGTTTATTTAAAATATTTAATATTGAAATGGTATCCAAAATAAAATTTTAAGTTTATTTTTTCTTTGTTCATTTCAAAAATAAACTTTTTTTGCATTCAGAAATTTTTTTATTTTTTTTGGCAATCAGATTTTCAAAAAAAATTAAAAAAAAAAACTTTTTTATGCCAAAAATCATTTTTTTTTTTCTGCAGAAAAGTAAAAAAAGTTTTATTTTTCTAAAGATTGTCTGGACTTTTACGTCAAGAAATTAAAGAAAAAAATCAAAAAGAAAATTAAAGAAAAACTATAATGAAAATGTGTCATTAAAAATTTATCTGAAATTCTTATTTTTTTTTTTTATTTTTAACTTTTCCAACACTTTTTCAAAATTCCAAAAAAAAAAAAAGCTTTCAATTTAATATGAAAATTAATGTCCTTATTTTTTTTTGAAATTTATTTTTAATTTTTTTTTATTTTTTTTAAGAATTTTGAAATGTATGTAAAGTTTTTCAAATAAAAATTAGTTTTTCTTTAAAAAAACACTACATCTTTATGGGGCAATTCAAAGTTTGGAGTAGAAAATGTTAAATTCCAAGATTTTGAAGTTTAAAATTTTGAGAAACTTTTAATTTATATATGTGTTAACTTTTGGGAAGTAGGAGGGATCCTTTTAGTATCCTTTAGAAGTAAGAGGTTTTCTTTTAAAATAAGATTTCGAGGTCGGGGTTGACGAGGGCGTTCTCAATTGTCGACTACATATTGTATAATAAAAATGTTTCTGTTGTTTTGTGATATTGGGAATAGCATTTACCGTTCTAACACTTATTCCTTGCGTCCAGTTGGGCATATATTTAAATTATATTTTATCACCATGGAGATTTTGTTAAGAAATACTTTTTTTCAATATAATATTCTATTACCTGCATGGGAATCGGGCCAATACTTCCTCGGTAAATAAGCCAAATGCTTCCCCCATTCATCATCGAGGCTAATTATCTTAAAATTAAAACTACTATGGAATTTTTTGAAATACAATATTTCAAAAGTATAACTTTCTTATTTCAAACTATTTCAATCCATCATCTAACACAAGTTATTCGGTAATAACAAGTACAGATGTTACTGGACTTTTCGACATACGTCTTATATTAATCGTCCCTAATTCTCTCGTTATAATTATAGTCGTTTTAATATCTGTCCAATGTTTTTTGCTCCTTTCTATCTCCAACACGCTGCTTCTTCTCTAAAATACCTTAAACCTAATCCACGCTTCTATAGCTTGAAGATTCAAGCTCTCATGTCTCAGGTGCTTGAGGCTTAAGAATATTGCCACATATCATGAAGTTTCGATAAGCTTAATAAAGTCTTGCTTTAAAAATTAATAAATTACGGAATTTTTGAAACTTCTTTAATTAGTCTTACAGCAAATCTGACGTAGTTAGCTCGTTAAAACGAAAGAACTCCAATTACCATTTAGACAGAACGCCTAGAATATTGTCTCCGAGCTTTTTTAACAAACAATTTTGAGATACTGAACGTTGATTTATAATATTAGATTGGATTGGAAGTTCTTTGGTAAAGAAGTAAAATGGGGCGTTATATATTATTTCTGCACATTTTGATGTTTATGTGTCTCGAAACTTACAATATTGCAAAAATAATGGAAAAATGGAAAATAAACTTTTTAAACCCTTCTACCATTAAAGACAGTGATACTTCGAAATTGACTGTAACTTTTTTCAAAATTTTGTTAATTAAACATTTCTTTCTCAAGATTTTTGAAGGAACCCAGTATTTTAAGGACTCCTTTGGGTTTTCCTTGAAAATTATCAAAAATTAAAATTATTATTTTTCAGCTTTTATAGTAATAGTTTTATTTTAAACTTTGAAAAAATTATCTTTTTTCATGAATTTATGAATATAATTAGATCTGATGAATATCAGAAACATCTTTCATATTTTGGGGCAAAAAATTTTAAGCATTAATGTATAATATTAATATTTTCCTAGAAAAGCATATTATTTCTGGCATAATGCAGTTGGAAGGTTATTATTCCAGGAAGAACGCTTTAAGTATTTTAATTACTCTATGAGTATTAATGAAATATTGAATTACAATTTCAGCACCGTAAGAATTTAAGAGGTTTGGAAAATTACAATATGTACATTATATTTTTAATGCATTTTAATAAATCCTACATTACGAGGAGCATATTTAATTATTTTAATTTCTTGTAATCCATATCCTTTTTGATATGGATTGCCACATACAGTTGAAATTTTTCAAGAGACAAGGCCCAAATTATCATACTAGAACAAATAAGTGTACGTTGGGTGACCGATTTAATATCATTGAAACCACTATCGACGAATCTTAATACCATGTAATAATGGCCTTTCCAATAATTTTATCATAAAAACTGTGTAATTTAAGTATCAGAAGAGCTCTGAAGCTCTGGACAGCATTTACCGTTATTTCGATCAAAATTAATCTTAGTAATTAAAGAAGGATAAAGATAAGGTGACATTTTAGTATAGTAGGAGATCTATTAAAGTTCTTCGGAGTGTTCTAGCAATGAATAAGAGTGGTTATAGCAAATTAGACCTATTATATTAAGAAATCCCAGGCTCCGTAGCAAATAACACCATCAAAAAGTTTATAAAGCTTAAATTGTCACTTAAAATGTACATATAAATCATTTATATCCTTGAAATTTATTCCAAGTCCTTCCATGTAAAACAATCCTACATAAAATTGGATAAACTTTGTTTCTTTATACAAGCTTTCACACAAAGAAAATAAAAAAAAAATAAAAAATTGTAATTCTTATCCTTAATCCTTTGAAAATATATATTTATATCTTTATACATATTTATATACGTATATTATAAACTCAAAATGTAGTTAAAGTAATTATATGAGAATGTTGTTAGATTTTGTGACAACTTTTTTTTGTTTTTAATAAAAAAAAAAAAGACTGTATAAGGATATTGAATGTCCTTTCATATCAAAGGTACTTAAATCAAAATTTGTAATAAATGAAACTTTAGTATGAAATAAAACGTAAAAATAAAATAAAACTACAACGGTAATAATAATAATAATGGGTTTAGTGCAGTTAATCTAAATTCATTTTGCGAAAATCCATTTCACCTCAAGTTATTTGATTAATAGAGGTTAGGTCCTTAGGTTCTTAAGCCTCTCCTAAATAAAGTACTGAGACTCTGTCATTGTATTTAATGGTAAACTTCAGTCTATTTATCAGTATTGATTAGTGGAAGTGGGGTTAATTAATTGTTAAAAGAGGGTTGATAATTTAACGCGTCAAACCTCAGTTAAACAAAGTTTTAAAACTTTGGTATTGTATCTAACTGTAAAACCCCTTTTATTATCAACACTGATTTGGGGAAAGTGGAGTTAATTATTTGACAAATTTGGGTAAAGTTTTTGATGTATCCAAACCTCAGTCTAACAAAGCATTGACACTCTGACAGGGTAACTAACGGTAAAACCCTTCTATTTATCAACGCTTATTAGGGGAAGTAATGTTAATTATTTGACGGATGGGGGTCAATTATTTGACTTTCTCAAATCTCAGCAAAGCAAAACATTAAAACTCATTGCATCTAACGGTAAAACCTCTTCTATTTATCAACGCTTATTAAAGAAAGTAGTTTTTATTATTTGAACAATGGGGGTCAATTATTGGACGTTCTCAAATCTCAGCTAAACGACATAATAATAGCTATTATTACTAACGGTAAAAGCCCTTCTACTGATGGAAGCGGGGTTAATTATTTAACAAAAACATTTTATAAGAACTTCAAATTCGAACTTTTTTCGAACTTTTTGTATAAGCTAGAAGATTTAGATATTACAGCCTAAGTTTGGTAAAGTGTTCAGCACCCTCAAGAACTTTTTTTAATCGGCTATAATTAATTCTTCATCGCACGATTCTTTTTTCTTCCAGACTTTATTGAAAGTTTTTTTGTTTTTCTTTGGTTGTTTCTTTTCTTTTGTTACTTTTTATTTGTTTTCTCTTTCAACACTATGGCATATTATGACAATATTGTACAACTAACACAAACACTATTGTGTAAAAACTACAAAACTTAAATAAAACTGAAGAAAGAATAAAAAAAAAAAAGTTAATTTCCAATTAGAAAGTTCTAGATTTGTGTTATACTTTTTAATGCATTTTAAATTTTCTTTTACTGTTTTTTTTTGTTTGTCTTTTGCTTTCTTAGATGTGTTTGTGTGTGTGTGTACGTCTGTAGATTGAAAAGTGTTGGAAAGTAGTAATAAAACTATTGAAAGTATTATTATATCCTTTTTTTGCTTCGAATATTTTAATCGTTATTAAAATACAAAAAGAATATAAAGTTGCTGCTTTTTTATATTCTAAGGATTTTTTTTTTGATTAACTACTAACACCTAAACACATACAGGTAAAGAAGGTGTAGTTTCCAGTTTTAATAAGTAAGTTTTTTTATTTTGTTGCAATTACAAAAGGAAGGTTACCGACTGTTGAAAGTTTTGAAGAAAATGGATTTTGGAAGAAAAATAACTGATGGAAGGAAATGATTTCCAAGGAGATCCTAACAGTTAAATGGTAGAGGACGACGTACCTAATTCTTCTTCTTCTATGACGCTATAGTCCGTTTTCGAACCTCCTCCTATATAGATTTCAGGAATCGCAAGTTTAAATCCTCAACAGGGGTTAAGAGAATTTTTAGAAATCGTATGGATGTGTGGTAAACTAATTTGATGAATTCCTCAACCTCTAAAGATTTGAAGATGTACCCCAGACTATGAGTCAAATGACTCGTCTTTATCTGATAAGATTTCATCAAGTTTCATTAAGTTGGGGAAGCGCATGTTCAGACTGAGTTACACATTCGGAAAAAGCCAAAAGTTTTTTTTTTATAAACTTCTTTTAGAACGATTTTGGAGTCGAAATTTCGGCAGTAATACCGTTTCAGAAATAATTTAGAATATTGCTCTGAACGATAATGGTAAAGTGTGTCCGAAGCTGAAGACCTGATACTTACAACGCTTTCGGAAATAAATAGAATTTTGCTCGAGAAATTTAAATGTTACAAATTTCCCAACATACCACGTTGCAATAAGGAGTAGTGGAAGTAGAAATATATAATCAAAACTTATTGCAGGTATTACTTTGTAAAAGAGGGGTGAATCTTTTGGAATCCGATGAAACCAATAACATATTAAATATTCAAAGGATCCTTGCATCTATCATGCCTAATAAATTTGCTAAGGATTTAATAGTATGAGAACTGTAATAGGGAAAGGGCGTATACTTAATGCACACCTCAACAAATAAGTAGAGGGCAAATTATACAATATGTACTTACAAGTGCCTTAATACATATAATTTTCAATGAGTCCTGTACATACAGACATGTTTATTATCCTTTTTGTATTTTACTATTTATTATTTATTGGTAATTTGTGTTGCCGTTGTTGTTGTTATTGTTGTTATTATTATTATTTTATAACGGGGTATTATTGATTTCGATATGATGTTGTAAAACAAAGTACTCTCTAGGGAAATTAAAATGTAATATATATATGGGCATGTCGGGGTATTGTGTAAAATAATTTCCGATATTTTTGTGTGTTTTTTTGGGGTATGGCTTGGCTTGTACTTCTTTTTTTCTTGTGTTTTGTAATTCCAATTTTATCCTGTTTTTTGTTCAATATATTGTTCACTATTGTTTTATTTCTTTTTGTTTTTATTTTTTTTGTTATTATTGTGTCTGCATTTGGATGATTTGTGAGTGGTGGTTAAAATTTATAACCATCAAAATAAAAAGAAAAAAAAAATGAAAGACAGGATAAATGAAACAATGAAAAATGTTTTCATTAAACATTTATTTTATACATAGATTGATTAAAGTTTTAGATTGATGTTATTCGATTGTTGTTAAATTGAAAATAAAAAAAAAAAAAAAAAAAAATATAAATTAATACTGTAAAATGTTCCGTAAATAAAAAAAAAAAATTGGAACGTGCAAAGTGGTATTTGAATTACAGCTGCGGAAGATTTTGGAAAGCTGTATAATTTATAGATAGGTGCTTTGGTATGAACAATATTAAACGTATTATTACTTACTAGGTAGGTGCAAGGTGCTTAGTGTAATTTCAAATTAAATAGAAGTCATGAAATCGATTTTCCGATATGTGAGGAATTTTAACTACCAATCCTCTCGAATAATTAGCTATTTATTTAATCATTTGGAAACCCAGTACATGGGTAATATGTTTGTCCAACTTCTTTTCTTCGAAATTGTTAACCTAAGTTTTGGAGTGAATTTTTTAGAGGATATAAGGATATGAGAAGTCATCAATATCCTTTGTGATTTTTGCATGATTTTAGCTCGAACAGTTAGAATATGTTGGTTCTTTTTCGGGATTGTTACCACAAGTTTTCTTTTAGTGCATTTTTAAGTGATTGAGGAGTGAGAGGTTATCAAAATCCTGCATGGTCATTGAATATTTGGGTGGGTTCGAGTTTTCCTTTTTAGGAATTTTTTTCGTACTCTTTTCAGACAGTTAGTCATAACCTTAAGCACTTATCTGCCGAGGCATCTTGAGGTATTTTAATTCAACTTTCCCCCTTAGAAATACAAGCTATTTATTTATAGCTTTTAAGTTTTTTCTTAGTATTTTAAAATAAAAGATAAATCATTAAAATTCCTTAATAGGATTAAGGACTTGCAGTCTTACGTAGAAAAACACCAGTTTTATTTACATTATAACGTCCCATTCGAATTTGTTTACTCCATATATTTTTCTAGAAGAATTGCTTACACAACATACACAATTGCGATTCGACGAAGTATGAATTCAATTCAGGGATATGAACTTGCTGTTTTCTTCGATAATAAACCTTGCGCTTGATCACTTATTAACCAAACCCCTTTGGAATACACTATCCCCAAATCTCACCGTGGAATGAGTTAAGGCACCTTATGTTCGGGTATGTTTTTGTGGAAATTTAAAATAAAAGAAAAATCATTACAACTTCTATGCGATTTTTGGAATATTTAAATACGAATTTCCCGGATTATCCCTCTTGCCTCTTGGACTCAAACCACACCCACACATATTCTTCCGATATTAATTTAACACACAATCTTAAGTTTTCTCAAAGTCTTCAATTTTATTTATTTTAATTAGTCAGTAGTGGAATTAGTCTTCAATAATTTTGTTGAAGTCCTTCTCCCACTATCCCTACAGCCTGTCTTCAAATAATCTTTATTATCCAATTTTAATTAATATTATTAAGTTTTAAATTTCCTACTAGAAATTTAAAAAAATTTTCTAATATAAACTTACAAAATACCTAGGTATACATCCCTACCACCCAATTACTAAGAAAATATTGAGAAGTGTCCTTGTTTAAAAATTTAAAAAACCAATTATTATCAATGACTTGCTACTTGACCTTTTGAATTTAAATATAATTTTCCTATTACAATAGGAAAAGTCTAATTAATTTTCTTTTTTTATAATTTTAATTTGAAATTTAAATATGTATATTTTATTTATTAATTTATTATATAAAAGCAATTGAATTTGAATAAATTTTGAAGCTAGGACAATACAAGTTATAAGAATATTTTTTAAATAAAGCTAGGACAATAACAATACAAGTTATTAGAATATTTTTTAAATAAATAATTGGAAAATATTTTTTAAAGTATGGTAGGAATTCATTTCTTTGAATATAGTAGGTAGATATATACAATGCCTTAACCACCTCACTTTGGTAAGGCAACTTTTTTTTTAGTTATTTTAAATTCAACTTGAATTAATTGAAGACAGGCAGGACGATTTGAAGAGCTGAATGGAACTTTTGAAAAATAAAAACCAAAAAAACAAAAGCACTTAAAGGCAACAAAAAAAAAAATTTATTCTATTCTGAAGGATAAATTATGTTAATTTGCTATAATCTTCAATACACTTTCTCTGTTCTTTTATACTTTTTTCCAACTTCATCTATTCCATTTCATCCTTCATGATTCGTCCTTGTTGTTTTCTTTCATAGCTTTAATCTGTTTTGATTGCATACAACAAAAAAAAAAATCCAAAGATAAAATTTTAAATTTTTTACTTTAAAAAAAAAAAAAAAAAAACAAAAAAGGATATATAAGAAAAAAACAACAGAAATCCAGGAATAATCGAATTTTCATTTCCATTATCCTTCAATAAAAATATAAAAATATAACAAAAATTTCAAATAAAAAAAAACATTCTTAAAGATTCAAATGAGTTTTTTTTTATTTCAAATCATTGGAATGATTTAAAACAATTGGAAAAAAATTTTTTTCCATTTTTCCTAAGGAGTTTTTCTTTTATTTTCTTTTTGTTTTTTTTTTCTTTGGTATTTAATTAATAATTTTCTATTTAATACAACAATAAAATTTTTTTATTAATTTATCATTGATTTGTTCTTTTAATTTTATTGGATAACCAAAGAATATTACTTGGATTGATTTAAAAATTATGAGAAAGTAAATGAGGATTAATTAATAAAAGGAAATTTTAATAAATTTTTGAATATCCTGGAAAATTATATTTAAAATAGATGTGAATATATATTATATTTAAATACATATTGTTTTTGCAACTCTATTATTTGAGGTATTACGATTTAAGAGGACAATTATAATTTGTTGACTTTGGAGTTTCTTAGATCCTTAGAAATTTTCAAAGGTATGGAGTGTTATTAAAATAGTTCTGAAAATTTCTACTTGAAAAGGATTAACATTAAATTTACTATTTATAAAAGAGTTTTACTTTTGCAGCATCGGTGTCTTAAGTGAACTGGGGTTCCTTAGATATTGTAAAACTTAGAAAGTTGGGAATAGTTATCGAAACCCTTCTATCATCACAAAGGATTAAAATTCAATTCTAATTTTCCTCCTTATCCCTAATATTTTATAATAGGATACAAAACTGTTTGGATTTTGTAGCAGTGGTGCCTCTTGTTTCAGTGCAATGTTAATACCTGACGGTTTTAGAAATGTGGCCACATCAAATACATTTTCCCGCAATTTTCGAGTGTCGTACTACCGTTTTTTAAGTTCATACAAAATTGTTTGCAAGCAATGGAAGGGCATAATCATCTTTATCTAATCTCATAATTATTTTATTATAAAAATTTTTCAATGTAAGAAAAAGATGACAACAGATGCCCATTTAGGTACTTAATTCAAAATGAATCTTCTTTAAAAAATCCTTGTAAATATAATCCCATTCCAAACTCCTTCAAAAATTAAATTCATGGTACCCGAAATAAAACTGTGCATTTGTTTTCTAGGTTCCATCTTAAAGTTAAGACTCTTTTTAAAGTGGCTTCAAAAAAGCCTGGTTTAGGGAATTAAACTTTGGGGCTATCTAAGGAAAAACGAAGAGATCATATTGGGTTTTCCCTTTTTTAAAATTCTTAAATCCATGTCAATATTCGTACCAACGGCTAAATATATCTTAAAGACACAACCTTAAAGACATGCAATAATCGTATAAAAGTGATTGCACTAAAATAAAAAATTGAAAAGTTCCATTTGCAACCACTTAAACATGTTTAATTGTTAATTCATTCATACTTATATGTATAAACTTCTTAAAAAAGGACCCACTTGACCTTTAATCATTATAAATCCATTAAAATTTTTTTTAATAGTCAATTTCAATATTGAAGAACATCAATTTTGAGCTTCTAAATAATCAGAGTTATTTAAATACTTAAGTGTAAAGTACTTTAACACTTCAGGAATAAATCTACGGTTTTAGAATGCAATGCAAAAATCTGCCATTTAAAGTGAAAATTATGTACAGTTTCTTGAAAACATAATTTTTTTTATAATATTTTTTTCCAGTCACTTGAAAAACCTTTTTATTTCACTTATTTTCTTTTTTTTTATAACGGTACACAATAAAAAAAATACGAAACTAAATCACATTTAATGAACACTTTGACTACATAACCATTTTACCAATTGTACATAGGTCAAGTGTATAACGATTTTCATTCTCTCACCTTTTTATTTTTCCTTTAAATTTCTCACCTTGTTTATTAGTTTTTGTTGCATACTTACATATGTATGTATGTATAAATATAATAATTGTATAAGTATGTATATTATAATGTATTTTCACCTTTTACCGTTATTTTTTTTTTATTAATATATACCTTAAAGGTAAGAAGTAGGTACAAATGTAATAAAAAGAAGTCAAATAGAAAAATTGATAAAAAAAATCTGGAAGAAAAATGAAAAAACAAAACCTTAAAAAAAATTAAATGGAAAATGTGAAACAAATTGAACAGAAATTATGTATATCTGGAAAATTATCCCGAGGGATTGTAGGGATTTAAAAAAAAAAAATATGTAATAATTATTTTTATATAAATTTTGTGTTCAAAATTGTTTTTAAACCTTTCAAATATGTTCAAATTTCGATGTATTTTAAGATATAACACATTGCATACTTTTAGGATACAAATTAAAATGTTTATTTAAATTCAATATTTAATGATCTGAATAGTTACAATAAATGAAAGATGTTAAAAAAATTAAACTATTAAAGTATTTTTAAAAATTTCCTAAGAAATTGTTTTGTTAAGGCTGAATTACACAATATCATAATATATAAATTTTGCATATTTCTAGGATAATTTTTTTTTTTTCATTTAAGTTTTGAAACCGTTGTTGGCATTCTAAAAATAAGAATATATTTCATAATAACAACCTTTTAATAATAACGGGCATTATTTCCAACAGTGTTGCAACGAAAAAACAAAACAATAAAAAAAAAAAAAAAAATTTTTATGTCCTTTTTTATGAGCACAATTACTGTATTAATGTTTTCCGGTACATTTTTTTTCTAACCTCTCTCAGTTGTATATTATTTTTTTGTTATTTTGCTTATTTTTCCCTTGTCCCAAAGAAAAAAGGAACCGAACCATAAGACTAAAGACACAAAAAATATTATTTGTCCCTCTTCTTTTTATTTGATTTTTAGTTTTACTTTTTTTTATATACAATTCTTTTACGAATTCTTATCATTAAATTGCGAAAAAAAAGTACCAAAATACCGATCGTTCTAACACATAAATACTAATACAATCAGATCCGAGTGAATTGAAAATAATCATTTTCAAAAACACGATTCAAAAAATGGTTTGAATGAAAGAGAAGGAAATATCCTTGACAAAATATTCTCTTAAAAAAAAAATTAAATGTTAATTTGAAAGGAAAAAAGTATAAATGATAGTACAGTCTAAAGATAAAATATGGGCATAGGCTTTCCACTTGAAGTCTCCAATCTCTCTTTGTTTGACACTTTCTTTTGCATTATGTTACAGACATCATCTACCTATTTTTTCTAAGACACTGCCCTACCATGTCATTCTAGGTGTACCTTTTGCTCTAGAATCTCCTTGTGGCTAAATCAAATGGATTAATTCATATCTTAGGATTAAAAACCTAATAGGAGGAGTAGAATTCCATGAGCAGAAGGAAGTTCTTTACGTATAGAACCGTAGAATTACAAAGAAGCAATTATAAACATTACTAAATTATCTTCTATTGAATAAGCCTTAGGATCAATTATATTTTTAAGAAGGATTTTGGCCTCATGTTTTATCCGCTCAAATGCCCCATAGAGCTCGTACTGAGATTGTACTCTGAGCTTCTTTCTCATACCCTCTTCGGACTCAATTTTGCTGCTTACTTTATTTTCTATGGTCTTCGATCTTCCTCATGTCATACGAAGTCTTCAGATATCACTTACCTCTACCTGATTCCTCATTTATACTTGTCAAACATCTGTTTAACGGTTCCTGAGGTATAAAAACCATCATAATGGTACATTTATTGTATTAGACCTTTAGGGTCATAACAAAATCCCAATTGCTTGTACATTTTTGAACCACAGTACATTTAAAGTTTTAAACATATATTAACACATACATTTTCTGTATATTCTTCCAAGGGTAGGTATAAGATTTCTTGTATTTATATTACCGTTATATAAATTTTTATTTGTTCATTTAATTTGTTATTGAATTGGGGTTCTTTTTCCGTTATAAAAAAAAAAAAACAACAACAACATTGGAATAAAAAAATGCATATCAGATGCTTGGCTGAATAATATGAATCCCGTTTTATGTTCTAAATGTATTATTTGTTTAAATATATGTGTATATACAAAGAATAAAATTTGTACAAAATGGTAGAAATTACCTGTTTATAACGATCCTAAAAAATAAAAAATAAAATGTCACCTATTTAAGAAACATTTTGTGAAAAACCAAAAGAAATAAGGAAACAAAATAAAAAGATTTGAATCTTTCATTCCTTAAAAGGAATTTTTGTATCACCTTTAGTTTCTTTTTAATGATTTTCATGTTTTTTTTTTTTATAGCCATTTTATGAACTTTAATTTTATATGTTTTTTATTTATTTAGTTTTTCTTTTTTTTTTAAGATTTTCTTTAAATTTTCTTTAAAGAATGAAAAATCAGAACGATTTAATGCAGGATACTTTCAACAAATTTTGATAAAATAAAAAATCAGAATTTGTTAAATTGTACTGAAGAATTTTGGGGAGCCTCTAGATCTTTGGGGACATACTTTATAATACTTTTAAAATATAGTTTGTAAGTTTTTAAAAAGCACAAGCTCCAGAGAGTTCAAATTTTATCGACAATTTTAATCCTAGTTTAAATTCTAAACTCTGCAGCCACAAAATTGTTATCCTTGAAGTTGAATCTTCTCCAAGGATCCTGTGATAACTTTACCACTCAGTGGTTAGAAACAAATAGCTCAATCGTTAAAAGTGGCGAGTTTTTTTATAGAAAAGTCTCGGGTTAAAACCCTGGTCAAATCATATCTAATAAAAGAATATAGGGTATATCATAATAGTTTAATAAGCAGTGCACATACCAAAATATTAAAACAAATAGAATTACTTTAAAAGCCTATTTTTTTTAAATCCCGTTTCAAATTAACCTTAAAAAAAATTTCAAATAAAATTCTGTAAAAATTTAATATTATTTTGGAAAATTTCCAATTCCATATGAAAATTCTAACACAATGAAAGAAAATTCAAATAATATTCCAATGTTTATAATTTTGTCAAAAAATATTCAAAATTCTATTCAAAATAAATTCTCATAATTTTTACTAATAATAATCCTATCATACATTATAACAATATTAATAACAAAAACAAAAATACTAAAATATAGAACAAATCGTTGATGATAATTTATCATTATTTAAAAATTTTTTTTTACGAAAATAGAATATTTAACATTCATATTAGAATTTTTACTTAAAATACATCACAGTTTTATTATAAATATTGCAATTTCCTATTATTTTGCTTTTTTTTTATTTTTTTTCTAAAAGGAATACAATTTACACACATGATAATTTTGTATTGAAAATATTTTACCGTTATTTTCATATCAGAACGGTTACTTTATCGGTTAAATGAAAATTTAATATTTCGAATCCTAAAAGTATGCAATACTTTTTAAATTGTTATGAAAGGCCATCAGTAGTTGATTTTTTTTGTATTGAAAACATTTTACCGCTTTTTTTAACATCCTTCTCTTTACATTGTTATTAAATAAAAAATTAAAATTTTGAATCCTAAAAGTATGCAATATTTTAAAAAAAGTTATAAAGAGACATCATTTTAAGATATTGTAAGATTCTGAAAGTATTTTTATAATTTTGCATTTCAATTAAAAAAATACAAGACGAGCTTGTTGCA
The DNA here is from genome assembly GCA_963082915.1 of Dolichopus griseipennis. Taxonomy (NCBI): domain Eukaryota; kingdom Metazoa; phylum Arthropoda; class Insecta; order Diptera; family Dolichopodidae; genus Dolichopus; species Dolichopus griseipennis. Next base: position 7,536,212 of record OY720444.1, read on the forward strand.
GTGTAGGTTTCAGACCCCGGACTTGGGTATAAAAAGCGAGGGATAACTTATTCACAGTTTATCATAAATTTTACAAATTAAGTCGTAAATATAACTAGACAAATAAAACCATGTGTAAACCTAAATCTATTTCGGTATAAAATAATATTAAAGCAGAACATGGAAGCAGACTGACAGAGCAACCTACAGTTTAAAAAGAAAAATGGAACAAAATCAGGGTGGAATGATTACTCCTTCCCCCAAAAATAAATAACAAAATAAAGATTTAAAAAAAAATGTCTTTTCAAAATTTCTAAAAAAAACAATAATCCCTTTCCCTTTAACTTCTTTTGTAGTTCAATTCAAGACTGTAACATATGTTATATTAAACTCTTATTTAGATTGTCTTTTAAAAGGTTTAATTTATAAAATATATAATATGTGCTATGCTTTATATCAAACACAAACACATATACTTATGAAAAATACAAGGATACCTGAATATATGCAATTTATTTAATTTTTTTTTTTGAAAATTCTTTTGGAGTATTAAAAGAAAAGAAAATATACGCGCGTTTTTTTATTTTATTCTGTTATTTTGTTTCAGTTATTTTTATTTATGTAATTCGCTTGTATTTTGGTTTTGGCTGGTATCAATTTTTCCTTTCATAGCCTTGAACTTTGTTTTATTTTTAGGCAAAAATATAAAACAAAAAACAAAACACAAAAAATAATTGGTAACCTAAAAAGAAAATGGTTTATTTTTTTTTGTTACCTTCACGGTAAATCTACTAAAGTATAGACTTATAAGTAGGTCTGATGTGTTAATGTAATGAAGGGTTTTCAAAAAAGGATATTTAAAAAAAAGTTTGTTTTAAATTTAAACACTTAAGTATCATGAAATGTAATTGGCTTTGATCTTATAGGGATCCCCGAAGCAAGCGAGGTCTTCTAATTTCTATTTTCCCATTTCCCCAAAAACTAAACTAAACTTTGGTATGAACTGACTAATCCAAAGATTTTAGTTCCCCACTTTAATTCGGACGGTTTATTGAAGCTCGACATAGCTGAGAGCCCTGCGAGAAGGTCGGACATGGGTTCAATATTTTTGGTAAAAATTTAGAGAAAAAATCCAAAATAATAATTAAAATCTATAAAATCTACCTTTAAGTTTGCCAGTTCACAGTTAATACTCCAAAATAATTTCAAATTCACATTTAAGTATAAAAATTACTTAGATTGAATAAAATCCTTTTTTAAGGACCCTCTAAAATTTTATTTTAGAAACAAAATTTTTTTTAATAATAATTCTCTGGGTGTATATATTATATGTGTTTACGCGTATATGTAATAAGAGTTATATTCTTTTAAACAATTAAGTTGTCTTATTAAAAGGTATACGTACATAAATATACGCGCATATATAAACAATATACACATACCGAATATATTTGTTTGCTTGCGTGTTGTATTGCTTTTAAATCTGTTCTCATAATTATTTTTCTTTGTAAATTTTTATTCAAAAAGAAAAGTTATTGTATTAATATTTTAATTTTTTTTTGTGTTGTTCTATATTATACCATTCTAAATAAACATGTTAACACATTACACACACACACATATATACACATAAGAATGTATTTGTATATTACGCAAAAAAAAATTCATAAAATTTGATTAAAATAATGCATAAACAATATTGTAATAAATTTATTAAAAAAAAATTATAAGATAAATTATACTTAATGGAATGTTATCAGTGACGTGTATTGTAAATAAAATTAAGATTTTCTTAAATAATATTAAAATATGTTTTCAAATTATTGAATTAATAATGTAATTTTGGAAAGATACCAGCTAAAAATTGGAATTAAGGATACTGGAAAAGTTTAAAAGCAATATTAGAAAATTTTTGAATAAAAGAGCAAATATTGCAAATTTTTAGGATGACAGGTAAACAATTTTGCTGTGTTATCATCGAGTTTTTATTATATTTGAGTACAAAATTTATAAAAAATAACTTACATTTATTTTACAACCTTTTAACATTTTAAAAATTAATTTGAATTTAAAAATTTTGCATAGTTTTAGGCGAAATGACTTTAGAATGAAAAACAGTATTACAAATTTAAATTTACTGAATTACTGTCGTACTATCATTTGCAAAATTATTTGTCTTTGTAAATTATTTTGTCTTTTTAATTTTGGATACATGTATATATATATGTATATATATATATATATACATATAATATGTGTATACTGTTCAAAGTAGAAAAGAAAACGGAAACAATCTTAAGAATTTTTATATCATGTATTTAAAAATATTTTTCAAGTGCATGTCATTTTCATGTCACTTTATTTTGGGTGGAAAGGACCAAAATAAAAGAAAAAACAAAAAATTAAAACAAAAACAAATTTTCCACATATGTAAAAAAAATTATTTTTAAATATTTTCATTATAGTTGTTGTTGTTATTTTATGTTTTGTCTTCATATCCTTCTTCCATTGTTTTTCTTTATTTATGAGGAGAAGAAATCTCTTTCCATTTTAATTTTTACAAATTTACATTTTATTTAGAATTTGGGGACATGTCAATGTATATGTATATATATATATATAGATAGATGATAGACACGGGTGTATTTTGTTTATTAGAGGAAAGGGGATGTATATAATTGTTTGCATTTAGGTGGAATTGTTTAGTTTTATTTTTTGTATAATAACAAAAATAAATATTTGAGGTATTTTATAAACAAGGATATTAGATATAAAGTTTTTATTAAAATATTTTTTAGGTTTTGGTTATAATCTGTTATCAGATACTCCGTATAGTGTATTATAGGAAAGCTACACATATCCAGAAATGTATATTTTAATTTGTGTTATGATATAAATTGATAAGAGCCGCGGTTGTCTAGTATCTAAGCATTTGGCTCATTAACTGAGGGAGTGCGGGTGGGGATCTAACATTGATTTAAAATATTTTAACCGAGATGCTTAAAATGTAGCTTACAATAGATCTATCTCTTACAAATTCCATTTATATTTAAATAATTTTTCATAAACATTTTTTTACCACCATAAGTTCGTAGATTTAATCTCTCGTAAAGATATCCTTGAAACCTTAACGGATTCTCAATTATTTAGAAGCTACGTTAAATGTGAATCTGCACAGTTTATTCCTAATAATTATCTATTTAACAAATCAGGTACTTATTATTTAAATACAAATTAAAATTAAGGATACTCGATTTGAAAAATTGTTTAAAATATATTTTCTTATTATTCATAATAGTGATATTGTTCGAACAACTTTTATTAAATTTTGTTCGAACACATCAGATTATTTTATTTTAATATTTGAGAAGGCCTTTACAATTTATTTCAAATACCTAATTTTTAAACTTTTCTTTAACAGAAAGTGTAAAAAACAACAACGGTAAGTCTTGAAAAAATAACAACATTCTTACATTCTTCAATAAGCTTTTTCGAATTAAAATATGTTTTTAATTCACCACATACAGTTTTCGAAAGCACTAAAAAGTTGTTGTTTAAACTCAACTTTGATTAATGAAATAAATTGTCAACAGCGGGTAATAGAATAAACTTGAAAAATTTCCTAATTTTTTTTTGAAATTTGGGAATTTATTATAACTGACATTTCCTTTTATTTTGTTCTAAAATTGCTTTTAGTATTTTTGTACTAATATTTAGTACTTTTATCTTGTGTCAGAACCGGGTCATAATAAAACAAAATAATCTTTTCTGAATGTCTTGACTAAATTTCCCCTTGGATTTGTACTTAAAATAAAATTTCCCGCCGTTGATTATTTCAGAAAAGGGTTATTTTTATAAATCAAAAAATTTCCAATTGGTTTGTGTACTGGATAGGAAATTGTTAGAATTGGAATATTCATTTCCTACATTTTTTATTATAAGATGCTTTTTAAAGGGGAATTTTAGTTTGTCAATAATTAGAATTTCGAATTTTTTATTGCAAAACCCGAATATTTATTTTTAATAATATTGGGAAATTTTATAAATTTCAGGGAAAAATATTTTTGGAGAAACTGGAGAAGTTTTTTTTGTTTAAAGGAAAAACGTTTTCCCAAAAGTAAAGGAAGGATTTTAAGAATTGGAATTTGTGAAATAATAAATTAAGCTTTGTAAATATTATGCAATAACGGTTTTTGGAATCTATTGGAATATTTATTTCGTTAAGTTAACGGTTCTTTTTTTTTTAGAATAATATGAGAGCTAGACAGATAAGGTACTAAAGTTATTTTGTACAAGCATAGAATAGGTATTTATTTTAATACATGTATTAAATATAAGTGTATGTAACTAGGTTTCTTTTTCATATTTATTAAATTTGATATTAAAAGTATTGGAAATCATTTATATTTAAGTTTTTGGGGGATTTTTTTGAAATCTTAGTTTTTTAAAATTATTATACGAAAATTTAATATTATCTGTAGGTTGAACCCCACGTTTTAAAATCCTGTAGTCAGAGGTGAATCCAAAAATATATTTGATGAAATAAGATACATATATATGTATATACATATTTACAAAATAATGTTTCCAAGGCAAAATCTCTTCTAATAGTATAAAATTTGATCACTTCCTACTTGTGTAGCCTTGCAGGGACTTAATATAAATATCACCCAATGGACATTGAATTACAATATCCTTAGAGATTATGTACACTGCTTTTATACCTATGGAATTTCATTATAAAGTGCTTGCAACTGTTCAAAATCTTAAACTTGATTAAAACTAGAATAACAACTCATCCCTCCACTACTTTCTTAAAAATTAGAAATATGTATGTAATCAGATATATTTCATTCTTTCAAATTTATTAAATTAAGATATTATAATTTTTATTACATCTTTTTAAAAGATGTTTTTGGATGCTCTTATTTTTTCGAACATAAGTTAAACATTTTAAGAATCACCAAATCCCACAGTATCATCTCAAGCTAATTTAAGATATTTGTTAAATCATTTGACTTTATTTTCTCTAGAGTGCATCTTAATAAATGTGTTAGCTATGATAAAGTTACCTGTAAAAAAAGTGTTTGTCAATCTATGTCTTCCTTCCACCAAAAACTGCTATTCTCTAAATACTTCCATTTACCTTTCAATTAAGGACTAATGTGTGTAATTTTTGTGACATTAAAATACAATTTTTTATTTTCTTCTGTTTTTTAGCTTTTAAATTAACATTTAGAGGAAAAATGTAAATTTTTATTTATTTAAAGATATATGTATATATGTAAAAGTACATATATATATACATAATTTTCTTTATTAGTTTGTAATTTTTAATTTTTTTCTTGTCGGTTTTTTTTTCAATCCTTGCTTTTAGTTTTTTTTCTAACTGTTTTTTCTTTGTGTGTATTTTTCACTAGGAAGTCCTTCGAGCATTTTATATTACCATTTAAGCAATTTCCATATAAAAAATTTTTTTTTTGAAATTTTGTTATATTCTAGTTTGTTTGTTCAAATTTTATTATCTTCATCCATTATTTTAGGGTGACCATTATACTAATCAGAAGATGAGAAATATTAACATTTTTTAAAGCGTTTTTAAACCTTAAACTCTTTTTTTTTTAAATTCAAAAAGTAGGTTTTCACTTTGATAGATCGTCACTATATGTAAATCTAGAAATTATCTGTGTACCTTTGTTAAAAGAAGACCATTGTATCTGTCTCAAACACCTGGTGACTAGTATGAAGAGCATTTTCAAAATTTTTATCAAATTCAAAAAAAAATTTACCTTTAGAGAGCTAGTTAGTCGTACTACACCTAATATGTAAATCTAGAAATTTATTGTTGTCCGGCTTTGTGAAAAAAAAGGTGACCATTAGACCATTATTCTTTTTCGTTAAATCGAGAAAATAATATAGAACATTAAAAACTTTTCTTTCATTTAAGGAATTATTTGCCTAGTTTTATAGTCATATAATGTCAATATTGAAGTTTATTGTGTAATTTTGGGACAAAAGTGACCATTAGATTTTGCAGAATATGACAAACACTTGATTGAAAGTTCAAAAAATTTAAAAAAAACTAGGTTTTGCAAAGTAAGTACTATGATAAAGAGATTTATAATATCAATTTGCCACATGACTTTTAAGTTTGTCACATGGCATTTTTCTGAAAAAGTCGACTCTGTGGTATTTAAAGTACCTAAATAAAGGAATTTCGACTGTCTAATTTGAATATTGTAAAATTGATTTCCTTATTTAATTAAGTCGAATTTAATTCCTCGTAATCCCTTCAACTCACTTTAAAAACTGTACAAATGTATATGATTTATATGGTCACTCTAATTAAATACACCTTTTATTTACACAGAATTTACAAAAATTTTTTTAATAAATATTATAAACTCTTATATTATATATATATATATATATATATATGAAAAATACATATTTTTTAACATTGAATATTTTTAAAAAATAACCAAACTACAAAATTAAAAAAGAAAAAAAACTTCCATTCAGTCTTTTTAGATAAACATTAGAAATATTTCTCATTTTTAAATGACCGTATGAAAGATTTATATATGTAGAGTCCTGAGGTCTCTATGGAAAGATCCAATTTACTATTTACAGATAAAAAGTAGTTTTTTTTTTTATAATATTTACAAGAAAATACAAAAAAAAAACAAATCAAAAAAAACTAAAAACATAACAAAAGTATCCGGTAAAAAAAATTAATCTAATAAAGGACAAATGAACAGGATCTAAGATTTAGATAGAGTGTATGAAGAGAGAGGGACAGAGAGAGGCAGCAGTAATACGAAGATTGTACTTGAGGTAAAATGTGTAACTTTTGTTACAATTTGGCATATACCTTATACTGGTGGGAAGGTGGGGGTACATAGTGAGGAGTGCAGGGACAATTAAGGCATTAGTACAGTACAAACAACAAATTAATCAAAGATAAAAGAACTAACTTATAAGTATTGTAAGTTTTTTTTCGATCATACCTTGTACAATTTCCTTTGATTATTTTCAAAAAATAAAAGGATGTTTTACCTGACCAATTGATGCAATAACAACAACAACAACAATTTTTATGTAAATACTTTAGAATCGCATTTTATTATCCTTTTTGTTTTTCTTTTCGTTTTTCTTCATTTCACATTTGTTTCACATTTGTGTTCGCTAAAGTCCCTAACGTATTCAAAATGTATTCTACGATATGTTCCAATATTGTATTTACATATGGTGGACTTAATTTAAAATTTTGTTTTTTTTTTTTTACAGTTAGAAATTCAGTAAAAAAACAAATATGTTATGCATTTAAAATGCAAAACAGTTAAAATTTACAACCCACAAGTGTATTCGTAAAAATAAAAAAAAATTAAAAAAAAAAAAAGGATTTTCTCTCTTACGGTAAAAAATGATAAGAAAAACGTTATAATAAAACAAAATAAAAATAACTGTAAAACAGTATGTACTGAAAAATTAATAAAGTTGTTATAAAAAAGTACCTTCAGTTATTTAAAAGAAATTTTTTAAAATGTATTTTTGTTTAATTCCTTTAGAAAATACCTTGGAGGTACTTTGGAGTCCTTGGCAGATCTAAAATGTTGTAATAAATAAGCTGTGATATAAAGAAATTGGGTTGAATTTTATATTAAAAAAATTATATTGGAATCGTATTCCATTTTGTAGGAAATTAAAATGTCAAATAATAGTCACGAAGCAGGATACTTATAGGAAGATTTCAAGGATCTCTAAATTATGCATTTTTTGAGTTAAGCATATAATTGAAGGAAGAGTTGAAGCCACTCATGAATTGAAGACTTTGGATTAATCGTTTGAAGATTAAGAATTTGTAGAGTTGAGGGGTTCCTAAACCGAAACCTTTACCATAATTATACCACAGTTTCTACTATTATTCGGGTGGAAACTCACTGACCTTTTATAAAATCTCATTACCTGATTCTGTTGATCTGGGCTATTGATTTTATTTCAGTCCACGTTTTACCATTTTTCTGTCAATGGTTCTACACCTAGTATTTTAGGATTAGGCCCAGACTCTCCTTTCTTCCTGAGAAATCCATTCTATTGATTGTTTGACAATAAAGACTCTATTAGTCTATTCACCTAAGTCAACATTTTTAGCCAAAAAAACTTCTATCGAATGCGACGATATTTCGTCGACATAAATCTGCATCTTGGAGCAATTCATTACCAAACAGTAGGTTTGGATTCATACACAATTTGATAATTTCCATATAATTGGTTGTCTTAATGTCTGCTTGGGAAGTTCTTTAAATTCTGAATGAAAGGCTCCTACAAATAGATTTATTCGGCTAATTTAACGGTTTCTAAGGTTTCTATGGTTGAGTCTTGAATTGCAGTTAAAGCAGTTAGTTTTATATGTGTAAATTCTTTTCAACTTCTTTTTTTTTATAGCTCCATCGAAGCTGGAAGTAACATTTAAGTCAAAGGATTAGAAATTTTTGGATATTTCCCTGAAGATCTTTATTCGTAAGAAACTTTTTCATGTAAAGCATCAAGGGACTTAGGAACACGGTTTTAAATTCTTTTCGTTCATATTTTTAAGTTTATCTAATTTAAAAAAAAAAACGTTTTCTTAATTTAATTTTCCTTTATAATTTGAAAACATGTCTTTTTATCATATCCTACTTTTTTTAATTCGTCCTTTTTAGCGGTAGATAATAAAATGAATCCTTTTTTTACATATGTAGGTACACTTAATAAAAATTACGAATGGTACATTTTTAAGTTGGTAACTAATTTTTAACTTAAAAAATTTTACTTGAAATATTTTTTATAATGTTTTAAGTTCTTTTAACATTTAAATTAAATTAGTATTTAACTAATATGTAAGTAGTATAACGGTATAATCATGTCCTGTGTAAGAAAAAAAAATCACGGTAAACTTTATTTTAATTTAAGTTCCTACCAATTTAAGGTTTTAAGTTCCTACCTATTTTGGGAGTTTTTTTTTTCATAGTTCCTAGGAAACTGAGAATTTTTTATTTTATTTTTATTTTTTACTTGTACACACATATAAAAAAAAAATCAGAAACGAAATATCCTTGTAAAAGGACGCGAGTAAAAAATTATATTAAAAAATATTAGTTGTGTGTAACTTAAGTTTTAATTCATCCAAAATTTTGTTTTTCTTTTGATGCAAAAAAAAATGGAAGGAAGGTTACATATCCTTTGTGTCCTTTTTTTCTTAAAAAAAAATAAATATAAATTTTAATCAAATAACTGTTAAAATAAAAATTTGTCTTTTGAGTTACACAAAAAAAATGTACCCGGAGTATAACTAAATTTTTACATAAAAGGATTAAAAAAAGAAAAACTAGGAACTGTTATCCTTTTTAGTTCAAAGTTTTTAGTGATAGAAGTTTATTGGAAAGGAACAGGAAATGGAAAAAGGAAGGAAATGGTTGGAAATGGTTGGAAGTATAGGAAGTATAGAATTCGATTTTACTTAATTCTTTATGAATATTTAAAACATTTTTAAGGAATTATAATTCAATGTCTTGAAAAGGTTTTTGAATGTAAATTGAGACTATTGACTCTCCGAGACTATTGATCTTCTTCTTTAAAGCTTTCATTTAGATGAGATGAACAGGTGATCAATGGAATTTGTCAGTAGACCTGCTATTTCCGGAGATATACTTCTTAAAAAAAATTCAAAACTCTTCAAATTTTAAACCTCCTTCAGAAAATATTTGGTAGCCGGGACTTCTCCAAATACATTACAAATTTAGCGAAGTCCTTTTACTGATAGTCAAAGAAAAGGTTTGAGTTTTGAAGCCGAAGTTGTTATAGATCAAAATTCAGGACTAATTAACAACTCTGGTATAAATCAGTTCAACTGGCTTTAAAGCGAATTTTGAAAACCCCAGGGGAAGGAGTTATTTGCTTATTCATTGTATTGGATACCTATTTATAGAAAGACCTTCTTAGAAATTAAATAATTTTTTATAATTTAATATGAAATTCCTGAATCTAAAAATGAAATCTGATTAAATGTAAATTTTTTACTTGAAATTATCTTTAAATACTCTCCGCTCCGTATGTTTAAAACTTTTTAGTTGTCTTTAAGTTCATATTTCAAAACTTAATATTTCCTAAGTCTTTAAAACTCAAAATCCTGCAAAATTTTCAATAAATTAATTTGAAAATTATATTGAGTAAATTTTATATTAAATAAAAGTTAATAAAAACTTTGTTTTTCTGGTATAAAAATTTTATTTTTAATTTCTTGATGATGGCAACAACCTGTCAATTTATATGTAAAAACTTTTTCGATTTAATATCAAAAGTTACTTTAGTTTCTTTTTTAAAATTAACCCATTAATGCCTGGATTGACGTATTAGTGTTTGGTTTATTTAAAATTTCAAAAACGTACCTACTTGTTTAAAGTACTTCAGCTCTCGATGAAAACCTAAGCTCTGCCTTCAGTCTCACACCATGGAGGATGATAAGGTATGACAAATCTTTTATACGACCAAAGACTCCTTTAAATGATTATAAAAATCTTCTGCATAATTGCTGCATCATCTAACTCTGAGGATATTTTTTTCCTCTTCTGTTTTTTTCTATCTGTTTCATTCCTTGGAGGAGAATAGGCTGTCAACAGCTGGGTGGCACAGTGGTTAAGTGCCGACCTTTCATGCGGAAGGGCCCAGGTTCGAATTCTAGTGAAAGTGAAAAAAATTTTCTGGTTTTCGGCTCAACTCAGCTAGCATTCGCCATTGGGTTCAAATTAATGGCATAATCAATAATTAATAATTATAAATCTTTAATAAAAAATACTTTAATATAAAAATATAAACAAATGCAAAATATAAACAAATAATTTAATTAAATAATATAACTCGCAGATATAGAATACCATATAAGTAAAATATAAAATATTACAATATAAACAAAAAATAGAATTGTAAATATTGAAAATCTAAGACGTTTCTACATGTTATAAGGCCTAGTACTATCTCATGTTTAATTGTATGTGGAATTCAATAAGACAAATTCTAATAACACGAATATAATATGACCCCCTGTTCCAACATGTACCTATGGTATAGACAGGCTTATTAGCCTAACAGTTGAACAGTTAGCACTTAAAAAAAAAAAAAAAAAAAAAACTTATATTATATCGTACTCTATTATGGGACAATTGCTTGGTTTCCAGCTCCAGCAATTGATTTTTTCGAAACTATTTTTGATCTAATCACTCTCTCTCTTTCTGTGCAGGTTCCAATCAAGCACCTGACGCATAATGCTTTCTGTTGGTTTCCGAAGAGTTTGGCGTATCCGTTTCCATTTCTTTTTGATTATTTAACACAGTATGGTTTCTTGCATGGAGATGGTTAATAGTTCCACATTCGTTATCCATCTAAATCTGTCCTAAGGAATTTATTTTAAAATAATTGATGCTTGTATGTTCTTGAGTAGCCATGTTTCACTGCTGAGAAGAATGTTGTTAATGCCCACCATAGATTATAAGGTTCACAATTATAGATTAATAACACCTATTCTAACTGCTTAGTTCTAGGAGAGCAAAACTCGGAAGAATTCTGAATCAAATAGTATATAAAATCTAATAACTAAGTAATTTTGAAGTATATGTTCAGAATAACCGGTACTATTTTCATTATTCAGGTTTTACTGGGTTAAATAAATTTAATAAATAAATTCCAAAAAAAAAGAGACCAACCGTTCCAAAAAAAAAAAGAAAAAGTTTTTTTTTATATTTATTTTAAGTGGTAAACCATAATTGAAAATTATCGAAATTGAGTGAAGTTTCAAAACATTGATGAGAGTTGTTTTTAAATTTCAGAATCTTTTCAAAATTTTTCCAATATAATTTTTTTATTATGAATTTAATAAGTTTTTTATTTTTTTTTGAATTTCAATTACGGTTAGACTTTTTTTTATGTTGTAAATAGTTAATAAATAACATAATAACTTTTTTTTTTCAATAATTATTATTAAAATATGTGGTCAAAATTGGTATTATTTTAATACCAAACAAAATGGACAATAGAATTCATATTTTATTAAGCCAAGAATTGTATTGTGTTTTTTTTTAATTTTTGACTCTTTTTAAAAGTCAATTGATTTTTTTTTTTTGTGGTTGAACACAAATTTAATAATTGTTGAAATAGTATTAAAAAAATTTTTCAATATCCATTGAATTACAATTGAAAACTGTTGAAAAAAAACCCCAAAATATGTCGGATAATTAATAAAACAAAATAGGGTGGATTGATTTTTATTTTTTTTAATTATTTTTAAGTCTATTCTGAAATGATTGGAAAATGTGAACTTTCTTTGTACATTTTACATTTTTCAAAAATGTTGGACTATTTATCCAATAGATGGATCGGTGCTTCAATGTTTGATTGTAAGTGTCTGAGTGCAAAAAGTCCAGAATAAAAGTACAAAAATAGCTGAGACGCTGTTATGATATGCTATGCTTAACAGGGTTCACAGATAGTACATTTTCCCAAACGTATATTGTAAGTCAACCATCCTTGGTATTCTGTGACCATGAATATTAATCCACTACATGTGTAGTACCTTCAATAATGCTATCCAGTCGTTTGACACTTGATGTTAGCAATCCTTGTTTGACGTGATCATTGATTTTTAAATAGTATCTGGTTTAAATTTCCACTCCAATAAGGTATATGATAATTGCACTGTACTGCTTTGGGACACCTATTTTTTGGGACGATTACCCTTGTTGTCACATGGTTACATACTTCCTAAATAGTAAAAATCTTAATTACACTCTTTTAATTACTTTAAGTGTAATGGAAAATTGTTTTTCCAATACTATCATGCTATTTAAATAGGTTTTCTTTATATTTTTTCAAAAATCAGCAAATACCGTTATTTTGTTGAGATTTGAAGAATAAATTTTAATTAAAACAGCTAACCAATTCTTAGAAATTTATCTTATTTATCTATCTCTAACTAGCAAAACCAAGTTGAAATACTATAAATATACATTCAATTAAAAGTAGTGGGGGCTGTAAAATACCTATTTTTTTAGGCTTTAAACTTCTCGTTTTAGAATTTCTATAATGGAAAAAGATATTTTCCAAAAAAAATTCTATAACATATTTAAAATTATTTGATATTTAAGTTATGATTTGAAATTTTAAACTATAATTTATTTTTTTTCAGGTGAGTTCCAAGTTTTTTAAGAATATCATCCAAGTATTTAGGGGTAAGCTGTTTTAAAATAATTAAATTGGTGTAGCTACTTAACTTATAACTTGTAAAAGTACTCTTAATAGTTGGGTACTTGTTAGTTTTAGGACTCTTAATGATATCAAATAAGTTTCCTAGTGCCTAATTACAATCATATAATTAGGTACTTAATAATGATTTTTCAAGTACTCTCTAGTTTTAGTATCCTATACAACTGAAAAATTGGGTCCAGAATTTAGAAAGTTTTGGAAATGATTTTCTGAAAAGTACTTTTGACAAATTAATATTTTAAATTCTAACTTGATTTTTGTTTTTTTTTAAATAGAATTTTTTATTGTAAAATTTGGTTTATTTTAAAATAAAGAACTTAATAATGAATTAAAATTAAAAAAAAAAAAAAAAATTAAATAAAATTAAATAAAAAAAATTAAATTAAAAAAATAATAGTAAAATAAAAAGTACAAAATTAATTGTAATAATAATTACAGAAAGTGTTGCAATAATTGAATATACAATTGTTAATTAACAAACAAAACGTATATTAAAAGTAGTATATATATATATATATACCTATATAATATATTTATATAAATATATAATTTATATAATATATCTATCTATATATATAAAAATGAAAGTTTGTTTGTTTGTTTGTTTGTATGTAGCGAATAGACTCCTAAACTGCCCAGCCGATTTTCATGAAAATTTGTATATAGAGGTTTTTGGGTACGGAAAGAAATCGTGGCCCAAAAATTTTGCTCTAATGGACCGCCAAGTTGGGGCTGTGGTGCAAGTATTTAAACTTCTTTGTTCTAAAATGAAAAAGGTTAGACCGATTGACTTCCAATTTTGTATACGTGATGCCCTTTGAGAATTGAGTAGACACCATTAACAGATTTGGAATTTGTTAACCCGGCCCGACGGTTGGTCAAAATAATTTTGGAAGCTAATATTGTCAAAATTTGCGAAGTACTGCTTAGTTTCAAAAATTACTAGAATAATCCTAGAAAAATCGTTTTAAAAAGATTGCTTTCATACAAATTTACATGTGTAAACCGTGTGTAATTTAACTTGTGTTAACTTTTTGCAGTAACATCAACCTCAATTAAACCTCCATTGAGAAGCGCAGCAACGCGCACCGGGTATTAGCTAGTATTTTATATAAATATATAATTTATATAATATATATATATTAAAATTATTATTTATAATAATTAACTTTAGTAGTTTTTTTTTTTTTTTTTGATTTTCAATTTAGGTTAGGAATTAAAAAAAAATTATTGAATACCCTTTTTTTTTTAATTGATTATTTTAATGGGTTTTTGATCAGATTTGTTGTTTGATGTTTTTTTGTTTTTTTAATTTAATTTTTAATTTAAATTCAAGGTTTCACAAAATATTTTTATTTAATTAAACAAAGAGTACTAACTATGAGCTAATAATTAAAAATCTTAATAAGTTACTTCAATACGAGTACTTTTATTATAAATTAATTTAATTTTGTAATTACATACGTTATACTCGTAATTGTATCATATTAAACAATATATAAATTGGTTTAAATAAATTAAGAATTCAAGATAATTTTTTTTTAATCTAATCAATTAGTACTTATTTTTAGTCCCAATTGTAAGCCTGATATCCAATTTTACAAAGGAATCATTTCTGAAGATTCTGTACTTAATAATTACTATTTTAATTATACATTCACGGTAATATAGTATAGTATATCCACAGTAGTATAGTAGTATATTTACAGTGGTATTGTAGTATATTACTGGTAGGACTTATAGTATCCAGTTATTTTATATAAGTACTAATTATTGAGTATTAGCAAATTTTTGATGAGTACTGATAGATTTAGAAGAATACTTCTTTCAGATCCTAGAAAATTACTAGAGTAATAATAAATGCTTATAAATTCAAATTAGTTAAAGAAAGGCACTCAGTGGCGTAGTGGATAAGTAAGTTGATAGGTAATCGAAGTAGCATCTGTTCAAATTCCGGCCTCCTCGGTTTAAGGTGTCGTCCTCCTTGGTTTAATTGAAAGTAATTGCTTTTTAAAATTTATTTTTGAATCAAAAATCTTATTTATTTTTTTATTTTAGAAAAACAATCTAGACTTTATAAATTTTAATTAAAAAAATTTTCTATAAATAAAGGGTTCTTACTCCTTGTCTTAAAATTTTTGTACCAATCATTGAACAATAACCTTTGATTATTAAATAAATCAGTTTGTTAAAATGTAAAAATTAAAAATAAGGGTTCAAAATTCGAAGTCATGTGTTTTAGATATTAGTTACCTTTAAAAAAAATCTCCCCCCACTTTCTTTTTGCAATAAAATTTTAAAACTCTTAGTGATGTATTAGGATGCATTGATTTACCACATATCTGGTAATCATCGATATGACTCCCTCCCTTTGTTTAAAGAATTGTAAGTATAATTTATACGATAATATTTCAAAATTAATCATTTCAATTAATTTCAACTAGTCTTAGACTTCCTGCCTCAAGAAAAGAATACTTTAATAAATTAGAAACAATGTGTTGAAAATAATGCAAATAATTTCAGATATTTTTAGAATTTTTTACCCAAGCATGATTTTCCAAAATAACGGTACTTTTAATTGAAATTTTGCAAATCAGTTAGAGGTAGGTATTCAATCTTTAAATTAACACTCCTTAACTCTATTTCTTCTTAAATATCTGTACCCAATTGTAAGTAATCATTTTTTTAATCAAACTTTAATTTTTATCAATTAATTTTGATTTTCTTTGGGTTTAGTTTTATAAATTTGAATTAATAGTTTTATATTATTTAAATTTTGGAATAAATTGGGGATGCTACAGTAGACCAGTGAATAAATGACATGCATAATTATTAAAAGTTAATTCATTGAATTAAAAAAACTTTAATTTGTAAATTAATATTATACTATCTATACTATATTGTACTTATAATATAAAGCAAATTGATGAGTAATTCGGGAATCCCAAAATAGCGGAAGTGCTCTAAATGTATCAGGTCATCCACAATGTATATGACATGTGAAGTTGATTTTGAAGTATTTAAATGAATTAATTCCAAAGAAAGCAGGTGAAGCATATAAAATTCTAAGCATGTGGTGTTAACGTTCTTAAGACACCCAAATACTACTTAAAAATTTAAATTTTCTTAAAGTTGCAACTTTATTACAAATATCAATTTTTCAATTGGGAAAACTAACAATTAATTATTAAAAAATATTTGGGAATTTTGTAGTATGTTTCATCAACAGGCCCCAAGGCTGTCCGGTAATTCAAAATATAGTAATAAAGTATTAAAGTATATCGTAATATAAGTTAAGATTATTATAAAATAAAATATAGATGGCGCACAAAACTCAAAAATTAAGATGACGCTTCATAAACATACACAATAGATACAGGCTAGTAATCAACGGCTTAGTTTATACAATTATAAACGAAACTGAAGCTGAGTCTAGATGACCTGGCAAATGCCCTTTAAGTACTCCTTATAAGTGTGTAAAAGTAATACAAAAAATAACACAAATAATATGTAGAACAGTTTCAATTCTAAAATTAAATTGTTGCCATAGCAATGCAATTTTGTATAACAGTTATTTTACAATACTTTCAATTTTTCTTCTCTAATAAAAAAATATTTTAAAAAATCATAGAAATACAAAAAAAAAACTAAAACATTACTAAATGCACCTGATCCTGTACACTTAACTATCTTTTATTTGAAACCTACATACACCTACAAATGCCGTCCTACATTTAAAACATAAACACATTGAAATAATAAAATAAAAAACATTTAACATATTTTGTATCATATTACAGAAAAAAAATTATATTTTCCTAGTTAAAGGACATTCATTCAACACAATAATCATATAACCTTCTGCATTATTTTAATACAAGAATATATCATACATACATACATACATACATAACTAACATTATTATGATTTTGTAGTTCATATACAGTGCGAGAATTATTTCCTTTTAAATATTTATACAAAAACATTTTTTTTTTAACCACTAACAAATTTTATTTTATAACTTTATATGTACAATTTCCTTATTTCCCATCCATATATAGTTATTTCCGGTTTATCTTTCTAGGATATAGAAAGGATATGATTGCATTTAATACAGAATTTATCCTACAACAAAACCATCTAATAAAATATCTACAACTTTGTAAATATCATTTTTATTATCATTTTGTAATATTATACATATATACATACATTCCTATACGAAAAAGATCCCAATATTTTTCATATACTAAAAGTCCTCAAAAAACACTTTATATAACAGTTCCCAAAAGAAAGGAAAAAGTCCCCAAATTAAATAAAGTTCCCTGGGATATCAGAATTTGATACTAAATCAGGGTTCCAATTTAGCAGTAGTTTATGTCGGGCAGTCTCCATTAAATTAAATGCATTGATTACTATGACAACTTATTATTTATGCAAAAAAGTTATGAGGGCTTTTCTATTTAGTTAAACATCATCAAATTAATTGAATCAAATAAATTGTTCAGCAATGGTTTGGAAGCGGCAATCCTCATTAAGCAAAATGTTTTGTTGCTAACTTATTTCTTATACAAATAAGTTAGGTGATCTTTGCAGAAATCCCATAGTGTTGGTTACAAAATCAGGAGTTCAATAAAAATTTTAGCTGGAGTTTGGGGTTGACATCCCTAATTATATTAAATACTATAGTTGACTGAAGTTTCGCTTTCAAGTTTTATACAAACTTCGGCGACTTTTTCCATTTTTTGGTTTTGGGAACTTTTTCTTGAGGACTTTCGTCTTCGGGACTTTTTTCAAACACCCATTCCTATTTTATTACTATTTTATATCTACTTATTTTTTCTATTATCTTTTGTAATCACAAATACATAATAATATATAAAATTGTTGCATGATACCAGATGTCCTTTAGATATTATTATTTGTTATATTATCAAAGTGATTTTTTATGATGACCTATTACATACATGGTATATACACATCCTTGCATCCTTTTTATGTTTCATGTTAATAATATTGTGTTTTATGTTTTAAGCTAATAACTTAATAAAGTTTTTTTTTTGAAATTATGTTATACAATCTTTGACAAATCTATTAAAATAAAATTTAAAATATTTGCTGAAATAGATAATCAAATGATGATTAGATACATATGATAGATATACATGACATATGATATTAGATATGAAGATAGGACATATGAAATTGAAGAGTTAATATACAAATGTAAGAAAGGATAATGAATGTTGTGGTTAAAATTTACTAATATGTAGAGATTAGTAAACCATTGGTAAATTGAATTACAAGTTTATTAACTTTTGACATTTATTTTACAATTAATATATATGGCTGTATGAAATAGGTACTCTAATCCAAAATTGAAAAAGTTTCCAAAATTAGTATTAAACCTTTTACATATGAAAAAGATCCACAAAATTTTGCAAAGTTTGGAGACTTTTTTCATGAAATTTGGAGACTTTTAAAAAATTGTATTTTGAGGACCTTTTGCATATAAAAATTTGCACCAAAAGTATTTTTATAGAGTATATAACTGTTAGATTCATGTGGTTGTACATAACTTTAAATAATTTTCTATATTTCTGGAAAAAGTGATACTTCGGATTTTTCTAGAAAATGTAAAAAACAATTTTGGGTTTATTGTAGCATTCAATATAATGGAAATGCAAGCTTCAAAGCCCCGGTAAAAAATTTATGGGATTCCGGATTTTGTAACAAACTGTCTATAGGGTTTTATATCCAAGTCCTAACTTTTTTTCATAAATAATAAGTTAGTCACAAAGCATTTAATTCAATGGGAGACTTTTTTCATACAGCCCATATAAATATATTGGAGGAATATTCAATTAAATAATTTTGTTAATTTAATCTTTTTGAAGGATTAAATGCTCTAGTTGAGGGTCTAAATACAGTTTTGATCAATATCATCAATACCTTTGTTATTGGGTTTCTGAAGACCGCATCACATAAACGGTCCTTGGTTCGGTCCTCGGTTAATAAACTTGGTTTAAAATTAATTATTGCTTCTATTATTTTATTCTCAGAATTTTTGTAATTTGAAATGATTAAGTGTATGCTGATCAAGA
Source organism: Dolichopus griseipennis (assembly GCA_963082915.1). Taxonomy (NCBI): domain Eukaryota; kingdom Metazoa; phylum Arthropoda; class Insecta; order Diptera; family Dolichopodidae; genus Dolichopus; species Dolichopus griseipennis. Next base: position 7,555,592 of record OY720444.1, read on the forward strand.
AATTTAGAGATTCTTTTTAATCCCAAGCGGATTTTTACACTCCTTTCCTTCAATAAAGCAGTGATTTGATATGAACTAATAATTCTACTCAATTTCCAGTTTTCCAATGCGACTGCCTTTTTAATTTGAAATTAGGAAATGTCTACAAAATCCTAATTTTGACAGGGTAATAAATAATTTCTAACAAATTTTCCAAACATTTCCAAAGAATTTTAAAGATTTTTAAGACATTTTTTGTTGAATTTTCAAAACAACATATTGTTCATTTGGGATAATTACAATTTAATTTCTCAAATACTGTAGTAGGAAATCCTCCCTTTCATAAAACCACAAAAAACATTCCCCACATAAGAATTAAAATCATTTTTAATTAAATTAATCACTTGAACACTTGATTTTAATTAGGCTCTAAATTGTTAAAATGTTGTCATACAAAATAAAAAAAATTTACAATTTTATAATTTACTTAACTTTATTTACAACACAAAGAATTAAAATGTCAACATATGTATGTGTAGGATTTTACATATACATTTAAAAAATTCTAAAATTTATTTTTCCTGGAATATAACACTTTCCACCAGGTATTTTGTGCTTAAAACAAAAGGGAAAATTCTCAAAAGATAACTAAGGAAGGAAAATATTACATAATTTTTAATTTAAATCATTTAATCATTTGAAATTATTTTAAAATAAAATAAAAAAAAAACAAATGGAAACATAATTTACAAATGTTTTCTTTAATTTAGTACATTCATTTACAAGTTTATAATTTCTCATCATTTATCAGTGGAAGGATTTGAATTGTGGGGAAAATTTAACATTTATTGTTTAAGAGGGAGCAAATCTCTTCTTAATTATTTTTTTTACATGAATATAATTTAATATTTAACAAATGTTTTTAAAATTTATGACATATATGTACTCTAATACTTTAATTTATTAATTTTAATATATAAGTACAAAAATTTTATGTTCATTTAGGTGTTTTTCAGAATGTGTTCATTGAAAAGTAGAACATGGATTTTTCAATTTTTTTGTGCGTTTTTAAAAAAAAAATATATTCAAAGTTCTAAAAAATTATTTAAGCAGTTAAAAAGTACACTTTCGAGAAATGAATAAAACAGTTAAAAAATCTGAGGAACTAGCATGTTTTGACGTTTAAATGAGATTAAAATTGACATTATTCAAGAAATTACATTAGGAACAAAAAATTACATACTTTTAGGCGCTTCAATTAATTTTTGCACTGAGGCTAAATTATAATTGGTGTTGGAATGACCAACCGAGAAATGCTTTAAACAGCTGTAAACTTTGCAGAAGTAAAAACTATTTACGTTTAATTAAGATCAAAATTGATATTAGCCAAGAAACTAAAATACTTATAAAAAATTGCATACATTTAGGTGTTCGTTTTTTTGTTTTTGTTTAATTGTGAGGAAATTACTTGAAATTTTTAATATATATTTTGCTAAACCATGATACTAATACTATGTTGGGTCATAATACTGATTACGGTTGGAAAGGCTTTGTATAAGCGCGATTATTACAAGAAATAACATCGTAAAAGCGTTACTATGTTAAAACTTAAATCTTATGACTACCAGATGGCAGCAACTTAAATCTAATTTTTTTTTTCCAATACATATTTTATTTTTTGAAATATTAAATAACTGTTTTATTTGTATAATTCATTTATGAATTAAAATATTTGGAAGATGAATTGTACAATAATTACCTAAAATAAAACAAAACACATACACCTAAACACAAAAAAAAATTCATTATACTAAAGGTGTTGTTTGACAAACCAAATTACTTGACTTTGGTGTGTTTTCCTTCTCGTTTGTTTTTTTTTTGTTTTATAAGTTTTTTATTCTTCCGCGATTTTGTTGTTTGTTTTCTTTTTTGATGTTCTTCTTCTTCCTTTTTGTTCATTTTGTTGTTGTTTCCCTTTTTGTTTTAATGTTCTGTCATTATTTTGTGTGTAGATATATTTTCTTTTATATATTTTTTTTAATAAATCTAAAAGCTTTTTATTTTTCATTTTAAAAAAAATATTCTCATTATATTGCATATGTTTCATATTAATAAACATACGCTTTTTATATGTAAATACAATGTAAGAAATATGACATTATTATCAAATTAATAATAAGATGTGGTAACACTTTTTATGAATTTTTTTATCAATATTTCTTTTGGAAGTTGAGAGTTTTTTGTTTTGAAGAGAGGTCTTTGGAATTGTAAGTGAATACTGATCTACTTTAAAATGCTGTCGTTTGATTTAAGGGAGTAATTGATGATTTTGAATTGCTTCGAATAACTGAAATAGCTCAGTCAGACTTGAATTTAACAGTTGACATTTTTATTAGTTACCTTCGAAATTTGTACTAAACCTCAGAATTATAGTTTTTTCTTGCATAATGCAAAGTACATAATTTTGCACAATAGTATCATAAATCAGTAAAACAATAAAACAATCTAAGCTCGTAACTAGACTCCAGCTTACATGAAAGAAAAGAGCTTTTCCAACATATTTAAGAGCACATTATAATTAACACAACATTTAACAAAGACACAAACCATATTAATGTCTTATTCTTTCTTATTAATTTCTTTATTTCTTATTTCTTATTCTTATTGCATAATTATGGGATTTACAACTCTCCTTACCACCACGTACTCGTAAACAACTATTAGCTTTCGATCACGGATACTATTGATAGGAGAGGAAGAGCGTTCGTAATTTTAAAGAATGCTATACAAGAATAAAATATACAAACTTCACCAAAGACACGAACCGGGCTCCCATTGATAGAAAATGAAAAATCCTGCAATATTTTTAGAAATACTTAAACTAAGTCACAACACTTAAATAAAGTCACAAACCATATTCTGATAATTATTTCTTAACTGTGTATTTATAAGAAAATCTTTCAAATTGATTAAAGATCATCTGGTAACCCTAAAAATTTTTAAAATATTATTTTTGATTTTTATTTTTTTTTTTCTTTTTTTTTTTTTACTTTTTTTTTTTGGTCGTGAAATAAAGCAGTAGTGGTTTTGAACGCCCTCATAATATAATGGTAATAACATACCGCGAATAAAAACAAAAAACAACTACAACTACATATAATAAAAATTATATGTATGTATACACACAATATATATGTATAAAAAGAACAATAAAAAAAAATACAAAAACAAGACATGAAAGAATATATAAAATTAAAACAAGATTCGCTTAAAACATATATCTACTCATAAATATTCTTCCAAGGATAACATTATATGTATATATGTACATATCATTTATTTGATATTAATGTGTATGTATGATTTTGTGTGTTTATACATAAATAAATATGATGTACTTTATTTTGTACTTTTTTTTGGAATCCTTTGTTGTTGTTATTATTGTGGTTCTGTTCATTTGGTTTATTATTGTTATATACTTTAATAATAATGTGGATGCCACAGATGGTTTTGTTTTTCATACTAAATCCTTTTTATTAATCTCTGTATTATGGTAAATTGTACATATATAATATATGTATATTTATTTATATATTGCTCTCTTTTTATCATTATAATATAAAATATATAATAATCATATTTTTTGGTTGTTTTTTTTTTATTTTTGTTTTTTTTTGTTTATTTTAAAAGGACAATATTTAAAAATTATATAAAAAAGCCTAAAAGTTATAATACACTTTGTTTTTTATATGTTTAGTGTTTTAATATTATGTCAATGTATGACATGTTAGGTCTACCGGAAAAATGCCAAGTAGCTAATTATTTTGAGAAATTTTTGTGATTATTATGACAGTAATTTAGAGATATGATTCTCCGGAGTTGAAAAGCTATAAGATTTCATTTTTTGGCTTGATCAGATACAAGGTCTGATTAGATCTACCGGAAAAAATGCTTTATCCTTTCTATTATTTATTCAATAAAAGCTTATCAGGACATTTATGAGGAATTTATTAATAGTAAGAAATTTTGAAAGAGTAAAAGTTTTGACTTTTAAATGCGATTCCAGTTGACATTATTCAAGAAACTTAATTATTTACAAAAGATAGCATACTTTCAGTCGAGAAAAATAATTAAATAAAGGAATGAGTCAAGGATGAAATGAAGAATCATAATGAAATTAAATTGATGAAATGAATTCTAAAGTAAATAAAATTCAACTTTATTATTACTCATTTGATTTCACATTGGATAGTATCATTTGAGGTTTCGTGATATATTCACCAATTCTGCCTAATTATTCTAAAACTTCAAGTTCGTTTGCTTTTGATTCTTTATCTGGATGGAATATCAATTTTCAATTAAATCTTTTTTTTTCTAAATGGAACTAAGTTCTAAAAGTTTATAATTTGAATTGTTCATAATTTGATAATTAACTTAAAAATTTTACCAAAAGTTGTGCCTCTAATCTTTGTCTAATATAAAGTCTGAGTCAGTGTTATCTTATTATTAACAGAATCCAAAAATTTTTAGTTTCATATTTGAAATTTTTAGAAGATTGTTAATTTAAAACTTAGCAAAATCTTCCAACTGTTCAAAAATCGTCGACAGACCAAAGTAAACTTTTAAAAATAATTGTGTAACGATTTGATATTAGAATCCTAATGTCCCAAGACTCTTACAGGATGATTAAAAATGAAAACTAATTAATCTTCCGGTACATACTGTTAGTCTATACAAGTACAATATAATCTCGCCATTTTTAGGTTTCCTATAGTTATTTTTACCCCTATAACGGTATTTCCTATCTTATCAAGTTTTTAAAAATTTTGATAGAAAAATTTTCATACTTTGGTTTTGTTTTTTTGCGTTATTTCCATTCAATAAAAATCAATTATTAAGGTTTTTATAATAAAATTTTCATCTACTTTGTCACTTTATATCAATTTAATAATTTTTTATCCAAAACAAATAAAAAAAACAAAGAGTGAATTGAATTTAAAAAAAAACTTAAAAAAATACCTGAATAAAAAAAACCAAAAGTTGTTCCTCTAATCTTTGTCTGATATAAAACCTCAGTCACTGTTATCTTATTATTAAAAGAATCCAAAAATTGGTCAGTGTTTCCTATTTAAATTTTTAGATAGGTTTTCATTAATTCAAAGCTTAGCAAAATCTTCCAGCTGTCCAGAAGTCAAATAATGTCCTTTTTCCAAAAGTCGTCGACAGACCTAAGCAAACTTTTAAAAATAAATGTGTAACCATTTGATATTAAAATCCTATAAGATGTTCTCACATTTAAAATAGTATAAGTTTTCAAAAACTAATATAATGGACAGTTCTTTTCCGGTAGACCTTATTATATAAAATACTGTGTATTTAATAACACCTACCACATTACCTATGTATATTTTAAATAATATTTAAACGATTACCATCAAATGTGTTATTTCACATATAAAGAAAGCTAAAGTATATATTGTAGAGCCATGTGTAAACACATGTGCGTACATTATGTATCTAAGGACTCTTTGACGAAAATTTAATAAAAACAAGAAAATAACAATAAAAAAAAAAGCAAATTAAATTTGAATTTGTTTTTTTTTTTTAACATTATTATTAATTTAATAATATGATTGTTATATGAATTTAATTTTAATATATTTTGTTGCTGTTGTTGTTGTTATATTCCTGTTATTATTATTTTTTAAATGTCCTTACCATATGGATTACAGCAGCATAATGTTTTATTTATTATTTTATTTTTTTTTTTGAAAATTTATTATTGTTTTTGTATGTTTGTAGGTTTGTGTTCTTGTAAGTACATGTAATTTATGAAGACTCATTTACTTTCAAAAATTTTACAAGAGAAAAAGATGATATTATAAAAAAGTACTTACAAGAAATAAAAATGGTACTTACTTTCATATAATATGAGTACTATAATATTTACATAAAATACAAAATAATTTATTGGGTATTAAAAAAATATTTCTTTATTATTTTTAGTAATTAGAGAATATAATTAAAGTAAAATTTAATTCTAAAATTTTTACGTATGATGGCTCTGATTCTTTTACTTGGAATTTTGATTCTACTTGGAATTCATCAGAACCATACAATTGAAAGTTCTGATGAATGTACGAAGTACTTTTGCGATTTTTCATTTAATGTTGGGACTTATTTCATATTTGGGAGTTATTTCATAATGAATAATTGAAAATTCTTTATTTTGGAAACAACTTCAATTCTTACACCGTGAATATTATTGTCGATATTATTTTATTTTAGGAATTCTTGAAGAAAGGAACTTCTGATTTTGCTTCAAACCCAGGAAGTCTTAATGAAATATTTGTAATTAGGTATTTATAACACTGATTGTTTTTTGGATTTATGTGCATGTTATTTTGGGAATTATTGCATCATGAAATATGTAGTTCCAGCTGCTGTAATGAGCTAATCCATTTTCTGACTGGGAATTGCTTCACGATTTGGTGGTAGGAGTTTTTTCATTTGATGGTAGAATTTATTTTATTGGGACTAATTTCACTGGAAGTTACTATATTTTGAGTTATTTTAGATCGAAGATTATTAAATAATTTCAATAACTATTGGGGGTTATTCAATTTTACTAATTGGGAGTTATTTTAAATGTCGTTCGGAGTTATCTTATAATTTGTTGCTAGTATTAACTTAATTTAAAGTTAAGATATGGCGGTTGTAGGTCTTCATAAGTTATTTCATTGGGATTTTGTTTTTGCTTTGTACAGCAATTTGGATAACTTTTTTAATAAAATATGAGGAATATAATCCAGGACTATCCAAATCGAACAAATCCTGAAGAAATATATGTCTTTTGAACAGAATTTGGCTATCCCTTTTGATGTGCCAGATCACAATATTGAAATTCTTTAAATCAAACATCAAACAGCAATGGAAAATATAGTACTGGATACAACTCTATATTAACAAGTGCTTAAACTATCTTTACAACTACCGCAGCGTTCAGGAATTAAAGTAGACGGGAAGACAGCCTAACTTATTAGCCAGCCTTACAATGAAAAACTTTTACAGACTCTGTAACCCTTTGATTATTTCAAATTATTAATTAAGAATATTTGATGAAGATTTTATGAAGTCTTACGGAAAATAGTAACTAATGGCTTATGGTAACGATTATATTCTTTCCCCTTTGAAACTGCATTAGGGAAATAAAATTTAATTTAAATACTAGTTTAAATTACTAAATATGTATTAAATTTTAGGTTAAATATTTTAATGTGTAAATATTCCTAAATCATATTTCCAAAACTTAATGTACCTTGAAAAAGTGCAATTTCCAAGCAACTAAATAATTTTTAAATAAATGTTATTTATTAATTTAGTTAAATTAATTATTTTAAAACTTTTTTAAAATTATTTTATTCCTCAGGAAATACTTAAAGTTTCTAATATACTTCTTTCATATTTGATTTCAAAATATTTTTAATCGGAAGCTTTTAACTAATTTTTAATTCTGTTTTTCTACTCAATAAATCTGAAAAGTTGATTACTTTAAAATATTCTGCACCTTTCCTTGTATCCTACCGTCCACTTTAACTTTATAGAATATTTTACACTTAATTTGCACAAAATTTTCCAAAAAAAGTTTCTTTTCCTAATTCGTTAATTTTTAAACAAATTTTTATAAGTTAATCTAACGTATTATTGAATATTTAAAAACGGGTCTGGTAGCTACAGTTCTTCAAGTTTTTTTTAAATTTAATTTTAAAAATTAGTTCCTCTTTTTTTTTTGCATAATCATTAAAATATTTTACTTGCATTTCTTGTCTATGTATCTGCAGGTCCCTTTTCAAGTTCTAAATCCTTTCAGGAGTCATTCAGTAAAACTTCAAACTTCGAAAGTACTGAAAACTATTAACATAACAATTAAATTGGTTTTGCATTTACTTAAAAATAATCAGAAAAAAACGATGCTGTAAGAAGTTTTTAAATGAGGAGTAGTGGAGTCTACTGATTGAGAAGTAGCCAGCTATGTAGTAAAAGTTTTGTTAAAAAATTTTAATTTAATAAAAATATTGCATTTTTTTTTAATAATATTAAAAAATTCAACACAATAATTATTTTGCTATATATATATATATATATATATATATATATATATATAAAACAATGTTCTGCATTAAAGTTAGCCATTAGTATAGTGTTTTGTTGAACTTTTAACTATATTCAAAAATTTAGTTTTGTTTTAATTTTTTTTTCAGTTTATTTTAACACCGAATTTTTAATATTAGTTGTGTTGTTTTTTTGTTAAAATGTTAATGAAATTCGAAGAAACATTTCGAAAATTGATTTAAGCTCGGAATAATTTAAAAGTAAAAAAAAAACAAAAATTAAAATTTTGAAAATATATGAATATTCTAATACAAATTATTAAAACCTAGACTTTTCCATCTGAAGAAGTCTGAAGTGAATTTTATGATCGGTTTTTATGATCGTGAGGTTGGGGTTCTTATCTAGGATACTTGCTGAGTTCCAAAGTAAGACCGACATCCAGGGTAGGTAATTCCATTCGGGGTTAGCCTTTCATTCAAGATAGAGCATCTTCAATGTGAGTGTCTTCCAAGATAATGCTGACTTCCACAGTACATGCATACTAACCTTATTTTAAATATTAGGATTAAAATTTAATAACCCCTAACCTGTTTTGGGAAGAATTACGCAGTATCTTTGTTTTTGTTATTTTTTTAGCTTTACTCCGCATATCTGAAATAAAATCTTTGTGGATTGTTTATCAAAGGAATATTTGTCCAAAAAAATTTCGAAGCTGTACCTAAGCTTATTAATTAATTAAACTGATAACCTATAGTTGGTTGTAACAATTAAAGAAATATCTATTGTAAAAATTTTATGAATGAAATTTGCATAACTGAATTTCAATGGAGTCAAAAAATAAATAAAATTAAATTGAATTTACAAGATATTTTTGAAAACAAAAAATTGTAAAATTAAATAATTTGTTTTATTTTCCAGTAAGACCATTTTGAGTATAGATTCTGAAAAATGCAGTTTTACAAATTTTTACAATGATTCCTAAAAGGTTCTTCCAAACAAAAAAAATTAAAACAGTCAAGAGAATTGCTGAAGTAATCTTATTCGATTTTGAATTTAGTAAGTTTAAGGCTTGATTAAAACTTTGAATACCGGTACCATCAGAATTTTAGAAGTGACTCTTATGATAGAAAAGTATTCCCTTAAAAATTTGTCAAATAATTAAAAAATATATAGTTTTAAAAATATATTGCAAATCACAAAAATTTGTAATTAAACAAATTATTAAAGTCGTCGTCCTTTTCGAATTGTTTTAGGTTTTTGGACTTCGGTCAAGTAATAATCATAAACGATAGCTTACGTTTCTAAATACCTATGAGACTGTAATTTCAAGGTAATTATAAAATGTAAATGATTCTTCTACAAGGTAATAGAAAGCGCCAAATATAGTATTTGTGCTTCATTATCCTAAACATGAAACAAATCTTAGTCTATTATGATTTATGATTCGTCAATGTTCCAAAACCTATTACAGGATGATAAAAAATTAAAATTAATTAATCTTCCGGTACATACTGTTAGTTTATACAAGTACAATATAATCTCGCCATTTTTAATTTTCCTACAGTTATTTTTACCCCTATAACGGTATTTCCTATCCTATCAAGTTTTAACAAATTTTCCATACTTTGATTTCGTTTTTTTTTGTGTTATTTCCAATCAATAAAAATCAAATATAAAGGTATTTATAATCAAATTTTCATCTATTTTGCCACTTTATATCCATTTAATAACTTTTTATCCAAAAAAAAAATGAAAAATAAAAAAAAAACTGTGAATTAAATTTAAAAAAAAAACTTATAAAAATTATTCAGGTATTTTTATAAATATAAAAGTATAAAAAAGTATTAAGTATAAAAAAAAAACTTAACGAATAAAATCAAATAAACCAAAAAACAGGATCATCAAAATTGTATTTTGAATATCCTGTAAAAAAAAACCTACTATTCATGTTTCACATGATGATATAAAAATATTTTTTTTTGAAGAGTTTAGATTGACTTTTTATGTATAACCAGTTTTTTTAATCTCTATATATACCTAATATTATATAATAAATATAATATAATATAATCATTTTAAATCCTTCTAACGGTGTTAAAAATCATAACGGTAAAAAAAAGTTTTTTATTTTATGAATTAATATAACGTCATTTTATACAAAATATATATATACAAAAAAAACACAAAATCACAATTTCATGAATTTTTAATTAAAATAAATCCCAGTTAATACTTTACAATAATAATGTTAACGGGGTGTTTTTTTCTGCATTATTTTTTAATTTTTTTTTCCTGTTATTAACTGTTACTAAAACTGTTATTGGAAAATTTAATAAAAAATTAATAAAAAAAGTTAAAAAGCTCAAAAAAAATTATTTAAATGATAGTTAAAATGTATGAAGAATTTAAAATAATTTGATGAAAAAGGTATAACGGTATTACCCCATCTACTTATTTTACGGTAAAATAGGGAAAACTTTATACTTAGAGGGAAAAAAATATAATTTTAAGAAAACAATTAACAGTTTTTTTCCTATTTTATTTTAAAAAATTTTGGATTTCATTAAAAAAATGCAAAAAATTATATAAAATTTCTTTAGGTGCTTTTCTAAAGAAGAATCGATTTTCATCGAATCATCAAAATAACCTATGAATAATATTTAATAGTATCTAGGGTACTTAATTTACTTTCCTTTCAATACCTAAGATACTTCAATACATATATAAAATGTTTTTGAAAAATTTTACAGAGAAAAGCTATTAGTTATATTGATTGTAATTCTTAAATTATACATGAAAAATTAATTTAAAAATATTAAAATAATTTTTTTCTATTTTTAGTAGGCAGTTGTTTTCCTTATTTGATTCTGTGGTAACTAGAAATAAATACTTAAGTATATACTTTAAAAATTTTCAGATATGAGTTGTATGCCAGAAGATAATATTTGGGAGTATTATTCTATTTATGGGACACTTTAAGATACGTATTTTTAACGGAAATAGACTTAGACTACCGATAGTGGGAGATTTTGACTACTTAAAAAATCCTAGCCCCGAAATAAAAATTATGGAATATACACCCAGCCTACTTGTGCAATTAAATGGCTTCGAAAGTCTAAAGATGTCAAGTAAATGATAAACAGGTTCTGTATTTGTAAGTTAAAAATAGAAAGAATCGATTGCTTCTCTAACACATTAAAGATTAACGAGTTTCATTTAAATTTTACTAAGGACAAGGACTTGTATTCTCGTAACTCTTTCGAGGAAAATTAACTAATAATTTGATGGAAAATATAACTAGAAACCCTTAGCCCTAGTCACAAATATAGTTTAGAATCTTCAGAACTAATTTGCCATTTTTAATATCTCAGGCATCCTACTTTCCTAAGTAAGTCTCCTAACCTAAAATTGAAACCTATTGTCAGTCTGGTCTTGTAAGAGTTCTAACTGATGTGTATTTGCTCCGGTAACAAATTTAACTTTGATAATTATCACATTTTGTCGAATTTAGCATCAGGTTTGTGCTATAGATGTCCCTCTGCTTCTCCCACTGATTAAAATAGTAAAACATTAATTTCCTACTGTAAATCAATTTATTTTAATGAAAAATTTGAAGGAAAATTTAAATCCTATATATTAATATGCATTTCCTTGATTTTTTTGACTTTTAAATAATTTTTCACTCGATGTTTTTTGCGTTCAAACATTTTCTAAATTAAATTTTTAAAAATATTTTTTTGTGCTTCTCTTTATTACTTCCATTCCTTTTCTTTTTTTTGTACATACATTTTTATTTGATGGTACATTTTATATTTACATCACTTTATGTATTACAATATACTTTGTACACGCTTTTATTTTATATTTTTTTATTAATATTCTAATAATTTTTCTTTAACCATGTGTTATAATTTTGCATTGGAGCGTTAAATGAATTATGTTTAAAAGTTTGTCATGACTTTGTCATTGTATTTGTTGTATTTTATGTTATTTTTTTCTTTTATAAGTGAAAATTGAATTAAGTGGTTTGTATTTGTTGGAGTAATTGAAGTTCAAGAAGGAGTAAAAGTATAAACAGTAGTGACGAATTTGTGAAGAAGTTCTCAGGGGAAATGTTGAATAAAAATTTAATTTTTCCCCCAGAATTGTAATTTAGGAAACAAAACATTTTCTTTCTAGCTTTAAAGTTGTTAGGGATAACGCTTTTGATTTATATAGAATTTGTATTCATTATGGTTATGATACAATACCTGCTCTTCGTAAGCGTACCCTCTAAGTGCCTCTAAGTGTCCCATCAAGTGTCGCTCTTTAAACAAGATGTTTAAAGCATTTGATAATCACAAGTTTTCTCTAGCGCTGCTTTGACGTTGCTAGTGCAGTTACCTTTTTGGTCCATTTTTTTTTTTTGTTTTTACGAGAGACATGGAAAGTTTCGAAAGCTATCTTTTAGAGCAGTGCGTAGCTGCTATTGGCAGTGGGCGACTTAAACATATAAAAAAAACACTAACTTTGATACGAATGGTTCCGAGGTTCCGAGGATAAGGATGTGAAAGGATTATTGCGAATTGGATTCACTGAAATATAAAAGATTCTGGGATTATCGGGGATTAAGCATTTAAATAACCAGACCGACTCGAGGACTTTATCATCATCTTAAGAGAAGTGCCGCCGTTCGATGAAGGAAGACAGTAAAATTAGAGCTAACTCTTCGACCAATGAAGTTTTCTTCATCAATTTCGTAATAAAATTTGGAAAGGTGAATTTTACTAATCCTATATGTAAAACGAAAAATCATTTATATATTTCCATCCTATTATATCCAGTGATAGAAAAAGAGGCACAAAACGGATAGGAAAAAAATTAGACAAAGATTGATAATTTCTATTCATTCATTCATTTTTTTTCTAAATGTTATTAAAATATTTTTTAATTAATTATTTTTAATTTAAATAAGTTCGTTTAATTTTTTTTTGTAAGCGTTATACTTGATCTGGATGACTCCTTTCTGTAATAGGGGTTTCAAAAAAAAAAAATTTACAGAAATGATTTTAAGTGAAAAAGCATTAATTAAATATTTTTTTAAGCAGGAAGAATAATTATATAATATATTATGAAAATAATTATTTTTGTGGAAATTGGAAAACTTCAGCAACAAAAAAATTATTATACTTTCAACAATGATATGGAAATTTCTTTCGGATTTTTAAGGAAGGAAGGAATTCGTCGTAAATACCGCTAAATCCATTTTTTCTGTGTCTAAAATTGTGTAATAAGTTTTTTGATCCTTTTCTTGACTAGGAAGTCATTTACTTTTTTTACGGAGGATCAGAGTTCATTATAAAAAGTCATCAAGAGAAAGAACTTTCCTCAGGTACCCTGTTTTAGACTTAAATCAGTCTGATCCTCATTCTGGATTCTTTTGCTCTTTTGCGGCACTTTGTACTAGGACAATATAAAAAGTTGCTGTTGCAAAGTTACTATAACAGCAGCTGTATTAAGTTTTCCAGTGTAGTATTGCATTTAAACGAACTGTCATCACTTTTTTAAGGTTGGATACCTTGAAACGGAGTCTTTAATGAAACTTAGAATTGGATTGTTGTAAATATTTGGAGGAAAATAACAGGAAGAATTTCCAGAGTCGTGTTAGACTTCAACTAACCGTAACTACTCCTATTTAGTTTGGATACCTTTATAACGGAATCTATACTAGGAATCCTATAGGAATCCTAAACATAGGATTAGATTTTAAAAGATAGCTTTGAGAAAACTAAATAATGATTTTCCAAAATAGTGTTAGAGTTTAACTGACCATAACCCGGACTTGATCTTACACAATAATAAAATTGGATTTAAATTTAAAATTGGAGGATAAACTATGATGAACACATACTAATCAAGGCGAAATTAGATTTGCATCATGATAAAATTTGTTCCTAGAGATTTATAAAAGCTTAACACTTAAATTAATTAAATTAGTAGAACTATCAGATGTCCAATTAATTTTTTAATTTGTATCAAAAGCGTAACTCTTCAATCGACTTATTTAAAATAAATTCCAAATATTTATAATGCAATCCTAAGTTAATCTAAACACAAAGCCGAGGTACTATCCAATGCGAGAGCGATTGGATAATATTTTTATAACTCTTTAGAACTCATTATTCTGCAATATTCTTAAATGTCTAATAAAAGGCATCCATTAAAAAACTCTAAGTTCATTTTAAGATAATTAAACAATTTTTTAAGACTTATCTTATATTTTAATTAATATCCATAGTGTAGTTTTATAAAACACTTATCATTATTTAAATTAAATTTTAATTAAAAAAAAAATTCAAAAAAAAAAATTTATTCACTTAATTCTTATTAATTAAAAAACTTTTATATTACATAATTATTATCATCCCATAAATAATGCTGATGATGTTGCATTTATATAATCTCTTAAATTAGTTATTGTATTTTGAAAGAATGTTGTTTTAGCTTGTAATGCTGCATTAAAACTTTGTGATAATTCTTCTGATGATTGACTTGAGTTATAATTTGTGAAAAATGTTGGTTTTGCTTTTGGCAATCCAAGAATAATTGATGTTAAACCTAGTACTAAAAATAGTATTAAATATTTATTCATTTTTTTCCAGTAACTTGAATTCGATAAAATTAACTTGAATTCGATTAAAAACTTGTATTTGCTTCTGAATTGATTTTTTAATAAACACTGAAATTCAGAATGAAAATTGATACGATTTTATTATAAAAAATTACTATTAAAAAATCATGTTGTTATAGTTTAGTTATTAATTTGAATTAATTCTAGGTTAAGGTGAATATTGAGTGGGTATTAGTGGTGGAAGCTTATAGTAGCTTTTAATTTGTTTTGAATGAATGAAAGATGAACTTGACCTTGGATAGATAGCTAGTTAAACTTGTAGTATTTGCACGATTAAAAGTTGCTTGCATTTCAATAAAAATTAAGTGTCTTACAAATGAATTCTATTAAAATTTTTGCCGTACGAGTTTTTGCAAATTGCAGGAATTACAATTTCCAAAAAGCATGGAAAATTCTAAATATTAATTTTAAATGAATATTGTCTTACTAGCAGCTTTGAGCTAAGAGCAACTACGCGTTCTCGAGTCGATCTGATTATAGAATACATTTAAAACTGCCCGTGGCATTTTCCAGGTTTCAATTATTATTAAATTATTTAACAAGAGTCCCTTGGAGTACTGCATGAATATTCCCACGGTTTCAATTGAGTGAATTTGAATAAAAATTAGAATCATAATGTCAATTACAAATAGAAGTTCTTAAATTGAGAAAATTTGTAGATTTGGTATATAGATCTGAAGCTTTTGAATGGATATATAATAAGGAAGAAGAGGAGGTGGATTTTGCGTGAAAAATTACATACTCTAATGATATTGTAAGATTCTTATACAAAAAAAAACTATTTTTGACTACATTATCCATAATGATACGTCCAGTCCTTTTTTGTTTCTGTGGACCAGCAAAAATGTTAGATTTATATTAAAGTTTTGCCGATTAAAGGTTTTAAATATTTGAAGTAGATTTGGTAATGAAAAGTATTTTCTATTCTTGCTTCATCGAATCCTAGGTATTCGCGACAGAAAATATGTGGCCGTTCAACGAGAACGATGAAGCACTTTAACTTAAGCTCCAAGAGTATCTAATTAATTCAGAGTAATATTTTCTCCACACTTTTTTATAAAATTAATAAATCTAACTAAAGGTGTATGTTGGAGGGAATTTAGATTGTGAACCCGTATAAAAATTTTTTCCATCGTATCACTTGAATGTAGAAGTGATTCAATTTGATTCACATCGGAAAATTGGAGTGTTACATATTAACAGATCCTATAAAATACTGTAACTCCGATAACGACCAATTTTTTTTGCAAATTATTTAAATTTGTTTTCAATTTTAATCACCTCTTAACAAACACAGTTTCAATTTTAATTTTAATTTTTTTTTATTTTATTACTCTTTTGTATTTTTTTTTCTGGTTTTCCTTTTTGTTGTTTTTCACGATTTTCCAATCAACGCACATAAATGCCGAAAAGTAAAAAAAAAAAGAAAAATTGTTTTTCTAAATTAATTTGGTTATTTTAAATTTGTATACTTTGCGATTTTCATTAAATGGTTTTTCATACACAATAAGAAAATGAAAGGAAAATTTTGTCGTAATCGAATTTTTCCTCTGTGAAAATCATTTTTTTAAATTAATTATAAAAGGGGTTAAAGTTAAGAATTTAAAAAAGAAAATGAAAATCATTTGATACCTTTAAGAATTACAATTAAATTTTATTATAAATGGCAGAAAATTAGAAATAACAAAAATGGAAATGGAAATTAATGAATAACTAATTTATTATTGTATTTTTGTGATGGAGGTCACAGATGGTTAAATTTGATTTTAAAATCAAAATTGAAAAAAAAGCACTCCATGGAAAAACTGAAAATTTTAACCAGTGGAAATTTTCAAAATAAGTTCAGACTTCATTACATTTGAAAAGAATTATGTACTTTTTTTTTCTGATTTTCAAATTTGTAAATAACGATTAATTTTAAATTGAGTTGAAAAAAACAAACAAATTGTAGAATTTTATTTTATAGAAAGTATTTAAAAATTTTCCATTTGATTTATTAAATTTTTTAAAAAAGTGGTACGAGGAAACTGAAGGTACGATTTGAAGTTCAGACACAAATGGAAATAATTTCGATTTTGGATCTTATAAAATTATAATTTAGAAATTTTTAAAAAATTTTTGTTAAATTTAATGAGATATTTCTAGCGAAGCATGGGATTCTTAAATTCCTGCTTCAGTATCGTTAAATTCGTCAAAGTTAAAACTATTGCACCCATAATTCTTGCATTATGAAAAAGAGTTTCCCAGTATTGCGGGGACTGTTTTTAAGTTCCTGAACTGACCATTGTTTTTGAATATGAAAAAATAACTCACATTTAAAAATTAATTTAAAGCTGTTGCAGCAAAGCCAACTTTCTAGCACTAAGTAAACAAGTCAATCCATCCATATTTGAAAAACATCCACAAAACTGTTTTCCACATCCACTAGACCGATTAATGAACTGAGAATAGTAAGAAGTGGTCAACTAAACGCAGATCAGAATGTACATTGTAGCTCAAAAAAAATGTATACAGAAAAGCGTTCTTGGTATAATGTATGCTCCATTTCCTTGTACAAGATTTAAAAAATCCGACTTGCCTAATTGCAGTTTTTTTAATCGGTTTTATCTTTACAAGCAAAGTTAACCTACTGTAGAAGGTTTATCATACTTTAAAAAGGAGATTAGCCTACAAAACAACAACATAAGTCATGGCCTTGGATTTGGAACCTTAAGAAATTAGAAGAAACGGACATCTAAGTAATACTTGCAGATGCACAGTATTAAATGAACTTAACCAATACAACTCACATTGGAAAATGTAATAAAAGTAGCGCCAAACCGTGTGGGATGCCAAATGGTGGTCCAGTTATGATTCTTTATAGTTTAAAACGCAAAATTTAATTCTATTACATGTAATATTTTGCTTCTTTGCTTATAAAGTGTTAAAATTATTAATGCACATTGTTTGGACTATGTTATACTAATTTTGAAGTCACTGCAATCACTGCCGTTTAAAAATTCATAAGTTTAAATAAAACCTGTATTAAACAACATTTTAAATTATATTATCCAATAATTTAGAATTATATTATCTGACAAATATGATGCTGCATAATAAAACCATTAACAGCTTTCTGGCAAACTAAGAAAATATTTAAAAGAAATAATAAAAATAAAAGTTATCAATGTCATCTGAATCGTAAGAATCGTTAGCACTTGTTTTAACTAAATGAGTAATTTAAAATTCTAACAAAATGCTCGTTTTATACTCGTAATCACCTTCACCTGAAACTTTATTCTATAAGTAAATTATTAATAAATAATTTATTATATATTATAAAATTTACCTACTTATTCTTAATAAAATCAAAGTAATAAGTTTTTTACAAATCAGTGTATCTTTAAATTTAAACGCGTTTTAAACATATTTTTAATACCACTGCGCAAGTTAAAGCAGAAAATTCATCAGGGAAAATTATGAGAAAATTATTAATTATATTTTCATTTCTTGGATTTTTAACATTTATATTTGGATTACCAAAACCACAATTAACAACTGTTATAAATACATCAAATATGAATACAACTGGAAATTTTTCATCAACATCATTAAGACAATTTCCAAATAATATTAATGCAACATTTACATCAAGAAACACATTCATTGTTAATGTTATAGTTTCAGATTTAAGGAAAATTTTAAATACAACATTATCAAACCTATTTACTGGATGAAAATTTGATTAAATAAAATAAATTTATAATAATTAAGTAATTTAAAATAGAATACTGATAGTTATTAAATTGAACTGAATTGGAATATTTCGAAATAATTAATTGAAAATGATGAGGAAGAAATTAAGGTATTCTGTAGATCTTTTTGCAATAATATGGCTACCTACGTTTTCCTATAAAGTACTTTCAATTTAATTCGTTATAAAGTAAAAGATTATTATTGATTTGATTAGATTTGTCGAATACCATATTGGATAGCGTTTGACTCATTTTATAATATATATTGAAGCCGTATGAAGAATGCATATATCTAATGAAGTAAATTCAAAATTAATAATCAACACAATAATATGAAAGCTATCTTCTTGACTTCTAATTTCATCTTAAACTAAATTTTCATTTTGGAACACCCATACGAATTTTTTGGTATGACAAATCCATATTGGATGCTTGCATCAGCAGAAATGTGTTCAACATTAAAAATCAAGGCAGTAATATTAAAGCTATCTTCTGTACTTCTAATTTCATCTTAATGTAAATTTGCATTTTGGATTTTTTTTTGTTAGATGTCAAACGCATATTGGATGCATGCATCTGCAGGAATGCATACAACCTTGAAAATCAACAGCAACAATATCAAAACAGTTTTATACACTTTTTATTTTATCGCAAACATAAAGTAGATTGACATTTTGAGTCATCCACACGATTTTTTTTGGTTAGATGTCAAACGCATATTAGATGCATGCATCTGCAGAAATTCATACAACCTTGAAAATCAACGCGATAATATAAAAAGTATTTTCTTCGCTTTTAATTTCATTTTAAAATAAATTTGCATTTAGAATTGCCCATTCAATTTACTTTGTATGACTTCAAATTCATATTTGATGCATGGATCAGCAGAACTGCATACAGCATTAAAATCAAATTAAATAATTACAAAACTACTTGTGAACTTTCGATTTCATCGTTAGAATAAAATAAAACTTGCATTTAAAATCAAAACAAGTTAATTATTCATTAAAAACACAATTTTTTAATTCGGATATTTATTAACACAACCTAAATATTTTATAAAAACCCGTTCAATATAAATTTAGCTGAACGATGGAATTTATAACTGCAAAAACTTATTCTGCTGCTTAAAATAAAATTTTTATTTTCAAGATTGCAAAATCATGGTCAAACTTATGAATATATTCTTATAAGATTCTTGAATAAAATAATTTATTATCTTAAATAACAAGTTAATCACCTTAACCTACATATAAATTTAATAAATTATTTATTAATGTAATTTTCAATTCATATTGTATTTGTACCAGAATCAGAAAGCGTTCTTTTTTATTTTTTAACGCGTCAGTACATCTTTCAATTTGGACGAATTTAAAACGTTCTATTTTTTCTGTCCAAGATGAATAAAATATTAATATTTTTTGGATTTTTAAGTTGTATAACATTTATATTTGGAATACCAAAACCACAAGGATCTTCAACACTTTTAATAACAAATAATAATGATACAATGTTGAATTCATCAGGTACATTAATACAACAATATCCAACAAATATAAATGCAACATTTAGATCCAGAAATACATTTATTGTTAATATAATTGTATCGAATTTAAGAGATTTTTTAAATACAACAGTTGCATCATTATTTACTGGATAGAGTTATAAGTTTAATTTATTAAATTAAAATAATATTACTGGATATATTTATTTAAATTAATTTAGTAATAAAATTAATTAAAAAAATATTTGAAATAATAAATGTTTAATTAAATAAAGGGATGTTATAATTAATAAAAAAAATGCTTATTAAAAAATACATTTTTAAGTTTTATTCATCAAATAGTACTTAAGTTAAGTGATTTCAATTTATAATTTTATCGGTATTACCAGGCCCTTTTTAGTAGTGCACAGTATTTATCATTTATCAAATAAACGGGGCAAATCTGTAAATTCTTCATGGCAAATAATTTAATACTAAAATGTTATATTAAAAAAAAATCTATAAAAAAATATAGTAAAGTCATCTGTGCACTTCTTAGTGGAACTTAAAACAGTAATAATTGGAATTTATTTTAAGTTTCTTTTTCAATATTCTGGCAGTTCTATGTTGAAGTTGTTAAACCCCTGGGCCCTATTTCATAAAACTATTAGTCTAATACTTATAAACTAATATTTATTAGAACTAATAATAATATGAATACTTTTTTGTTTCATAAAATTTTTCTCCAACTAATAAAATTTTATTAATAAATTATTTCACTATCACAGCTTAACATTATTTTAAAATTTATACTGAATTATGTTTAAGTTGTAACCAAAATAAAATAATGTTGTTGATTAATGTAAAGTTTGTATAATAATGCGTAATTTTTTTTTTAGATTTTATTATTTATTTATTTTTTACAAAATATTAAAGATTATTTACTAAAAAAAATAAGTTAATTGCAAATAATTTAATAATAAGTTCAAATGTCAAATCTGCAAAGAATTCATATTATAAGGCAATATTGACCATTGTCTGGTACTAAAAATAAATAATTAAATAAATAAATATCCACAAAAATCTTATAATAATTTTGCACACATTCCAAATATTTTTTACAATTAGAAAAATTCAATTATAATTACAAAATTGTATTTCCGTTCAAAGTACTTGAGGTCTTATTACTCTTGTTGCATTTCAAAGAGTATTTATGAAGAACGTTTTATTCATCGTTTCATACTCCCATTCCTATAAAACAGTTTTAAGAGAGAATTTTTTTGTATACAAGGAGAGAGAAATAACATTCAGTTCAGTCAGTAGCAATTACAAAAACTCAATTTGACTCTTACATTGATGAGTGAATAATTTGATCAGTCAGTATACTCGTTAAAAACTGATTAGTCGACTCGAATCCGTACATTAAATACTCATTAAGCTTGGGTTGATTTATACAATTTAAATACTTATATTTCAATAATACGTATACACTTATAAGTATTAAATTAAAATTAATATTAAATAAAAAAAATTTTAAAAAATACCAAATTAAATTTGAAATATTCAATTTAATGACTTATAACTTAATAAGTTAATAACTAATATTAAATCACAGCCATTAACAATGAATATTAAAATACTATAATATTGTCCTAATTTTCATATTTATTTAAATTACTAGCTGTTGGCCCGTCACAGAATGACGGAAGGTCAGTTGAAAGAAGAACTTTTTCTAATTAAGAACTATTTCTAATTTAATTACATATATTACATAAACATATATTATATATCAATACCATTTTCTTAAATAAAATGGTAACCGTTGCATTCTACGTAATACAGACTATGCTTCAATTATAGTTATGTACAAAAAAAACAAAAACTTATATGTTGTTGTATCTAAAAATTTGAAGATGAATAATTTATTTAGTCTACCTTTTTTATGTTTTGAATTTGATAAAATTTTGGGGCTGTTAGTTCAAATCCCTTCTTGGTGAAATGTTTTTTTAATTTCAATTAATATTTTTTTTTTTATTCAATTACGTACTTTTTAAAATTAAGTTCGATAAATTTGTGTTAATAAGAGATGTGAAATAGATTTATTTTGTTTCAATAATGATTTATTTCTCCAACTATTAATGTTTTGTATATACATTTTTAAAAAATGTTGTTATACATTCTATATTGTTTCCTTTGTTTAGATTCAAATCAAAATACTTGTTTGAAGGCTAACCGTTCTATAATGTACTTATTCAACATGCTAAATAATGTATCTATTTATATGTACGTGAAATTGTATTAAATAAATGTTGATTTTTGAATTGAGTTTTGCATTATCAAATGCAAATTATAAATTTTATTTGAAATTTTTTTAATATACCTAACCCTAACTAAGTTTAAAATCTATTTTGTCTGGTTTTTATGGTGCATTGAACTCAGAGGTATTGTATACCTGAACCCACTTTCCCAACCGTCAGTTGTTACATAATTTTTTTCCATTTTAACTTTTAAATAGATAAATAATTAAAAAGTTATGAAGGAAGGGATGAGAGATAGATGAGGTAGAGTTGAGAGCGAGATGAGGGGAAACTTTGAAATTACTTTAATACATTTCTTGGTTTATTTGCTTAAGCAAACCAAGCAATGCATCAAAGCATACATTGGGCTTTCGCCCTTATTTCAGATATTTACTGAAAATTATTAAGACCAACTACACAAATGTTCCTGTGAAGCATTGTCTTCTTAATTTTTATTGACAAAATGTCTTACTATATATTTAAAATTTCCAGAAAATCTTCTGTGATTTTTAAAACTGAAATGAAATTTTTCATAAACTAATAAGTAAATTTTATTTCAAAAAAAAATTTTTTTTTTTTTATTAAAAATAAATAAAATATTTTTTGGCCTGCTTATGATAATTTATGATATTTTATTTTCTAAAATAAAACACATCCAACAAAACGTCAATATTTTATTTTTTTATAATTGAACACATCCAACAAAACACATTTAATTGAATGCGTTTGTTACACCTCATTCTAGACAAATATATTAATAATAATTAAAATTAATATTAAATAAAAAAAATTTTAAAAAATACCAAATTAAATTTGAAATATTCAATTTAATGACTTATAACTTAATAAGTTAATAACTAATATTAAATCACAGCCATTAACAATGAATATTAAAATACTATAATATTGTCCTAATTTTCATATTTATTTAAATTATTATTATTATTATTAATATTTTTTTTTAATCTAAATATCCTTTTTAATTCCATCAACATTCCTTAAAAAAAAAAAAAACAAATAAACCAAAAGAAAAACAGGGAAAAAAAATCTTTTACAATATTTTCACATTAATTTAATTAGTCCTTTATTAGCCCCTTTTTTTCTACTTTCTGTCTATATAAGTCTCTATAAGTTTATCTTAAACTGTATTCCAACATGATAATTATTAAATACAACCAAATTGTATATATATATATATATATATATACATATATATACAGCATATATATAAAATAATACATTTATGCATATACAAATATTAAAAAAACTGTAAAAAAGGCTTTTTAAAATATGAGAACTAATATTCATTAAAAAAATATTGTATATGTATATATGTATTATATGTATATGTATTGTATATGACAGGATATGAAATTTTGCGTGCATTTAAGATATAAAAAAAAATAATATAACATAATATTATAAAATTAAGATATTGTTTTATTTTATTTAATTATTTTTTTCCTTTTTTTTACTGTTATTTTTTGTATTTCCGATTTTGGTTGAACCTAGCTACTGTAGAATACAACAACAGCACAAAGGGATACCTTTAAAATAAAAAAACAAAAAATAAAATAAGAGTCCTTGTTCATAATAAAAATAAATAACAAATTTTAAGAGGTTTTTGAAGATTTTTTTTTTATATTTGATATAAGTAGTTTGGTTTGAGTAGTAACTTTCATTTGGACTCAAGGAAAAAAAATCCCAAGAAATAACAACAAAAAAACCTTTAGAATTTGTATGCAATTTTCAGTATAAGTAGTAGTAGTGTTCCCTATAAAATCCTTATGAGTTAAAAGTTAAATTTAATTAAAAAATAATTTTAATAAAAAATTAAAATTTAATAAAATGTGGGAGTAGGGAATCATTTTCGAAGAACGAGATTATGGGATGGTACCTTAAAAATTAATTTTCATCCTACATACTTAATTTTCTGCCAATTATTTAGAGTAATTTATTTGAAAGTTGCAGCCTTTTCATGAAAAGTCTTTAAAATTTTTTATTACCTAATATCCCAAGAAGTATGCAATAATTTTTTCCCGCCAATGTAATTTTTAATGTTAGTATTTTACCTGTCCTACTTGTTTTAAGACGGATACTGTTTTTATGTGGTAACATTTTAAGTTGGATGAAAAGCTTTAAGGCTATAGCAAGTATGTTGTAGAAAAATCAAACTGATTATACAAACAGCAGCTTTTGATTCCAAGCCCTTTAAATGCACCTAAAAATTAAAAAGCCATTTTACTGGGGATTTTCATAATAATATTCAAACATTTGTTAGCCGGGAAAGGTTAAGATGAATATTCGTTTTATTTTTAAGAATTTTCTTCTTGGGAACTTTTTTCATTAAACCATTACAGTATAAGCCAAAATAATGGAAGCAAAATAAGTTTTAATAAAATAAAAATATTAATTTAATTTTGTTTTTTTATTAGATTGTAATTAACTTTAAATCGTTGCTATGGCAATATGATAAATTAAAAAAAAATATTAATTCATTGAATTAATTTAGAGAAGTAACTGTATTTTTAAAGGTAATAGTAAGTTAAAATAAGTATAGGTATTTAGTCTTAAGGAGGATTAAATGGACATGTAGGTTAAACATTTGTTTTTTGTATTCTAAATTTTGACCATAACTGTACGTTATAATATGTTTATTTTTAATTTGTTTTAAAAGAATTTAAATGAGGCGAACAAAGGAATATAGTTATAATGTTTTATTTTTTTTCTAACAAATTATCATCTTGTTAAAAATAAAATAGCATTTTTGTGGACATTAAATTCTTAATATAATTGCGTCATCTTAGTCAAAACGTCCCGTTTCCTTCATTAGAAAAACACATTAACTTGTTCTATATTGAAATATAATATGTGTTAAAAAATACATTTTAATTTTTTGAGAAAATTTTATTTTTATTGAATGAAATTGAAGTCTAAATATTATTATAGTCCAAAAAAAAGTCGAGGCCTCATTCAAGATTTTGCAATTAAAAATTTTAAAATAAAAAAATATATTTTAAATTTTTGAGAAAATAATTAATTTAATTGAATTAAATTGAATGAAATATTATCATAGCCCAAAAAAAATCGAGGCCTCGTTTCCAAAATATTTTTTTGAAGCCAAGTTAAAGGTTTAGCAATTAAAAATTTATGAAAAATTTGTGAATAAAAAATATTTTAAGTATATCTAATGTAGAAATTTGTGGGAGGAAACATGAATCATCCAAATTAGAATAATGCATGCATGGACAATGGCGCCTTCTTTTTTAAAAATGTAGGATTTTGTTATGTAAAAATGATTTTAAAAAATGATTATTAAATTAATTTTTGAACTTGATTATTTAATTTCATTTAAATTAAGCAAAGTACGTTATCTACGCTTTTGTTGTTAATTATGTAAATTCATTAGATACACGAGACGTAAAATTTAATATGCCACCATCTGTAACATCTGTTGTTGACAACTTTGTTATTAGGCAAATGCAAATAAACACAAATAGCAACAGTATATGAAATAACTTTTTTAAGTAAATATAAAAATATACAAATAGAATACTAATAGAATACTTAACATTGCACTATAGAACATTTCTGAATTACGAAATTAAAATTTAGCTTTAGAACTTTTAAAAAATTGTAGTTATGTGCAAAAACATCTGTGCAAATAAAGATAAATTCGATTTGATATAATTATTTATACAATTGCACATAAGCCATCTTTGATTATCTTTATCATGTTATCATAAAAATGTCAAAATTTTTTATTTACATTGAAATTTTTTTATTAACTGTTGCAAAGTTTTGAGACAAATCTAAAAATAAAAATCTTAGAGTATAAAAGCAACTACTTTAATTAAATTCAATCACTTCGATTTTCATATCGTATCAGTTCCCAAATAATCCAGTTAACAAATATACAATTTGAAAATTTTTTTAAAATGAAATTTACTCCAGTATTGTTATTTGCTTTATTTGCAACTGTTCATGTAACAGTAGCACATCCTGCACCACAACCATTCTTCTTTGATGGTCTCGCCGATTTAGCTGGTAAATTTGGTGATGTAACAAATAAACTTGTTGATGGTACAACTGGTGCATTAACTGGTGGTGCTGATTTCTTTAATGGTCTTGTTACTGGCGGAATCGAAGCTGGATCAGGTATTCTTAAAGGTGTTCTTGGTGGTGTAACTGGTGTTATCGGTGAAGGTGCTAAAACTTTAGGTAACATTTCAAAAGCTGTTCAAGATGGTCTTGCAAATTCAATCAATGCTGTTACAAGTAGCATTGTTAAAGGTGCCGCTTCTTCATTCCAAAGCATTCTTAAACAAGTCGATGAACGTGCCGAAAAAACATTACAAGCTGTTGAAGAAAAATTAAATGAAGCTCAAGCTGCTATTGATGAAAAAGCTCAAAATGCTAAAGATGATGTTGATAAATCTGCTGCTGATATGGAAAAAAAAGCTGCTGATACTTCATCTGAAACACAAGAACAAGTTCAAAAATTATTAGACGATTGGTCTGAAGAATCTAGAAAAAAAATTGATGAATGTGCTGATGGTCTTCTCGAACCAGTTAAAGAATTAAGAGAATCAACATTAGAAACATATAAAAGTTCATTATCAGCCGTTGAAGATGTTACAAACAAAATTGCTGAATGTGGTCAATTAGATCAACGTAAATACAAAGAAACATCAGCATGTGCTAAAGAAATTATGGCTAAAGCTGAAGAATTAAAACCTTTATTGAGTAAATATGCTGATTTAATGAAAAAAGTATCACGTATTCATGTTACAAGTCTTGTTAAATCATCATGTGTCGTTACTGTTAAAGCTGAATTAATGAAAGGTAAATTAGATGTATCAAAAAAAGTTGATGAACTTATCAAAAATGATAAACCAGAAGCAGAAGCTGAAGCTGAAGAAAAACCAACAAATTAAAACCTTGATTAATGGAATTGTAAATTTTATAACTACAAACTGTGTGGTTTTAAAATATGGATATCTGACCGAAATAAAATTTTTTCTCTTAATTTATGTATCTGTTAATTAAATTTTCAATGAATTTAATAAATAAAACATTTCTTTTTCTACTCACGTAATTGAAATTTATGATTTTTTTTTAAATTAGACTAAATCTATTATTGAGTTAGCAAAGTCAATTATCCATTAAAGCAACCCTAAGATCAAAATTCTAAGAGTTTTTAAGCTGAATGCAATTAATTAGGTCTGCTAATGATCATTTAAATAATTCTTTTAGATAATGCACTGTAACCAAAAGGTTGTCACTGGACAATAAAATAAACTTTCTTCATGTTCTTGATGTACATAAGAGGGTTTTATCGAATTGCGCCAGTTAAATTAATAATTGGTAAAAAACAATATGAATGTTTTACAGTCTTTAAAATTTGACTTGATTAAAAATCTAAAAAAAATAATATTTGTCTATGGGTTCCCAAGGCACTGAACTCTAATGTTAATTTCCTAAAGAAGTTTCTATTTTTATGTGTGGTGAAGTGAACGCACATCGAGTTTCATTACCTACATCTTTGAACGCTGGGTAGAACACTTGATCAGAACGTTCTGTAGTGATTCCAATTACTTAATCTACGTTATATGAAGCAGATTATATTTTAAATTTAATTTTGAATCACATTGTAGATAATTTTAAAAATTCTAATATTTCAAACATAGATTAACTAATTTCGAATTTTTTTAATAATTAATATTTATAAGTTTAATTAAAGCATTATGTAAATCTGATCTGGTAAAACAAAGCCTGATATTAATGTAACTAATATAAAACAATTATTAAGGCAGATATTGTAAAACTAATTATAATACAATTAACTTTCTTTCGACAACAATGTTGATTAGAATCATACCTAATTGCTAACTAATAAGAAACCCTCTCCATATAAAAAGGCAAATTTTTCATATCATAAAGTCAGTTCATTTTTAAGAATTTCTTAACCGTGATCAAATTAAAAAATCAAATTTATTTTTTTAAAATGAAATTTATTGTAATACTTTTATTTTTGGGTATAGCAATCCACTCCACTAAAGCATCTCCAATTATTGATCCAGCTATTTTTGATTCTGTTGGAAAAATTGTTTCCGGTGTTGGTGATATTATTAACGGTATTATAAGAGGTGGTCAAAATGCTGTTAATGGCGCTATTGATGTATTTTCTGGCATTATAAAGGGTGGTAGTGATATTGGTGCATCTATTGCTTCTGGTATCACAAATACAATAACTGGAACTATTGTACAAGGTGCTAAAACAGTAGGTGATATATCACAACAAATCCGAGATTCCATACAAAAATCAATCAACAGTGCTACAAACAGTATTGTTGCCGGTGCAGCTGAACAATATAAATTACAAATTGAAAGAATTCAAAATCAAGCTAAGGATATCCTCGCATTAGCTGTATCAAAAAAAAAAGAAATTAATGATAAATCTATTGAAACCTTAACAAACGCTGAAAAAAATTTAAATACATGGGCCAAAGCACAAATAGCTAAAGCTTCATCAAGTTCTACTGATATACAAGCGCAAGTTAAGAGTAAAACTGATAATTTTGAAACAGAAGCAAATAAAAAAGCACAAGATTGTGCTGATAGTATTGTAAAACCAGTTCAAAATATTTTTGATGAAACTAAAAATACTGTGGAAGAATCATTCTCAGATATTGATGCAGTTGTTCTTAAAATTCAAGAATGTGCTCAAATTAAAGCGACAGATTTTTCACAAATTCAACAATGTACACAGCAAATTCGTGAAAAAACATTAGCCTTAGCACCACTATCCGGAAAATATACAACATTATTGACTAACTTGTCAAGAATTTCAGTTGAATCTTTATCAAGAGCTGCTTGTGTTTCGGAAACTACTAAATACATAAGAGAAAATCAAAGTAAATTATCAACAGAAATTGATGAACTGGTAGCTACAAAATAGAAATAAATTGGATTTAAATATTTAAAATTTAAATTTAAATTTTAATTGGGTTTTTTATTTTGACAAAATCGTAGATTATAGAAAAAAATTGGTATAATATTTAATTAAATTAAAAAAATAAAAAATTTTTTTGTGTTATTTTATTGTTTCTTTCCAATGCTATATTGTTGCAAACAGAATTAGAGGAGGAGTTCACACTACTTCAGCGTCATTAAAAACTCCGAAATATAATTTTGATTTCAATGTTATTTATTTTGTTTTTGAAACTCAATTTGAAATTTAAAAGTTTTGCATAAATTTAGGACGAAACCGTTTG
Source organism: Dolichopus griseipennis (assembly GCA_963082915.1). NCBI lineage: Eukaryota > Metazoa > Arthropoda > Insecta > Diptera > Dolichopodidae > Dolichopus > Dolichopus griseipennis. Next base: position 7,585,144 of record OY720444.1, read on the forward strand.
AAATAGTTAAATTTATAAATTTTGCCTAATTTTAGGATGAATTCAATTTTTTACTTTTTGCAAATATTAAACATGTCCAATTTTTGCATAATTTTAAGACGATTGTTTAGATTTGAAATGTTTTCATGTAATATGTAATATGCAATACAAACTCAGTTTTTTGAGTAATTCGGTATCCCAAACGAAGTAAGCAGCTGTAAAATAAAAAAAAAAATTTTAAATAATAATATAATTTTATCTTCAAAATAAAAGCGAAATTTTTATTAATTACCCTTTCATTGTTTTATTACTTAAATAAAATTTAAATTAATAAAAAGGATATGCAGGTAGCGGTAAAACATTTTTCAGTTTAAAAAATTGATATTAAAATAAAGGATAAAACTTTTCAATTAATGTGCTTTCAAAATGTAATAAAACACTATTGGTAACTTCTTCACTCTTTTTAATAAAAGAAAAGGAATAAAAAAAAATTATAAGGGTAAACTTATGAATGAAAAATTTCGTAAAAGTGATAAAGTCATTAAAATTACCCTTACTTTAATACTACCTTTTCAACATCTTTCATCATTACAACTTATTTCTTGAGTACTATAAAGGCTCATGCACGAACTACATTAAGAAGCTTCAATTCCAAAGGTTCAAAGTTTTATCTCTAAAGAATCTAAGAAACAAAAATAATATTTTAGATTTCTTTTAAATTTATTTGTTAATTTTCCATTGAACTTTTCAATGATAAACATTCAAACTTTGTGTTTTATTTGTTACCGCCTAAAAGTATGCAATTTTTTATATTATCTATAATCATTATGTTTTAATTTTTAAACTTTCGCAAATTAAACCAATTTTTTCGCCTAATTAATAGAATTTTAATTTTATTTTTAAGTTTTTAATAAAATTCATGAAAAATGGCTAAAATTTAAGTAATTAAAATTTGCATTAAAGCTAATTTTAATATTTCAAATGTAATTGATGCTCTTATTTCTGTTATATAGTACTTTTAATTGAACATGAAAATGTTATTTTAATAAACGCTGATTACATATGTGAAGTGAACTCAGAAATGCGAAGGTTATTGAAAGGTGTTATTCCAAATAAAATTTAATAAGCAAATGCCGTTATTTGAAAATATTTTAAAATCACTCGGAAAATTTATTGTTTTCGCAGTTCTTTGCATTCTTCAAAGTGTTTTAGTTTGTTTTTTTTTTTATAACAGCCAAAACAGGATTAAAAGAAAGTGATCATAAATTCCCTAAGGACAAAAAAAAATATCAAAAAATATTTTGAAAAAAAACCAACCACGACATATTTCGTTTGTGGCTTTTTAATGTTTTTCTTACTAAATTTCACTTAGTTTTTACTTTTCTTTCATTATTATTTTGTTGACAAGTAAAGAACCAATAAATTTAAACGCCTAAATACATATACACCTAATATATATATATATATATATATAAGAGAAGAAGGAAAAACATTTTTTATTTTATATAAGTTTTTTGCAATGAAAATTTTCCCTTTAAATAAACAGTCATATATAAAATGAAAGGGATATCTTTGATTCATTTAAAGGATATAATTTTCTTTGTTTTTCTTTAAGGCTCTTTTTTTATTGCTTTTCTTTTTGTTTTTCACAACACCTTTTATTTTATAACCGTTTTTCTGTGAAAGTGGAAAAATTGTTTTGAAAGAAAGAGATGCCGAATATAACAATTATCACTTTATTTTGATATTTTGTTGTTGGCGATGCCAACAGATAAAAGTGGAATTTATAACAAAGCAGTAGTCTTACTTTCTAGATTTATTTTTAAAGTGTTACTTTATAGATTTTTAACACTGTACCAGTGAACATACTTTGGTACTAATATACATTTACAACTTTCATTAAAGTAATAAAATAATTTATATGGACTTTTTGTTTCTTGTTTAAAATTAAAACCAAAAAAAGGACGAAAAACTAAGCGGGGCAAGTGGAAGTAAAAAGTATTGATAATAACTTTACTTTTAGGTAACAAGTACCTGCAAGAAACCTCTTTCTCACATTCAAAAATGGCAGTCATTAATTTTAGGCAAAATATATCACGGTACGGTATTTCTTTTATTATTTACGTTCGAGGAAGTACCGTTATTATTTGGTTTGTTATTATGATTTAAGGAAATACCGTTATTATTTGATTTCATTATTCCCAAAATTTAACTGATATTAAATTTACGTCTTATTTACATGTTCCGGTATTTTAAAGTGAATACAAGAATATAAAGACCCTAGTGATGGACTTTAAGTAGAGGACTAAGGTACACATAATAAATACATATAAAAAAAAAACCAATTTTCGCTTCAATGGCTTTTTTCTTTTATAGTCCTTTACTCCCTGTGTTTTTTTTTTCTTATGATTTTTACGATATTTCTTGTTCTATTTTTTCTGGGTTGATTTCAGAAATTTTTGAGTTATTTGAGAAATTTTTATAACCATCATAAAGATGATGAATTCTTCTTGATTTAGATTTGGGTTTAATGGAGGTTTTTTTGGGGTTCCTCATAAAAATTACAAGGTGAAAATTTTATATATAGTTTTATTAAGATTTTCTATTAAAAAATGTTTAGATACGTTTATTTAAGATTTTATTAAGAGGATTTGATTATAGAAGTTAGTTCGTTAAAGAAAATGTTAAGTAATTCAATGTAATCTATTGGTTTTGTACTTAAATTGTCGATAGGTACTTTTATTTTTAATATGATTACTGATTAGGAAGTTCGTTAGACCTTTTATGTTAGATAATCGTATAATATTGTTTTATTCACACCTTTTCATTACAAAAGAAATTTAATCTAAAATTAAAGATATTTCTGAGGTAATATTTTTTGTGCACATCTTTAAGAGTGATAATTTAAAAATCAATCAATGATTTTCCAACAAATTTTGATGCATTTTGAATACAAATTTACTACATTTCATTTATAGTTAGCTTTTTAATTGGAGGATTTACTTGATGATAACCAAGCTCCTTATTTTTTTACTCATAGCACCTATGTTTTAGGAACCCAATGATTTCGTAATTTCTAAAATTGTATTTTTAAACCCAGCAACTGAATCTGAATCCAATAAATTTACTGCTCCGCTCCGCTATTATGAAGCTTTAGATTCATTTCTAAAGCTAGATATTAAATCACAACAACTGAATCCGAAGTCACTGCAGAATATTAGCTACCTGATTTAGCTCACAAATGACTTCCATTTTCTTGAATATTGTCACATTATTGGTACTCCGAGGTTTATAACTTTCTATAATTCCTCAACATTGAAGCATTTCTAATATTTGTACTGAAGCACACTTCAACAGTGATTATATTTTAATTATACAAATATTGTCCAAGGACTTCTGTTATATCCAGCCCAATTCCAGACTTTCTTTAAAAAAAAATGATTCAATAACTTTTCCATTTTAAATTTTCCAATATAATTTAAAGCTTAATATTTCTGAAATATTTTAATTATTATTCAAATTTAAATCAAATTTAAATTTGAACTTATTAAAATTTTCCAGACCTCAAAATAAATTTTTCCAGTAAATTATTTTACACTTATAAAAATATTTTAACAAAATAAATTCTTTTTCGTATATTTTGTTGCCACAAATTAAATGACTTATTCAGACTAATACTATTAAAAAATCCACAACAACAACAAAAAAAAAGGATAATAAAAATAAAAATCAAAGTTCTATAATAAAAATAAAAATAGTATCTAAAACTTGAAACTATTTATTTAAAACAATCTACACCCATATAACAAAGCAATTGTCACATATATAGTTTTAAAAAATCCTAAAATCTCATTCTAATAAATTTCACTTCACCCTCTCACCTCACATTTATTCAAAAATATAATATAAAAGTATAAATATTTACAATCTTTTATTTTACAGTTAGTGTTTTTTTAACTGGTAAATTGTACATTTGTTGTGCAATAAACAAGGATAATTTTCATAGAAAAATACCGCATAGACTTGGATTTATGACCATATAGAGAATTGGATTAATGAAAGTTCTTTTATCCTTTTTTTGTTTCATTTGCTTTCCTTTGCTTTGCTTATTCTTACTATTTCCTAATGCTATCCCTTTCACACTCGGAATTGTTTTGAAAAATTCTTTTGTTTAGTCCTTAACCTTTTGGATAGTTTTTTATTTTAATTTTTTTTTGAAATTTTAGACATTTTTTATAAAAAAAAAGGATATTTGTTTTTGTTTTTTAATTTAAATTATTTTGACTCACAACATTCAGATTTTAAAAAGGATATTAGAAGAAAAAAAAAAAACAAAAAACAGGATAACAAAATAATAAATAAACAATAGAATTATATTTAGGAATATTATATTAAGAATAACGATACTACTTTGGAGCACTTATGTGTGGACTTAAACTTATTTAACGAAGATAAGGTTAACGAAAAAAACAAACAAGGATTGTATCAGGATATTATAATATTGTTAGTTTATTCTTTTAATTGTAAAATATATTTTAATTAGTGATATTGAAGGAGCTGAAAAGTTGAAAATTAAACCGGAAAATGTTTGGGTTTATACTTGAGTCCTTGTTAAAAATTTAAAATCTGTTTCATAGACATTCAGGCTGCAATTGGACAAAATGATTTGGCAAATTTTTTAAAGTAAAATATAAATTTGAAGCCCATAGTAAGGCTATTTAACTTTTACTTTTTTTTTGGTTTTTTTTTACGAGGGCCTTTGAGGGCTTCAAAAACTACCTATTGGAGCTGTCTGGGGTTTCTAGGTAGTATGCGACTTTAACACACCAAATCCAAAATCACAACCCTCTATGAAAAAAAATTTAAGATGGGAGCTGAGATACTAACGTACAGTTCCGAAGAAATGGATTCGGATTCGGAACTTGGTTCCGAAGAAATGGATGTGAAAGGATTATTAGGAATTGGGTTTCAGTAAATATGAGATAATGCGGTACGAACTAACTGAACTCAATTCAACTTAAATAATTTAGTTCAAATATCATGGAAACGCATTTAACACTAATTTTGAAATTAGATTTTAGTTAATTCAGCAATTGTTTCATGGTTCAGATGGCCAGTTTAAGGCAATTTGTTATGTCCTAGTTCAGTTATAATATAAATTCGACTTAAAAAATTAATGTCCTTCGAATTGGATTTTTTTTCTAATCTAGTTTATATAGTTTAAATTAAGAGGCATAAGCGCCTAATATTCTATTCCTCTAAACTTTACCTATAGTTTTTATTTAATTTCAGTGTTTAATATCAATGAAATATGAAACAAGCTATTCAGCCATTTTAAAAGCTCTGTTGAAAAGGTTGTTATATGGTAGTGCTATTTTTGATCAAATAATGTAAAATCAATAATCTGAAAAAGTGATCCAAATTTATTATGGGGTTCTATGCTTTTCTAGACAGACTCTTTTCTACTTTTGCAAATCCTTGTACCAGAGAAATGAATATTTAATTTTATTATAAAAATCTGTCTTTATATATCTTAACTTTTGTATATAGACATGACTCCCTCTCTACCAATGCAGCTAAACAAAATTTAAAATCTAAAACTTAAATTTTCTAATATCCTGGACTCCATTTTGAAATTGTAAGCTATGTGATCCTTTTAAACATTTTATCTCAAATCTCTATATTAGCTTAAGATTATTATATTAAAATCCTATTGTATAAACACTTATAAACAAAATACTCAATATAATGTTATATAATATTATATACTTTATACATAAGTTAATTTACCAATTCAAAGAAATCGTTTGTATTTTCATTTTTTTTTAATTGATCAAATTATGATCTTTTAAAGAGGGAATTACCCTTTGTTTACATATCAAAAGAAATCCTTAAATTTAAATTGTTATTTTAATTTTTTTTTATATGTATTTAAAATAAAATTAGAATATCCTTGTTTTAGAACATTAATGTCCTAAGGGTATTTTAAATTAAATCATAATAATTTTCATAATAAATATAAAATAATAATAATAATGAAAAACTAAAAAAAACTATTTTTTTTTTAAATATTATTATTATTATTGTAAAAAGTTTTCTTTTATTTACATTTTACATAATACATGGACACCTACACATGTACATATACCCTTTTAGTTTAAAAATACATACATATATTATTTCTATTGAAAATTAGAATTTTTTTTTAAATTATCTATTATTATTAAAACAAATATTTTTAAATAATTAATATTTAATGTAGGTATTATAAATATTTTTCTATAATTATTAAATTTAATTTTAAAATTAATTTAAAAAAAAATTAAATTTAATTTCTAATTTTAATATGAAATTTTTCTATATTGTATAATTCCAGGTGAGACAGAATTAATTGGAAAATTTTTTTTAAAAATATTAGAAAATTTAAACAGGTAAAAAAATTTTAAATATATTTTTAACTATATTGATTTTTATTTAATTTAAATTTTATTTTGATTTAATTAATTTCTAATTTTTGAAAAAATTATTTAGATTTTTGAGGCAAAGTGTTTTTTTTAATATATTTTCTTTAAAATTTAATTAAAATTTTATGAGTTGATGCCAATATTATGTATATCTTAAATTTTTAACAATTTTTTAAGGAACTGTCAACAGCCTATTTTGAAAAGTAAGTATAACTAAATTTTCTAAATAGAACGTCGGAGACCTAATCGACAGATGGCTTGTTTTTGGAAACAAATTTATTAAAAAGTTGAATCAAAGGAGATTTACAAGCGTGTGATTCTGCAACACTACTGAACTTATCATTAGGCTGTAGTAAAAGATTGGCTAGACAAGCTTTTGATTAAACTTCAGCTACTTAGTAAAGTTGTGTTAGAAGTGTGTGAATCTGCAATACTACTGGACTTATCAGTAAGCTGTAGTATAAGATTGCCTAGACAAGCTCTTGATCAACTTTAGTTACTTAGTGTAGCTGTTTTAGAAATGTGTGATCCTTCAACACTACAAGACTTAATAGTAGGATGTAGTATAACATTACCTAGACAAGCTCTTGATTAAACTTTAGCATCTTAGTATAGCAATAGTATCCTTTCTTAATACATCTATCACAATAACTTAAATCCCCTTCATACTTGGATAGAAATATTATTTCTACTAGAAAACCTAATTAGCAGTCTCTAGTTATTGTGGTCTCTACTTTATATCCTTGTAGGATAAATGTACTCTTCAGAATATAGAAATCCATTCAAAGTCATCTAGTTTCTTAAATATGTACTTGTATTTATTAATTGGTAATCTATCAAGAAAAGTAACCTTTACTTAGATTGAAGATATCTAGAGTTATAAAAATATTTTTACAAAAAACAAAAAGGTCATTTCCTAAATGTGTTAAAACAGGGTCTCTTTTAAGGTCATTTCTTAAATGTGTTAATACAGGGTCTCTTTTAACGAATTTTTAGATCCCAGGAAGGTATAACGAATCCTTTTGGAATTAAAAGCTGATGTAAGAGTTATTTAAGTCAAGAGCAAGCTCATCTCAGATGTAAGTTAGAACTTAAACAGTTTCAAACTCAATCCCAATCATTATTTAAGTTAATATCAGATAAATTATGAATACCTTAATTAATCTAATAAAAATGAAAATCTATAATTAGCCAATAATACTTTTTAAGGTACTTTATGTTAAAATCAGCTAATTCCAACCATCTCTACAATTAAATAATGTTAAATCCAATATTTTTTTACAACTTGTGGGAACGGAATCTAAATAAAAACTCTTAAGTATTATATTCACTTTTGATAAAGTTAATTTTAAAATTTATTTCATCTATTGATTTGTAAATTCTTTTCCAATACTATTTACTTAAAGAAAATTATCCCAATTAAAATAAATTCCAGGATTATTTTAACAAAATCCTAAACACAAAAACAAATAACGTTAACCATAACAAATTCATACTAAATGGTATTAAAAACTTTTACACTTTAAATATTTAACAATTTTATTTATACATACAGACAAAATCATAATACATATGAAAATATAGAGATATTAAAATAGTCCTTTAAACCAAATCAATTACAACACAAAAAACCAGAAAAAAAGAGGAGTTGATTTCGTTTACTGTAGGATACCAGTCCGAACATAAACAATGTTATCATCCAGTTCAAGGCATCCATTCTGTTTTAGCAAACCTACCAAACTTGTTTTAGCAGTGTACTCCAACTTTACTCCTACCGGTTTTAGCAGATCAACAAACTTTTAAAGAAGTTCTATCTATGAAACATGAATAACCAATTCTAAAACAATTTGTCTGTAGCAGTCAACAGTGAAGTGGTTTGATTTGCGCAAAATTTCGGTGGCAGTCTTTCCACATATACTAGCCTCTTCTTATTTTATTCTAACCTCTTCCTTCTTAGATAAACTAAATTTTATAATAAATAATTAGACTACTCTGGGTAGATAAAATCCATGAAATTTAACTACCCTAGGCTTGCAGCACCCCGAGACACCTAGCTTATTTTGAACCCCAACGGTATTTAATAAAATTGCATATCTAAATTAGTAACTCTTGAACTCGCTGCTCCCGCTTGTTAAGTTTCACCACCAGAGATTGGTATTTGTTTTTTACAAATGAATTGGTAAAAATTACAGAATCCAAACTTCTTTAGTTTTTGAGTTATCATTGGGGCTGAAAGACTATCGAACACTTATTATAAGTTAGTCGCCACACTCTGGTTTCTAATCAGATCCAACCACTCAAGCCTACTTGTTTCTCATCTTCTATTAATCGTACCACGTATGGCGTCACAAACGTATATGGAAAATTTAGTACATCCCCACAACTTCGTTCTTTCCGTACTTATAACAACAACAATAACTATATGATAATTTGTATTATTATTATTCTATTATACTTTTATTTATTTTTATTTTTCAAACTTTTCCTAATTTTCACGTAAAAATTTTCCAAAAATTTTCATTTCAAATTAATTTTTTGAAAAGTTAAAAAAATTTTTATTAAAAAAGAGTTGAATTGTTGATAAAATGGAAAGATTATTGCTAGAAGTGTTTAAAAAAATTGATAACACAGTGTAACCACCTACACAGGATATTCGTCCTTTTCTAAATAGATACAATAAAAAGTGAAATAAAATTAAATTTTCAAATTTGCAGGTTGATTTAGATAAAAAAAAAAAAAAAAAAAAAAAAAACAAATAAATTTATGGGTGGTTTAGATCAATTTTTTATATCTTATCAAAGAAGATATTATACCTCTAATGGTTAGCTGCGAACATGTGGTCAAACATTCTTAGCGCAAGCTTTTTTTTTTTTAAAGGCTTGGTGTCGGGAAAGATCTTTAAATTCCACTGCAAGTTTTTTTTTTTTTTTTTTTTTTTTTTTACGAGGGAATGGAACGCTCGAAAGCCACCCATTGAAATTTTGCGGTATTTCGTTGGGTAGTGTGCGATTTTAACGCACCAAAACCACACCCTTTTTGAACCAAACTTTAGGAAGGAACCTGTGATACAAATGTACAGTTTGGTTACAGGGATGGGATATGAAAGGATTTTGGGATTGTCGGAGAATATTTGGGAATTTTGGATTATGGTGGATGGGGAAAATTTGGAGGGATATTTAGGAGAAAGATGTTAATATTCTTCTTAAATTTATTTAGGTCGTACACATACGAATTACCAACTTTAGGAAACACATTGGACGGAATGTGATTCCATAATCTCGACATGCGCATAACAAACGAATTTCCATAGGCCGTGTTTCGCCATCTTAACAATTCGACGCAGTAGGGATGAGCATCTGTTGCACTCCTTGTTTCACGTTGGAAAACTTTGAGTGGAGGCATTAATTGTTTTATTTCCTTAGAACAGGTGTTCGTCCCCACTAGGTATCTATAAAACAGGGTAAGTGACCAGACTGTACGCCGATGGCTAAGTGGAGTGAGCGTTGAGGTAACACTGGGATCATTTATAAGACGAATAGCTCTGTTTTGCACTTTATCAAGATATCCCAGCGCTGATTGGGGTGCACCAGCCCAGATATGTGCATTATACTCCATTTTTGTTCTAATATATGTTTTATAGATATTGAGGAGATCTAATGGAGAGAAGTAAGTTTTACAGCGATACAAAAAACCCAAACACTTAGCTGCATCTTTAGCTATACCAAAAATGTGATTTGACCAAGTCAATTTCTGGTTTAACTCGATGCCCAAAATATTTAAATCTGTTGAGTGCTGCAAAGCTTCTTCCTGAAAAATCAAGTTGGGAATGGAAGTTGCTATTTTTCGCGAGATCAGACAGCATTGGGTTTTCTTCGTGTTGAATTGAACACGATTATTTTCACCCCATTTGTGAATTTTTGCTAAATCGTTATTTAGCTCACTGACAGTGAAATTTTTTGCTGTTGTATTAACCTGATGGTTAATGTTACAGCGGCTATGAAATTCATAGGAAGCTACAAGGGTGCTGTCATCTGCGAAACTGTGAATTGGATTGGAAGTTAAAGATAGAAGATCATTAATGAATATTAAAAAGAGGGTGGGAGAAAGAACAGAACCTTGAGGGACACCAGCGTTCAGTTCAAATTTGTCAGATGATAAACCATCGACCAGAACTCGAATCGTACGATTCGAAAGGAAATCTCCAATCCATTTGAGAAAGACTCTACCTAACCCTATAGCTCTGCATTTTGCTAACAAAGCAGCATGCCATACACGGTCGAAAGCTTTAGAAATATCCAGTGCTACCACATCAGATTCACCAGAGTGGTGAAGACTGATATTGAGCTTTTCACAAAGATAAGTCATGAGATCACCAGTTGAACGACGGGCTCTGAACCCGTATTGTCGATCATGAAGCAAACCTTTATGATCCAGATATTTCAAAAGCTTTTGGTTTATAATTTTTTCCATTACTTTGGAAAGGACCGAAGTTATAGCTATAGGGCGGTAGTTAGAGGGATCGTTATTAGTCTTATCCAGAGAAACGCGTTAACAACATTTAAAGGAAGTTGAAACAACAATTCACTGTTCTACAAGAGAATCAAATAAGCAAAAAGTAGTTACGCGTAAATTTTTCAACGAACAAAAGAAAGAAAATTTGCAAACTTGTTGCGCTTCAGATTATTAACTCCAATAAACTTAGCTGTCAATCAGTTTTAGAATTAGAAGTATGTAAAGGCTAGAATTCTTATATAATTTATGCAACATAATTTTAATCCAAGTATAAAGCAACTATTTAATCTATAGAAAATGTGTCTTTGATGCTTCCGAAGGTACTAGATTCTCCTGAAACCCTATGTTTATACAGTATAACCTTCTGAGGACTATAATTTTCTAACGACTAGAAACTCTCCTAAGGACAATATTTTTGCACAATAATTTGGCTATAAGATGTTTATGGGAATTAAATTTAATAATAAATCATAAATAGCACAGCTTCTCTAATGATAAACCCAGTTCCAAGTTCCTTAAATTTTTTTTTGTAAAAGTCTACAAAACCGTTTTTAAAATTCATTTAAAAAAACAAACAGAAGCAAAAATACGATAATGTAATGTTTTCCTTATTTTATTTTATTTTACACCAATACATCAATAATTTACACAATTAAAAGTTCAATACATTTATTTTTAATAAAAACAAAAAAACAAAAAATCATTATCCTTTTTTTTATTTAAATTTAATTACAGGTATTGATGAAAAAAAATTGTATCATACCTGTGTATAAATAATTTCTGAATTTTAATAAAATCCTTCCATTATCATTTTGCCAGTGTAAATCAGAGTCGAAGTAAAGGGGGATTGATTTATATAAATATATTGTCGAACATAGGCAGGGTGGAGGACTGAAATATAAAATTTAAATGTCATTTAACTTGTAGTTTACTTTTATTTCCATTTTAAGTCAAAGTTTTCCAAATTTTTTTTTTTTTGTCTCTGATGACAAAAACTCGAGTCAGAATGAGACAAAAATTTTTAGATTCCATGTTTTTTTTTTTAACCCCCAAATATTTATAAAATAATTTTAAGGGATGATTTTACATGCCTGTAAATTTTATTGGATTGGGTTAAAAAAAAAATTCGCTGAATAATTTAATAAAATTAGTCTGATTTGAAGTATTTTTTGTATTTTTTTAAAATTTATTTGCATAATTTTAGGGTTGAAAATCATTTTAGTCTTTTTTTTTTGTTTTGATTTATTTGTGTATGCACTTGTTTTTTTGAACAATTTACGAGTCGCCTCGTGCGTCCTTATAAAGCAAAAAAAGGAGTTAAGGACTTTTTTTTTTAAACAGCTTACAATTATACCATGCAGAAAATTAAGTAAAATTATTTTAATTTTTTATTACACAAGTTTTAATTTTTTTGTTTTTGTAAATGCAAGTATAAATAGGGATCCTTAATCTGATTCACCTGTTTTGTATTTACAATAAATTCCATTGCTTCCTTCGCACATTAAAACGGTTGTTTCATTAACATATTTAAGTTTCCAAAAAAAAATGATTTATTTTTTATATAAAAAGGGTATATAATATACAAATTATGCAATTTGATATATAAATAAAATGGTTCACAGGACACACAATATTTCAGAACCTACATAATATTATATGGTATTTATTTAAAAGATGAATCTATAGATACTTGATTTTTTTTTGGAATATATTAAAAGGATCAGGTATAAAAACAAGTTGAAAAGTAAAAACAAATTGGTAGGTAATAAAGTTTTTTAATTAAATTAGAAGTTTTTAGAAATAAAGCTGTTGTTATTATTATCCTGTCAATGAGTCCTGTATGATAATGAATTGCTTTAAGGTTTTGAATTATATTTTGTTTTGTATTACAGATGCTTTAACCTTTTCGGTGAATGTTTCTATCCAAGGGTGTATTATGTTGTTTTGTATTGCAGATGCTTTAGTATTTTTGGGGAAAGAACCCCTTACCAAAGAGTGTATTATGTTGTTTTGTATTACAGATGCCTTCACTTTTTTTTGGGTAGATGCTAATTATCGTGCATGATGATGTTTTGTATTACAGATGCTTTAATTTTATTTTTGCAATAAGAACCCCATACCATGGGGCATTTAATATACACAAACAAAAAAAAAACCGTCTGGATTTGTAATTAAAGAATGTGTTGTGTATATAAATCAGATTTTGTTTTTTTTTTTTCATATTATACTCAAAGATCGTTAAATCGATTTAAATCTATAATGGTAATTTTGTTGGTCTACTTTTATTATTCATATTTTATTTTTCCAAAAAATTTTCCAAAATACGTAAATTAATAGAAAAATAAAACCGTTATATATTGTGTTCTTTACCTTGTAAGTCATAAAATTATTTAATTTTATTGCAACCAACCCCCACAAAAATATAATACCTCCTAAAAATATGCTATAAATTTATGTTTATTTACTAAATATGTTTTTTTTTCGTAATATTCTATGTATGGGTATGTAAGGACTAAGGATAATGAATTTTTGCGTAAATATTTTGTATATAAATTTTAAGTTAAATTCATTTTTATATATTTTGAAAATAATTTTCTGTATATTATTGCCAATAAAATTCCCATATCCGAAAAAAATATCTTAATTTTCCAAATCATTAAATAATATTTTTATTTCTATATTTTTATTTTTTTTTTGGACTTTGGTACTTTTTCTGTAGTCAGTACTCAGTGTACGGTCTAAAACAATGAAAATGCATAAAACTTATTAAAAAAGTGATGATTAGGGAAGTGGTCGGGAAAGCGAGGGTGTTAATAGTAGTGGTTAGTAAAATCATAAGATTGACCAAACGGAATTTTCTTAAATGATTGTTGTCTGGTGTATTGTGGATAAAACAAAATAATAATAAATATACTACATGTAATAAGACTAATCAAGCGAATTTTAGAAATGGGTTTTTTTTATTGTTTTTTTTTTTTGTAGTTTACTCCTTTAATGTGGAGTTCCAAATCTATTATAAATTTACTCATCGGTAAATTATTAACCAAAAATGTATTTTAATACATTAAAGTTACCCTCGTGCTTCGCTTCCACTTCTTATTTTTGTGTATATTATATATTGTGGCTTAGTATGCGTTTTAATATATACATATATATATATATAATCTGTAATAATCCGATTAGTTTATTATATTATATTGAATGTTATTATCCTTTAATAAAAATAATTTTTTTCTTGTTGGTTCTAAAGGAATGGAAAGAGGAAGTACCGTTATAAACTTTAATAATTCCCATAAATTGTTCTAAATTGAAATAAAAACAAAAGATATGAAACATTTAGGTTAACGAATCATCCACCATTGGGACAAATTTATGTTTTTAAACAAATTGTTGAACGACTGTGTGCTGTATTGAAAATAAGTAATACAGGATGGAGTGAAATTCAGATATCATTGACCACCAAAGATATTATTAAATATTTTAATCCAAGAAAAGAATTGTGAATTTAATTTAAGTTTAAAGTTAACTAATAATACTTGTATAATTAAGTTTTTAATTGACTTATGTTACTTGATCTGTAGTTTAAATTCACAATCAACAAAGGGTTTAAACGAGTGATACTCAAATTAAAAATTGGATTCGTAGGGTTTATTCAAGGGAATGAGATTATGTATTGACGGCATCAGATCATTTGAATCTAATCAATGGATAAGCTGTCAAATAAGCTGTAATTCCTCAACGAATTTTAGAATAAAATAAACAACCGCCACGGAAAATTGTTTAGATGCTTAATTATCTTATATTGGCAATTAAGTTCTTTGTGTTGTTCTAGTTTAATGGCCCCTCTTTTTAAATAGCGAAATTAAAAATTTTTCTAAATACAAAGTACATAATATATCTAATAAAAAAAAATAGAATAAAATATTTTGTAATAAAAAATTGACGGTTTGGAGATAGAGCTAATATTAGATTTATATGTTTGAGGTGAATTAAAATGCCGTTAATGAAATAACAGTATTTAAATCAGATTATTAACTGAAGCAATTAACAATTGGATTTGAAGGAATTAGCATCAGATTTGGTTATTGTCTTCCAGGAATATTTGATCAGGAAGATGTTGGAAGTCAATTTAGATCTTCGCGCTCGAAACTTTTGTGGGTCCTTTTCACAAACAATAGTTGTTTTCTTAGTTAT
Organism: Dolichopus griseipennis; assembly: GCA_963082915.1. Taxonomy (NCBI): domain Eukaryota; kingdom Metazoa; phylum Arthropoda; class Insecta; order Diptera; family Dolichopodidae; genus Dolichopus; species Dolichopus griseipennis. The sequence continues at coordinate 7,600,293 of OY720444.1, forward strand.
CATAATTCGGAATTCTCAATTAAATTTTAGGAAAATCTGTGGAAATGTGGAAATTATTTTAAAGGAACAGGACAGTTGATGGACAATTAAATAAAATATTGAAATAATTTAAAATACTTTAAAAAAACAGTAAATCCTTAAATCATTTGATATTTTTTGATATGTAATACAATATTTTATTTACGATATTTGATCATAAATTTACGGTCTTAATATTTTTTTTTTCATATTTTATTACATTTTGTATATTTTAATTTAATCCGATTTTTGAACTAAACTGAATACTAAAAGAAAATTAAATAAATATTTCCAAATATAAAAAAAGAAATTATTACATTTGTATAAATTAAATTTTAGAATTCATTAAAATATAAAATAACTCATATGATGGACATAAAAAAAAATAGGAATTAGGGACTGCAGGATTTTGTTGCTTATAAAAAAATTATACATAAAATATTAATGAATATAAAGGTCAAAAAGTTCAAATACATGGTGGAATTAGTTAGAAAAATTTAATTGAATTTATTAGGGATAGAATAAGCAGGATATAATAAACAGGAAGTTAGAAGTAAAAGTCGGTTAAATTATTGAACGGTTTTTTAATTAAATTTCTTTTCAAGAGAAGCATGTCTTAGTTCTTGGAACTTTATATTTAAGTTCATTAATAAATATGCGCTTATTTTAAATATAACTTAAACCGACCAATCAGGAAGTCTATATACTCGAGGACGTTGGATGCATCGAAACCCATTTAGAACATTCTTCAAAATTCCTCTACGACATATGTGTGATAGGATCATGTAGTTCCTCGATCTTTAAGACCAGATAAATCACTGTGCGAGCCAGGTTCCCCTTATATGCTACTTAGGGGGAAAACACAGTTCTCCTTTCTATAGGATTTACTGAAGAAACGTAAGTTTCTCTTAGGGAATACATTTATAAAAAAAAACAAAGTGTGAGGAAAATATTTCATTATAGGATTCGGCTTTTAAAAAGAACCAAGGAACGCGTCAGCTGGGAAAAAGCAGGTTATTATTAATTAAATTAATAACAAGGGTGAAGACAAAGCTTTTAATATAATATAGAAGTATTAAAATAACGTAAAAAGAAGTTAAATAACAGTTAATATCGAATTTTTTTTGATTACCTGCATAGTAATTAAAAACCGTGTTAAAAAAAATTGTTAACCCACCTCAAATTGAAACATTTGTAAAATTTAAAAAATTTTCTCACAAATAAATAGACTCTTCTTATATGAGTTTTCTTTTCTAGAAGACAGTATGGGTACTTTTTGTACAACCAATATCTTAGTTAATAAAACAGTTAAGGTTCATTATATTCTTCAATTTCCGCTATTCTTTTAAGTATATTTGCCTGTATGTTTTTTTCTATCTTTGAATCCTTTTAAAATACTATGATTTTTTTACCTTTATTTAATAAATATCTTAATTATAAACTTTTGTTCCTTTCATTTTGTTTGTAATCTCACTTCACACATTCTCACCATATTGTTTAAATAACAACTTAACATTAAAAGATCTTTAGATATTCTGGATGTCTATATATCTTTATTATTACTACCGTTATTATCCTTATTACTTCTTTTGTGTATATTTTGTTGTAGAACAAGAAAAAAATCATATTAGGTACTTGATCTTGAAGTGTACAACAAAGGAACCCACATATACTGACATATTTAAGGAAAAATACACAAAACAAAAGAAATCTAAAGATACAATTTTGTCAGTTTCAGGTAAAAGAGAAGAGTTGAAATACTGTAAATAAAAAAAAAAAAATTAAAAATTACTTAACTGGTAACAATTAAAAAAAACTATTCAAGTATATTATATTTTATTAGTATTTGTCTGTATGGAAGATGTTTGTAAAGAGTTATTTCTTGTTAGTGTTGTGGAAAGGAGATTCTTTATTGTGGGCAATCGCAATGACAACTAAGTTCTAGTCAAGTATTGGTTTTATAACATTAATTTGTGAATTTTGAATATAGCTTAGGACCTTAGGTGATTGATTGATTTTTTTCGTGGATTAAAAATTAAAAATTACGAAGAGCTGTGGATAAAAAAAGTTGAATATACAAATTGGGCTAGTTGGAGATGACAAAAGCCAAGCCGAAGAATGGAAGATATTTAAAAACATTCTTTAAAAAATTTGAAGTAAATCTGCCGCAAAAAGTATAGTGTTTTTAACGGTTTTCATTGAACAAACTGGATTCGTAAGCGATGAGGAAAAATCAACCTATGTATAGTAGAAATTTTAAAATTTTGTTTTAACCAGTTTTAAATTATATTGTACCAAAATGTAAAGTTTGGATTAATTCAAAGGTTGTTACAAAATAAATGTTCGGATTGAGTTTATTTAGTAGAAACATTTGAATTTGCAGACTTGTTAACCCAAAGACTTCTTAAACGTTGTAATAGGATGACATGCTACTTTTAAATAGTAGTACGTGGCTTTCTTAGTTATTTAAATAGTATTTTGGTGTAGCTACAATGTATATAAAAATTAAAATAAATTGTAAGTTAAGACAATTAAATATCTAATATTCGCATATAATAAGAGTTATTTTTAAAGATTCCACGCACAACTAAACAGGAGATAGTTAAATAATTCCTAAAATTTCAAATTTTTTACCTTTATGTTAATTCGAGCCGGCACATTCTTGAGCTGGCATACTTCTTGAAACCCTATCCTATGCTTCCGATTCTTATAGATGAAACGGTACCTTCGAATTGAATTTCAATACTCTAACCATCAGCCTATTGCTAGGCTCAGCTAATGAGATGCATTATTGAAAAAGTGCTTCTAGAATCTGTTAAAAATTCTTCAAACCCTATTCTATGCTTCCCATTCTAATAGATTACCCTGAAATTCACCAGAGAAAATCAGTATTTGTATTTTTCTTAAAAATATATTCCTTGTGTACTGGTACCAATATATTAAATTTTATATCTTTATTTATTTTTTAAAAAGTTTTGTTTATTTTTTTGGAAAATAAAATGAGAGCTTAATTGGTTGTATGTCAATGGAATGTGAAAAAAAAAATAAAATAAAAATTTTAACAATTTAAAAAAAATAGGAAAATATGTTTTTCAAAGTAATAAATTAAAAAAAAAAAAGTAAAACACATAGGTTTGTGTTCTATTTGGTAATATGATGTTCATATTATTTTCTTTACACATCATAAATGTACGGAAATAACACAGGAAAAGGATTCAAACACAACACAACACAGACACAATTCAAACAACAATAAAAAAAACGTATTGCAAATATTTTCCTTAGAAAACAATTTGTTTTAATTTTAATTTTTATTATTATTGTGTAATAATTGAGTATGTGTAATAAAATAAATAAATAAAAAAAAAGTTTTTTTTAAATGTTGTTTTTTGTAGCAATTAAAAAAAATTTATTTATTTTTTTAAAAAGAAATTAATGTCACAAGAAAATTGTACTTTGTAATACAATATTATTATAAACCAGCTTGTACCGTTAGTCCAAGAATAGTTGTTGTATAAGAAATTAAGTACCATTGCATTCAAGTAGTCCATGGTAGTACACTTTAAATAAGATAGCATCCAGTACACAGTTCTTCAGTAGCACCGATTTCTTCAACTACATATTAAAAATGCGTCAAGACCATTTGTGGTTCATGAACATAAGTGCTTCAAGTACACTAATTCTTCCAACTTAACAGGAAAGCTTCAGCTAAGTTAATGTATCAATAGGTTCGTGAAAGTCTGTAATCTTCACACTTATATAATAGTTATTCAAAAGATTAAAATTAAGTTTCATGTACTATCACGGTACCATTCGAGGAACGAATTGCCTTATACATAGTTTTTTGAATTGTAGGCTTGGGAGCTAATGCTAAGGAAATTAGAAGAAAAATAGGATAGAAGAGGATATTTAGGTGGTAAGTTTGAAACGAACTTAGGTTCTTTTTAAAACGTTTCAAATTATATTTTGTTATATTTTTATGAGAGGGAAACACATTGGATGGAAGTATATTCCATATTCTATAAGTTTCCATTATCAGTATTTAGCCACCTATGAGCACGCTAATGCAATTTTTAAAAATCTTAAAACTCATATCTCTTAAAGACCTCTGCTCAACCCTAAATTTTTAAATTTTTTGATATTCATTTAGATAGCCAAGTTGATTTCAATTTTAAGGACTGTTTTTATACAAATCTGAAGACACTTACATGCTTTTAAACAATGAAATATCTTTTACGCTTTACACCCCTGTCTAAACATTTTTTCCTGTAAACCACATTTTATTCGGAAATTTTTTTTCACACTGTTTTCAAAGAATAAATTCAAAATCTCTGAACTCATTCTAATCGAAAATCCTTTAATATCCTTAAATAGAATTGATCAACCTATATATGTTTCCGCGCGGAAATTATAATTCTAAGAAAACACGATTTTTAGCTGAAATTTTATTGCAATAAAGATCAGAAAAATTTTAATTTGAAACTACACAGGACATAAAAAATATAATTTATGTTAAATAATTTAGATACAAAATACAAAATGCTTACGTTTTAATCGTATTATAATATTAAACTATTTTCCAATTTTCCAATTATTTGTTTTTTAGTAAGCGTTTTCATTTTAGCTTCGTAAAATTTTTCGTTTCTCTTATATGTAAAAAAATGAATAATACAATTTCCGTACTATTTTTACCACCATATAAAGTTTCTGAGTCACACCAAACTATATTATAATGAAAAAAAAATGCTATTTTTTGTTGTTGTATATCTTTTCCTTTTCTTGTATATTACATTTATTTTTTATTCTTCACATTTGATTGTATTTCAATATATATGTATGTTGCAAAAAAAACTACAACAGGATTTTCAATTTTGTCACGTGTACGCCTCATTGCGACACGTAATCATTGTATATATTGTCGGTTTTGGTCCTTTACTTTTTTTTTTGGTGTAAAAATTTTCATTTATTTATTTGGTGGTTTTTTTTTATGAAGTGTTGTTTTTTATTCTATATATGTATTTTAATTCAAAGGACTTTCAAGGATTGTGCACTCCAAGCGTGAAATTTAGAAGGAAATATTAAATTAGGAAAAAACCAAAAAAAATTTTATTCGATCAAGTGAATTGTTCCAAAGTTTTGAAATTAAATTTAAAAGTATAAATTTCAGTCTAAAATTGAATCCTGGGAGGGAAGCTGATAGTAAAACTTCATTAAAACTATTTGTATGGTATATTATTGGAATCAATTTGAAAACTTTTAAAATACTCTTTTTGAGGATATACCGTTATATGAGGAATCAAATTTTTAGAAAAAAGTTAAATAATCTTATTTTGATTGGAGGGTTATTCTTTAGGAATTATTTATGAAACTTAATACTTTGGTAATCAAAAGTTAAAGTCCTGTTGTAATTTACTGCAACTTGTGCTTTAGAATCCTTTAAAATTCAGAGAAAATGAAAGTTTTGGAAAGCATAAAATCTAATGCAATTTATAACTTTGGGGAATGACTTTCGAGTATTATTCTAAAATTAGTTATGCGATTTCAATTTCGATGGCTCTTCATTATTGGAATTTGATACAGTAGATGAATTATTTATTTTTAATTCCAAAATTTATCTGCAACGTATTCATCTGTATTACAGATTGACTTTCAGATGACTTTGTGGATGCGGTGATTGAACTAGATAATGTAAATAATCTCTTGAATTGGAGCTTATTCAAAGAGGACTCTTAGAGTGATATAACGGAATATCCTCAACCCTTCTTTTAACAAAACTAATAAAAGTTGACCCAAAGTTGATGTTTCTTTAAATACAACAATAAAACTGTGTTTATTATCTTCACAAAATCAAACAATTTTTATTCACCATAAAAAACTGAGAATATTTTATTAAAAAATTAAATTCTTCGATTCTAATAAAGTGCCACAAAAACTATATTGGTAACTTTTAATATTCAAATCTCGAGTTTGATATTAAATTTTTTTTTTAGAAAATATATCTTTTAAAGTATAAAATGTAAAATTAAAATTTTATTTTTGATAATAATAAATGAAAATCTCTTGTCAATTGATAATAAATAATTTAGATTTTCGGGAAAAAATAAAAAAAAAACCTGTAAAATTACTTGAGAAAAATTTTATTAATGTCCTTCGAATCCAATTCTTCATTGAAATTCAAAAATCCATTAAAATAAAAACCAAAATTTCTTTTAAAATTAATAAAATATTCATTAATCCAATAAAATAGTAATAATACTGAAGTATATTATGTACAGTTTTTTAAAAGCAACGCAATTTAAAAATATTCTGTACTTACCAGTTTAGTGGAAGTTATTTAAGGAATTAAAGAACATTGGGAGTAACTTTTACTGTCAACCTTTATTACAAATTTTAATTTGTGTTAAGTCCTTGGAGAATTAAAGAAAATGGTTGTAATAGGAAATTTTAGTTTTATTTCTTTGATTGTAAAAAACGATGATATAAAGTGGAAGTTGTGTTTTTATAAAAGTATAAAAAGTTTTGTATATCTCTAGGGGCAGTCTTTAAAAATCCTTTCACACAAAATGATAGCCTTATTTGTTATTTAAAAAGCAATGAAAATCTTTGAATACTTGAAATTTATTTATAATATTTATTTGAATCTGGTATTTGGTATTATATGGTTATGCTCATTCCATACATCCCATTCTACGACTACTTTCACAGATTTAATCAAACTAGTTAAAGCTAATTACAGATTGCAATACTCTTCGGACCTCTCAATTTGAAGATCAATCAGTAGAACTGTTATAGATACTCCCCCAATTTCTAAGCATAATATGTATGTCAACCTGTAAATAATTCCCAATTTAAAGATCCTGGGATCCCTATTATTAATAAAAGTAAATCCCCATTTGATAATCTTGTGTCTATACTAATTTTTAAATTTAATTTTTCCTCTTTACTGAATTAAATCCAATTTTGTCTTTAATCTAGTCTTTTACCACCTAATATTTTCTACCCCCTTCTTTCTCAATATATTTTAATTCTCTTTGTATACCATTTAACTGTAAGTTTATAAAAAGCAAGAAGAAAATTCGATTTTCTTTTGGTCCTATTAGGTACTGACATATTCATTTAAGATAATAAACTAAAAAAGGATTTATTTTCCTTTAACCAATATTCCTGATAAATAATTTTATGTATCTTTCAGATACATTTTGTTTTAATATGCCGTACATAATCTAATTTAAATGATATTTTGAGGTAAAAAAGAAAGCAACAGAAAAAAGAAAGAGATGGCAAAAAAAATATTTTAAATATTATCACAAAATTTTTATATTTTTAAATATTAGCAGGCCTTAAGATAGAAAGATAGAAGCCCTGTACTGTAAAAGTTTCTTAATATTGAAAGCATTGAAGCCGTTTGAAATATAAGACTGCTTTTTTTTCATTTTATAATTCGCCTCTGGAGACTCGGAAATATTTAAAGGCTGAAGCAAATTCAAAGAATACAATGATTTAAATAGTATTTTTTGTCTGTGAGAGTGTCCTTCGAAACAAACCTTTTAGTAAAGTAAATCAAATATTTCCTAATTAGTATAAGAATCTAACACCTAAATATGTTCCACCTCCTAGGTGAAAATATTGGATTAAAAATTTGTAAAATGGAACACAGACCTCGAAATACTTAGAGAAAGAAGTAATAAATTTAGAAGAAGAAGCATAGACAGAAGTATTTATTTATTTATTTGGTGCCAGGGGAATATGAATGGACCAGGTAGTTCGAGCAGCTGTTTCCAATTTGAATCAATATTAGATATGATCTGACCAGCATCTGAACCCCAGACTTTTCGTTTTGAAAGGCTGATGTCCTATCAACTCCATCATCTTTGAAACTATGGCATCAAAATTTCTAGGCAAAATGTATAGGGTAGCCAAAGTTTATAGGTTGCATAGATTCTTATTAGTTATCTGCAATCTCGTGTAGGAATCAATTGAATTGACTAAAACTTAAAAAAAGAAATACAAAATTAATATAAAAATTAGAAAAAGGTGACAATCAAGGTCAGTCCATTATCAATTTAACACAAAAAAAAAAAGAAAAATTAAACCAATTTCCAGAAATGAAAATTCAGAAAAAAAGCCTTTATTTTTTAGTTCCATTATTTTTTTCAAAAAAATTTAATCTTGTTTTTTTTTTCCTTTCTTTCTTTATTCAAAATGTTTTTTAACACCTTTACAAAAATAAATAGGATTTCAAAAAAAAAAAAAATTAAAATGGAAAATTATAAGAAAATGAGTTTTGTTTAGGCTCATTTAAGGTTTAGGTTAGTACCTAAGTATTATATTTTTTTAATAGTAAAGAAAAAAAATTACCCGGAAAATGAAGAATGAAATTTAAAAAATAGGAAAAAAAATCAAAGGTTATAGATATTTTTGATTTACAGTTATTGTTAAAAAATGATTCCAATGTACCAGAACCAAGTTGACTATGACAAAGAAGGTCATAGTCTGAAATGTGATATAATGGTAAAAAAATGTATCAATCGAATATTAAATTTATAAATATTTTTTAGGAAGGACATCAAGAACATTATAGAATTAATTGGTTGACGTACTGTACTCCTGCTTATCATTAAGAAAACATTGGTCCCTCTTTCTCCATAGAAAAACTTGCGAGACTTCTTGGAGTAATGCTTCAAAATACCCCTAGGACATTTTTTATTTAGAAACTCAAAGTTTGATATTTTCCAGGCTTTTCAGTAGGAACCAGCTTCGTACTTCTCCTTCTCAATTAAACTGTGAATTTAAGAGTTGAAGAATAGTATAGAGTTATATGCATTCCATTAACTTTAGAAATCAATCTCATCTTTTTTAAATCCAATTTATTACTACATCCATTTCTTATTTTCTAGTTAAATAGGCTCATTGTTATAAGATTACCTGCAGTAGAATGAGTCTGACAAAAAGAAATATACACTTTCTTTTAAAGGGAGCATTATTTTTGAACAGATTTTTTTAATGGTCGATTTATTAATGTGATTTTAAAATTCGATTTAAAGGGAATAAAAATTGGAAAATCGGATTTAAAAAAAAAAAATAAAATCTTTTGTATAAAGTATTAAATGTAAAAAAAGAGTGTTAAAATCTTTTAAAATCTTATTTAAAAAAAAAATTCTTTTAACTATTTCTAATTTTTTTAATTCAATGGAATAAATCGTCTAAATATAGCCCTTTTGAACTTATTATAATGCTTCACTTCTGTTATTTGGGTAAAAAAATTTGGAACTATTTTTGGACGTCCTTTATTTCTTTTCGATTTCAATTTATCTTTAAAAATTAAAAATTTGAAGTTGAGTACCTACTTTTTATATTTTTATTAAGCTTAACAGGAATATTCATCGTAATGTTCCACAGGTCTTGAATTATAAGTCCATTATTATGCATTATCTTCCAAAAATCAATTAAAACGGGTGAAGGAAGATCCAAAAAATAATAGACCCAATATGCATTGAATAATAGACTCAACAAACATACAATAATAGACTCAATATTTTAAGAATTTTGCAATCCGGAACGTGCAGTTGCTGTTTTAAATTAAATTTGATGATCCAACTCACAAACCTTTTCTGTATTTTTTTATATACCTAAAGGATTTCATGATAGAATTTTTAAATGTTTTCTGGGATAAGTGCTGAGTCTAGTCTGATCCCACTGTGGATTCTTACAAACTCAACAAAGGATATCTGCTTTGATTCCTGTAGGTTCTCAATCTCAATGATTTTAATAAGAAATTTACCCTATACTTTGAATTCATGAATCCCTTAAAATATATTTACTTAGAAATCTTACTTATTGTTTTACATTTTAAAAATCCAATTAGATCTGTCAGACTAACTAGGAATCCATTATTTTTAAATGAGATGTATTAAAAATTATATTATAAAAAATTTAACTGAAGTTAAGACTTTAAAATATAAATTTCAATTCCTGGGATATAATAGGATCCGATTAAGAATTTTTAATAAAAGTTCACAATTAGCTATTACATATTTTATTATTAATGATAAAAATTTAGTCCTTTTTGCCAATTCAGATTGTTCCTTTTATCTTTGATTTGAAATCCGCAATTTATTTTTATGTTTTCAAGGGTCGATAGGAATCGTCAATAGACGTTGTAAAGGAGCAGCACGAAAACACTGTAACCGTGTAGATACAAAAATCCTATTGGATGCAAAAATTTCTTCGGAAGATCTTTAATACGATTATACTACTTAGGCGAACTGCTTTTATTTTGGTTTGTTATAGTTTCAATAAATAGGATTCCTTAAATCAAGCATCCACAGCTGGTTTTCCTATCCTCCTTTGCTTTAAAATTACATTTGTATCCAAATATGAATTATTATTTACCAAAACGATCCAAAGGGTTTTCAGTCTTTTTTTTACCAGTTAAGGTACTTACATTTTACACTATAGCTTATCACTGAGAACTGTTTCCTTATACTTTCATCAGATCAGTAAGAAGGGGAGGGAAAATTTTATTACCAATTTAATTTATTGGAACTCCTTCTAATATCGTCAGCTCTGCTGACCGAAAGTACCCGATTTTATACTCTAAATTATCACTAAGAACAGGTGCCTTTATAAATTTGGTAAGAAGGGGTTGGAAAATACTAACAAAACAACATAATCTCCAACTTCAAACTTTTTTTTTTTACAAAATAAAGGTCCTGTCAATACTAAATCAATATTGAAGATATTCATTTTACTTGAAAATTTATTTTATAATCTTTTTTACTTGACCCAACCAATTTTACCATTTAATTTATTTTATTTTTTTACCTTAATTACTTTGGTTCTTAATTCTTTCTTAATCCTGTACTTTAGTTTGTTGTGCTTTTAAGGAAAAACACAAGGTAAAACAGAGAGAAGAAGACACATAAAGCAAAAGAAGCAGAAGAAGACTTTCCATTTAACAGATATATATAAGACTGCAAATTGAAATGTAATCCTGTTGTACATCAAAAGACTTAATTATAAAATGTAGAGACATGAAATAAGACCCAAATAAATAATAATATTGTATATTATAATATATAGTACCTATAAGAATATATTATAAGAGCTGCTGCTGGATGAGATGCTTTTTTTCCAATATAATAATGAAAATGAAAATTCTTAATTCATTCTTATCTTTTTATCTCACAATTTTCATGTAAGAATTAAATGAAATGTATATTTATTGAATTAAAATCTTAAGATAAATACCATTAAATATTTCAAAATATACACGAATCTAATGTATCTATAGATATATATTTAATTTTTATTTTCATGTTACGTTTTGAAGCATCACCCCTACCCTTAGAACTAATTCTTGTGAATTTTTTGATGTATAAGAAGCAATCAAATAGGATTTTCATCATCTTTTTAAGGAAAAACCGTTTATTTTTCCGCTTAAATATAATCTAATTGAAAATTAAGGTGAAAATATCTAAAAAAAAAAGTATCTTTCAGATACTTCTTAAAATATTCATCATTCAAATAAAAAAAATACAAAATACCACAAATTAATTTATTTTATAACCTACCTTCGGTTTTTTGAAGAGGTGATTTACCTGAGGAGAAATACCTAAGACCGGGTTCTCAAGAGAATGGGATATTTTATATTATAAATATGTTTTTTTGAAATAAAAATATGAAAATTATTCCCCCATCTTTTGGGACATGAAACATGAATTAATTAAAAAAACCGATGAAAGAAAAGGTCCTCTATACGCCTGACCAACTTTTATTTTAGCTATGAATAAATATTGAGGCCTATTATTATTTTAAAAAATTAATTCACATTTCTTCTTGATTTATATTTGAATATTTTTTATGCTCCAGAAATTAATATAGAAACAACCCCTAAAGTGATTTTATACTTCAAATATTGTTAAACCTAATTTTGTATATTTATTTTTTCTGGTTTTAATTAATTTATTTAGAGCTCCTCTGGTTAGTGATAATTGGTATATCAATTGTATATAAATAAATTTAATTAAAATAATTAAATTAGATTTTTTTTTTTTAAATAAATATGCTAAATGGTAGGTTGTACTAAATCTGATCCTAATTTGAATATTTTTGTGATGTTTGGTGAGTTTTAAAAGAAAAGATGTATTTTGCAATATTTGGTGAATTTTAGGGTTTATTAATTTTACCAGGGAGCTGAAACACCCTGTTTGTGATTTAAAATATCGGGTGGTATATTATGATATAATTTATATTTTTTATTAGGAATGATCTGACCAGGGCATAAATCCGGGATCTTTCGTTTGAAAATGGACGTCCTAGCCACTGTACCATAGTTCGGATAATTTTGAGAAGAAATTTTTGTTTACATAATGTTGAAGAATTGAAATAATAAAAGATTTGATTGGGTTTCAATCTAGCAGCTCTGGTCAATCCTAAATTCTGAAATATTTATATTATTTGGGAATTCTAAGAGACTTAACCAAGACTGGATATCATTGTTATCAATCGAAATAATATATCAGTTGGTACTTAATATGTATGATTTTTAGGAAGGATTCGTTGGAAAGAGTATTATTATAAATTATGAATTAATAAATTTATTATTATATTTAAGTAAGAACAACTTTGATGTTTTCCAAGCGGATCTTTATGGTATTAAAAAAGTGTTGAAATTGTTTTTATAACATCTTACTCTTAAGATCACTATGAGATTCCAATTCGAACATAGCAAAATATGAAAAAAATACAAAAATCTAATATTGTAATTAAATAAAATGGTCATCCTATTTTATTTATATACATCCTTATTTGATTTGATATCCTTGCTTGGTTTATTATAATTTTTCAAAGTTATCAAATCCATATTGTATTTAATAAATCAATCAGGAGTCTTAAATATTTAAAAACAATATTTTAATTCCCAGAATAAATTACCTTGATCCTTTCACTAAATTTTATGGATCTTGATGAATATATTATTATTTGCATGCTTACCCTGTAATGTACCTACAGCAGAGTTCTCTTTTTAATTTTTTATTTAGATTCTACTGTAGACCGTTTTCATGCATAAGTGATCTAAAGGTAAATCTGACTACCAACTAAATTAAACAATTTTATTAAAACACTTCAGGTATGCGATAATGTAGGGTAGTGTGGTACCTAAATTATTATTTTAGTACCTCTACTATTTTTGGGTTTAATAATTAACTTACAGTAATAAACTAAATTATACCTAGAAGATTTTTAACGAAAAACATACAAAAACTTATGCATATTTACCTCTAATTTTTCGAGACATCTGCAGATATTTTTTTTTTAAAGTACAGGTAAAATGACTGTAATGAAATAAAAGGAATTCAATAATATTTCAAACATGCATAAAAATTCCCTCGTAATGTCCCTTTCTTAATGTCCTTTTTTCTCTAATGACATATGAAATATTTAGATCCTTTTAAAATCAGTAGTACACGCGCCGGCCGTCTTTGATGGTGTGATTTATGTTTACGTTCGGTTCGGGCTTAAAAACTTTATTATTTAAGCGTTCGCATTCGGTTAATCATTGATTAAATCAATTAATAAATTTGTATTTTAATTTTTTTTATCTATTTTTAAGAGATCTTTACTAATCGCATATCATTTTAAAATTAGAATTAAATTTCTAACCTTTTTCAATAAAAATAGTTAAATATTTGTAAGTGTATTAGTTTATTGTGACAGTTCTAATCAATCTAATTGCATTTGTGTCTGCCTGTGTACTGAAATTTAAGGATATTCAAGGATTATCTATTAAGTTGCATTTAAACAGAACCTAAAAACTTATTTTTCGCGATCGTGTTGATGAATTAATCGAGTAATAAAATTGGTTGAATCTATTTTAATGAATTTTTAAATTTATTGTTAAGAGATCGTTAGTAATCACTTATTATTTTCATTTTATATTTTAAATTCATAATATTTTCAATAAAAAATAGCAAACGTTTGTGAGTGGATTAGTTTATTGTGACAGTCAATCTGACTGGATATTTTTTGTATTAGAACTGGAAATAAAAGGATATTCTAGGATTACTGTATTGCGTCTAAGCAGAACTAGCACAATTTAAATAAATAGAAGCTGTATAATATTATTTGATAAGTTAAAATTCCAATGATATGTGAGTATATTTTACAATAATTAAATGTGTTATAGGAACAAGGGATTTAAAGGTTAGGATTCTCTTACGTTCCGTACATTTTTAATCAGCTGGCATCATAGTCATATTGGACAACTGGAATTAATCTAATTAGAACTTTTACCTAAAGGTGTTGATTACAAATAACTTTTTGACAGATGAAGTATTTTAGGTTATGGGTTTGGATTGTATATTATGTATGAACATAGATTTCATTTTTAAATGATTAATTTCAGTTTTAAATACAGTACTTTTATTATAAATGTAAAATATTTTCAAAACTATAATCAAAAGTTGCTGTAAAGATCTATGAAGCATTTTTATCAAAAATTAATTTTAAAAATTTGTTTAAAATGTGTCAAAATACATTGGGCGTTTATATTATCCGATGGCACATTAAAATTACCCAATTGTAAAAATTTATAAAATTCTTTCTAGTTTCTATGATGGGAACAAATCATGGTTATCCCTATGTAGTTCCCATACATAATAATAATTTACAAGTACAAAGAGAAGTTACTTAACATTATTTCATTTAATTTTCCTCCTTTTAATATTGAAATACTTAACAAATTTAATATGCAGGAACTTAAAGGTTATTCTAAAAATTAGAGAACTGGTAAATTTTTTTCAATTATCGAAAATGTCAATTTTCAAAAAAAAAAACGAAATTCAAAGGCTTCAAATCAATTAAAAAAATGAATTGAATTACAGAAAAAACAATACTATGAATAAATTTTTTGACCTCTTGTCAAGTACAATTGTCCTGTATTAAATAACGCCCACAATCAAATTTATTTTAATTTGTATTTACTATAAAAAAAATAACCCTTTAATAGAATAAAAAGGTTAATTTTACTTATCATTATCCTTTTATTAGAACTGTTTAAAAATTTAGAGTGACCAGCTATCTCTTTTGTTTTTAAAATTTATGTAGCATGATGACCATTTAGAAGTTTTTGGGGTTTTAATTTACTGAGAGATTAACCATATTTAAACCCTTGACTCTAAAGCTATTTTTCGTTTAAGGTTCGGATCCGGGTTCTATGCTTTATTTTATTACTTAATTTTCTTATAAGCTTTTATTAGAGTAAGTATCCGATATTTTTTAATTAGTCAAAGTATTTTGCGAATAAATTATTTATTGGGACACTTACTGTATTTTATAAACCAAGTGTAAAAAAATATTTCATCGCCTGTTTTTGATTTTGATAGCTGTCAATACTAACCAAGTTTTATAAAGTATGAACTGGATTTTTTTAAAACATGTTTACTTCATATGTAGCATTCATTTAATATAAACCTACATTGGCTTAAAGTTTATCCTTTATTAGCTAATTTTTTAATTGTCAACCACTAAGTCTGTCCCCATCGAAGGGCTTAGAAAGGTTTGCTAGAATGGTACAAGCTTGTGAGTCTAAATTTTTCCTGGTGGTGAAGACTGTGGAAATAAAATATTCGTAGCATTATAACTAATATCTATATATTGAATTAGTACCTAGTTATTAAATTAAAAAAATTCTATAACAATTACTTACAATGGTCACCTTTATATGTTTTACTACCACCTATACATTTTAATTCAAATTAGTACAAAAAAACTTAAATGTTACCAAAGGATCAAAAGTGACTTTTATTTCAAAAAAAACTTATAAAAGAAAATTTTTTAGAAATTTTCAAAGACTAAGGTGATAAATAATTCACTTTAAATAGAAACAAAATAACAACCCATTAAAAAGGGTTTACTCTTTTTTCTATAAAGGGATACACTTTAGTCGTTTACAATAATAACATACATATTATATACCTATATAACCAATTTTCACTTTACGACATGAAAATAATTCCTAGAAATTGTTTTTTTTTTAAAAAAAAAATTACTCTTGATCATTTTTCCTTAATTTTACTGTTATATAAAATAATTTTCCTTTTAAAAAAGTTGTCAATAAACCATCATTGTCCTTGAATACAATTTAATCTTCCTTCCTTACGTACAATTTTGTATACAAAGGAGTATTGAAACATAAAATAAGTAGTACACAGAATTGATTAAGGTGTTAAATTGTTACTTCCTCTTAGTAAGGAAAAAGGTGGGTATGAATTAATAATGATTCTTTTAAAAAGGATATTATCAGGATATCAATTTGATATTCAAACTTTAATCTTTAATCCTTATCAGTTATATTTTTTTTTTGTTCTATGACTTTTTTAATTTCTGACAAATTGTTTTAATTGTATGGATTATAATTTTTTTTTATGATTGTTGTTGTTTTTTAATTCAATTATTTAATTATGATCTAAGAAAGGATAAAAAAAGGACAAAAATGAAAGAAATATAATTTTTTTTTTTATTCAAAGGATAATTGATTAATTTATTAAGAATGAATTAATAAAATTATTATAAGATAATAAGTTTAGTATTTAATAGTTTTATTAGTAATTTTTTATTTAAATTAATCGTTTTAATGTTGAACTTTATATCCTTCGATAATTTGGGGTGGATAACTAAATGCCCGATTAGTTTTTAATGGGTTGACTGGTGTGTTTTTGACAATCGCATT
The DNA here is from genome assembly GCA_963082915.1 of Dolichopus griseipennis. NCBI lineage: Eukaryota > Metazoa > Arthropoda > Insecta > Diptera > Dolichopodidae > Dolichopus > Dolichopus griseipennis. The sequence continues at coordinate 7,617,043 of OY720444.1, forward strand.
ATGTTTTTCGCCCACAAATATTGATCTGTGTAAAAGATAAAAAATAAAAGATATTTTAATAATTATTAAAAAGTTATTTCATTTAATATAAATGATTTAATTTAATTAATTTTCAAAAATTTTTTTGTTAGTTTTAATATATTTAAAATGATTAAGTGATTAAATTTTGTTAAAATATTAAAAATACTACGAAAAAAATAGAAGACACTTGATAAAGTACCCTAATGACAAAGCAAAAATTGTGCTAAAATAAAAACTACTCTAAAAATCCAAAGACTGGGCTGTCCATAAAAAATTCGCGTCGAGCAGTTGCGGCAGAAGTAGCTAAAGCCAACCTACCTTTTGAGTTTATAAAAATCGACACTCAAAAATTAAAACAATAGAAGAGGCAATTTGAAGACATATGCATCCACGTCGAGGAAAATTGAAAAATTGATTTATAAAGGATAAAACATAAATTTTCCAATAAGTAAAGTAATTAATTCAGTATGCCGTTAAAGGTCTTCCCTTCTAGCTGATCTATATTTATTTTAAAATTCTGGAAAAAGTTAATTATAATATACAATTGGTGTTTCTTCCCATTGGAAATAGGGATTAGAGAACTTCCTGGATTGCAAAATCAATATTTTATGCATTATAATTTAATTTATAAAAACGATCATAAGAACTAATCATTTTAGACTTTAATTTTTAAAAAAAATTAGCTTTCAAATTTTTCTTTTTGGAATTAGGACATAAAAAACAGATGTTCCCCTAAATTGATTCTTTGAAAAAGGTTAAAGGACTAATGAAAAGTTGTTATAGATATTATAACAACTTATAATTTTTTCCCCTATTTAATTGTTTCAAAATTCAACAATTTAATTTCCGTTTAGATTCACACCTTCAAATGCACTTCAATTATAATCACCCTTATTTATAATTATCCATTTCAATTCACACACACACACACACTCTTTTTACAAATATTTTGTTCCCCATTAATTTGATTTTCAAAATAATATTTTTTACAAAGTATATTTAAAAAGTTTTTAAGTACTTATATATTAAATTACGACAACTTATACTTATAGATACAAACAATGTCTCATTGAAAAAAGGAATCATTCATTAGGATATCAATAAGTAGTACTTTTTTTTTACCCCTTATAACAGTTTTTCTTTTTTTACAGCATTTACAGTTATATATTTGAAATTCAATATTCAATCAATATTTGTTGTTCATTTCATTTAATATCGTTTGCATTTAAAATGTAACTTCTTTATATATTTTATTTTTATATTTTATATGTATCATTTATAACGGAACTGAGTTGTATTTTTATACCCGTATGACTATATAGTCAAAGGGTATAATAAATTTGCCATTACGTTTGTGACGCAGAGAAGGAGGGGGGGTAGATATAGACTCAAGTGTATGGATCGGATCAGAATCGAAAAAAAAATCGATTTAGCTATGTATGTCCGTCCGTCCGTCCGTCCGTCTGTCCGTCTGTCCGTCCGTCCGTCCGTCCGTCCGTCCGCACGATAACTCAAAAACTAAAGGAGCTAGGATCTTGAAATTTTCGCAAATTCATTTTTTTTCAATAGCCGTCATCGCTATTTAAATCCAGCCATTTTGGTCCATGGGTTCGGGTGGCTGCCATACAACTTCTTTTTTTATATGAGTATTTCTCTGTACCTATTACAGCTACGTGTCTGAAATTTTGGCAAAGGTAGTTTAGTTTTATGGCCAAAGTTTCTGCAAAATTTGGTTGGTCTGTTGCAGTGAGTTCGAGTAGCTGCCATACAACTCCTTCTTTTATATGAGCATTACTCTATACCTATTAAAGCTGGGTGTCTGAAATTTTGCCAAAAATAGTTTAGTGTAATGGCCAAAGTTACTGCAAAATTTGGTTGGTCTACTGCAAAGGGTTCGAGTAGCTGCCATACAACTTCTTATTTTATATGAGCATTACTCTATACCTATTAAAGCTGGGTGTCTGAAATTTTGCCAAAAATAGTTTAGTTTAATGGCCAAAGTTACTGCAAAATTTGGTTGGTCTACTGCAAAGGGTTCGAGTAGCTGCCATACAATTCCTTCTTTTATATGAGCATTATATTTCACCTAATAAAGCTGGTATGTTTGAAATTTTGCCAAAAGTAATTAATGTTTGTAATAATAATGATATAATGTTTATAAAACGGTCATACGGGTATCCCAGAGTTGACACAGTCTACTCTACTACACTCTTCCTCGTTTTTTACTGTTATTTGTATATAATGTAATATGTATAACGGTAAAAACTTTCAAACAATTTATTAAAGTAATATTGAAAACGATGATAATATAGATCGTATATCCTGTTATTCGTTTTATTTTTTATCAAATTAACTTAATGTATTTCACTGTCATATTAAATTATCAGGTAATAACATACACACGGTGTATACATAATAGTAAGTAAATAAAATTAAAAATAAAAATACATTTTTTTTTTTCTTTAACGGGACTCTAAATGCTAAGTGTGTGTGTAGAGTATATATTTTCTTTCCAATCAAATTATTTATTTATTTGTTTTTAATTTCTCAGTTGTTGTTTTTTATTTTGGTGTCTTTGCACTTTTAAAATTGTATGTTTAAGTATTATGTTAAATGTTCTTTTGAATATTTTTTATTTTGGAATCTACTGTTTGTCTATCATTCGGTCGATTAATTTGGAGTGGAGAAGAGGCTAGTTATAATTATTTATAAAAATCGACAAATTTTGAGAGGAATGAGACTGGATATTTAGTAATAATGAAACCTAGATCAGATAAAACCTGGATCACTGCAACAAGCCGAATCGTAACAACTCCAATCTAGTATGAATATCGTATTGACTCCACAGAAAACACTTTGCGAAATCTTCTCAATTGACTTCCACGAAAAATTCTAAAAAAAATTGAAACAAATGGTAAAGATTTATTAATAAGGATTCCCAGGTTTGTTGACATGCTTCTAAGGAACGAATTGGGCAGGCTCCAAAGAATAATCCAATCCTATTTTCATTCAAAATTAATTTAATTATTTTAATTAGTAATAAGTAGCAAAGTACCTAATTATAATTCTATATCTTAATTATATATGAAATAACGGTATTTCCTCAAAAATTTGTTTCCTAGTGTAAAAGGGAATTTGAAGCAAAGGACTATGGTACTTTTTCGAAAAATACAGATACATATTATCCTAATATTTACACATTTTGCATTATTCATAAAATTAAAGCTCTCCTTTTCACATACCCTTTTACACGGCGACGCAAATTTGTGAGGAAATACCGTTATTTAAATACAAAAATGTGTAGTAACTGTGATAACGAAAAAATTTTTAACTTTTCTGTTATATTTTGTCTAGATTTTCTTCAATTTCAATTCTACAATTCTATAATTTTTTTTTTCGAATTTATTATCAATGAAAAGGTAAAAAATTTTATTTGACAGGATGCTTGAAATCTAGAAGATACAAAATAAGATAGTTGATATGTGCATGTTGAAATAATTTAGTTAATTTTTGTTTTATTTTTTTTTGTTTCAATTACAACTTTTTACATTACATATTATACTTAGTATGTATATTTAAAGTCAACATTGATGAAATTAGTATAAATAAATAAATATTTTATATTATGTATTTACTTACATTAAGTAGTAAATAATATACAAATACAATATATATTTAATTATTATATATTTTGTTGTTTTTTTTTTTTTTTTGATATTAAAAGTTTTGTAACATGAAACTTTGAAATATTTTGATATTAATTGAAAGTTTTTCAATTTTGTTTTTATTTTCCAGCATTAATATTAAATATTTTTCTTTTAATTGTAATTTAATTAAGAGAAAAATATATAACAATGTTTTATAAAATGTATATATTATCAGTTTGTTTGTTATTTTAATAAATAGAATTTAGTAGAAATTGGAATAATTACAAATTTAGTTTTTTTTCCAAAACCATGTTAATTATTAATGAGATGTGCATAATTTAGTACTGGCTAAGTAATATGAAACTGCTTTCAGTTTATTTTTAAAGTTAATTTTCGAAAATTTTTCAGTTCATACTATAAAATATTGCTTAGCAGATAAAATGGGTGAAAGAATTTTGATGATGACGACATGTATGGTATAAAATTGTATTTAAAATTAACAAAATTCCAAGAAGTCCTAAAATGGAAAAACTATGATGATTATTAGATTTTAAGGTAAAATTGTAATAAGACGAATTTCTGTTAAATATTAATTTAAATTTGGGGAAATGGACATATCTAAAGAAGTAAAAACAATGGAATATAATACACAGTACATATTTTTACGCCCCTCGTGAAAGTTTATCTCAAATTGACTGATTTTTCTAATGCTACGGAAGAGCTGTCTACTGTGTCAGGAGAGCGTTCCTTTTTTTTCACACGTTAACTTAACACTAGGAGCGAGTTCCTTTATACATAATATGTAGATTTAGTTAGAAGAGGAGATATTAAAGCGGAATTTGGGTGTAAATTGGAAATGAGGATATTCGTTTTGAGTTTTTGCAATTTGCAGTATGGAACTTTATTAACAGACGGAAACATTCTTCCATCTAATAAATGAGATTAAATCCACAGCCACTGAGTTTCCATTACCAGTTTTGGACCATCTTGAAATTTCTACAGCGTAGAAATAAGCATTTACTTCTCCTCTAGTGTTACGTTGAAATATAATTGACTTTAGTTCAATAGAGCAAGAGTCATTACTTACAAGATATCTATGAAGAAGATAAATCAATGCAATGTTTCTACGAAAGTTAAGTGGAATAAGTGTTACTTGTTCGACAGGGTCGCCTGTTAGGCGTTAGGCGTGCCGAAGGATTTCGTCGAGGTAATTTAAAGAAGTTTGGGATGCACCAACCCAAGTGTGTGAGTTGTAATCAATCTAAGGTCGAAATAGGCTTTAAAGATATTAGATAGTGCTTTATAACGGGACAGAAAATTAAAGTATTTGGCAGCTACCTTAGAGACATCAATAATATGATCATTCCACAGCATTTTATTATTTAGCTGCAAAACCAAAATGCTATTCATTTAAATATGGAATTACTTTAAAACCACTGGAACTATTAGAGACCTAACTAAAATACTGTTTTAAAAATTAATTCTTTAAAACTAGAAGTTATTTTAATAAAATTTTCTACGATTATTTTATTTGATGAATTTTTTATTAAACTTTTCTTCTTAGAATAATTTTCCATTATAAAATTGGAGTTTCTTAACTGTGGGAAGTCTATATAAGCAATTAAATAATTATATTTTTCTTCAAAAAACGATTTTAAAATTTATTTTTCCCAAAAAAAAAATTTATTTTTAAAATAACTTTTATAGAGTTTTCAAAAGTTTTTCTTTTAAAATATTTTTTGTTTTCTGTTTTTGTTTTTTTGGAAAATTTTTCACTACCGTTAATTAAAAGCAAAAAAAAATAAAACGAAGTTTTTTTTCATTGAAAACTTTTGTTAATTTAATCATCCCCGTAAAATATGCAAAATGAATAATCATAATTTAAATTAGTGTATGCGAAGTTCATTCGTCATAATCAAACCTTAAAACCTTTTAATAAAATTTAAATATAGAACTTTACGATTAAAATGGTGAAAATTTAGGGGAAAAATGTTAAGGTGGGCTAAAAGGTGTTAAGTGCGTTTTTTTTTTTTAATTAAATTGAATACCTTGCAGGTATAGGTAAATTTGACTGGATATTCTTTGTACTTTTTTTTTTGATGTTGCAAAGTTAAAATTACAGGCAAAGTCTATCTTGGAGGAAAAAGTTTATTTTAATCTGCAAATCTAATATACCGTTATAATTTAAATATAATTATTTGATGTACTTTAACTTTGTTTTTCAGAACGTTATTTTTGGGGGGTTTCCATTACTGCAAATTCATTAGGTACTTATATAACATGTAAATCCCTGGTTATATATTAACCTCTTACAACTCAAATTTTTAAAATGCATATGTACAGTTTTGTATAAATTATGCCGAACTAATTAGGTGCCAGTTAAGATGATCTATTAAAATATATTGGATAGTAGACTACCTATTTATAATGTCTTTTTAATATTGAATAAAGACTTTTAGCACGCAGTTGTTACAATTTATATTATTCCCCAATTACAAGCGTTCAATATGCTTTAAAATAGTTAATAATTAGAATGGGTTGTAAAAAGCTCAAATTCCGATTAAACTAATCACTCAACTGAGATTTCGGCGAATATGAGTCTACGCATTATTTGGGCTAATGAAATGCGCTCCCAGGTTGAACAGACTTAAATGTTAGTGTACTTATCACTTGAACAGACTGAAAAATTGAGTGGTGTGCTGAGTTGAGCTAACCATATGAGTCCGCTCATTTATAACCCTGAAAATTTGTAATTAGAGGAATAAATGAAGAACCTGAAAAGAGGGATTTTTTGAAGAGTTTTATAAAAAGAATTTATTTGAAACTTGTTTTTAGGGAAGGTGGAGGAAAACTCTAGAAATTCTTTCAGATGATCTCCTAGAACAAAGTTCCTCTGAATATTACTGAAAGACCATTAACTATAATTAACTAATCTGATATTAAAACTAAATCCAAGAATTAAGTTCATGACACAAATTTTCAATAAATTCTCAGGATAGAAACTTTAAGAGGAGTGACCAACTTGCTTGAATTACTATACCTAGGCTTGATTAAATTAGAATAAGCTAAGTACTGACAAACTGCAATTAATAAATTTCCAATTACACTGTTTAAAACTTTTTGTCTCACACTGTTCTTACACATTTCAAAATAAACATTCATATTTATTTTTTTGGGGCTGGAATTTTAATCCTTGTTTGGATATTTTTTACTTTTCATTTTTGTTTTTTGTATATTTGTAAAACAATTTAAAATTCAAATTTTAAAAATGTCTGCTATATGAATATGTTAACTGGATTGCATCGCATTCTAAAATGATGCCAAAAATGGAAAAACAAAAAATTGCGCAAATCGTTGAGGGGGAAAAAAGACTTAAAAAAAAAATGAAAATCTGTGAATGTATGATACCGCATGGAAAAATTAAAAATACTAAAACATATTACAGCATTCAGAGGTGAACAATTAATTAAGATTTTTTTATGCAAAAAAGAAAAAAAGAAAAAAAAAATTCAAAAAGAGACAAAAAATAGAAAAAAATTTTGATGTATGTTTTGGTTTTTATACTCCACTAACCAATACTCCAGTAATTGTAATATAAGGATTTTTTAACTCCGCAGTAATTGTAATAGATATAAAAGTTAACTTCTATACAGAGATTTGCTGAAAAAATTATTTAAATCCTTGAGACTTTGGTTTTTTTGAATTGGGATGATATTTTGATTTTCAATTTGTTAACTGTTAAGTAAACGTAGAATTTGAATATTAATTAAAAAGTCCTTAAAATTGAATAAAATTACAAAATCGTATCAAATTTTTGTATTAATTGTTTTAAATAATCTTTAGCAAATTTTTAAAGGGGAGCTGATTTCCTCGTAAAATAATTTGATTTGAAATGCGAGAACAATCCAGGATAGAGAAGGGGTTAAAGATGTATTATTACGTTGATAGAATAAATGAGTTAGAAGTAAATATATGTAGTACTTATAATATGTTGTTTGGAGATAAAGTAATGCGAAGGAAACTAAGTGTCTAAACTATGAGAATTTATTGCAATTCCTATGACAGTATTGGCATTACCATATAAGGAAGTTCATAATGTATTTATTTTATGTTAATCTTATTCCTAATTGATTCTTTTCTCCCTTTCTTTGTTTTTAGCACAATTTCAAAAATTTTTGAAATAATGGGCTTTATTAGCTTAACTCTGTCCATCCGTTTGCCTATACGTCTGTCCCTATATTTACAAACCCTTTCACACCATTTGAAAGAGAAAGACAAATTTATAACTACGGGTAGGTATTTTAATAATATTAGTTTCATGGAAGAACTTTTTTCTGTAGCTCCAACTGTTATGGAGCTACACCACCCAAAGTTGAAAAAAGCCCTATATTTAAATTGTTTTCTAATAAGAGTTCTATTAAGATTATGTTCAATTTGAAAACGCTAAAGGACAGCTGTTTTCATAAACTTAGCACAAATATATCGCTTAAATGTATCAAGTTGCCATATGGTACTAAAATAACGGTTATACACAAATTAATCTTTGTAAAATTTTTGGCCTGTCATATTATGCTGAAGCAAGAGACTTTAAATTTTGGGAGAAGTTAGATCATCAGAAACTAGTAGGAGTCGGTTATCAAAAAATTTTTTTTTTCGTCCCCTATTTTGGAGCTATGAGGTACCGAAAATTGAAATCTCTCTATTTTTTAGCCCTTGTAAAGAAAGCTCCACTTTTTATCTTTCCTTCCATTCCCATGCTGTGGATTAAAATTAATAAATTTCAAATGAATTAATATTATTTGTTTTATATTCGGAGAATTTAAAAACCGTGCCACTATGTGAAAAGCGTGCGCAATTTTTTTCAAGCCTTCCACTTCAAGGTATTTAAATACTTTTAGACAACGTTTTTCAAGATTTTGAGACATTGTAACAGCGGAATTTTAAATAACACCTTTTAAAATAAAAGATGGTAGATATAGTTTTTGCACATCCTTCGATAATATTAAAATTAATTTCAAAAAAACTTTAATTTTTAAAATTAATCTGGATTTTCAATCTGCATTCCATTAAAAATTGGATATAAATTAAAAATTCACAATTTACCTATGAATTATTTATTTACTAATCATTTAAGCGAATTTCAATGAAAAACCAAATATTAAAAACTTTATTTTAAGTTCTTAGCTTCCATTATTTTTAAGATAGAAAATTTTTGTGGTAGGTGGTTTTGTTGCAGCTTCTATTCAAGAAAATTTCGTACTTTAGATACCAATTTACCGGTAAATTTTAGAAAAATTAAACCACTTTACAATGGTAGTTTTTCCTGTAATTTTTAGTAGGTATGTATATATAAGAAAACAATATCTAATTTTAATTATGTAAAATGCGGTTGTAAAGTATATAATACCTATTATAAAATTTAATAAAATTCTCCAGTGCATTTTCCCTGTGAATTTATTCAATATTTTAATAATAATTTGAATTAACGCTTATAAGTACTATTTTTAGTAACTCACAAAACTTAAGTTTCCTACTTGATTTTTATCTTCTTTTTCAGTTTTAACAACGTTATTCTCATGAGTTAATTGTTTTAAAAAAATGTTTAAATATAATGATGATTTTCTTAGTAGCGACTCAATGAAAAAATGTCCTTAATTTAAAAAATAAAAACTAGGATTAAACCCTTTGTATACGAAAAAAGTTTACACAAAAATCTTCTATCATGGAAAAAACTTTGCAATCAACACCATTGATTTTGTCCCCGAAATTTCTGGGGTTCGGTACGGAGTTCAATATTCTGTATATGGAAAAACATACCAGTTATTAATCTAACTGTAAAACCTGTTTTGATTCAGATTGTGACAACGAACATACAAATTTAAATAATAAATTGTAAAAAATGGAGCAAATCCGATATTGCACCCCATTCCAAAATAAATTTTACATATATAAGAGCAATGTTTTGATTTTGAACAAAACTCCGAAATCCTTTACAATTCAGAATCTGGCAATACATTTAATCTATAGAAAAGGGTAAAATTCTAGGTTCGAATCTAACTGTTAAATCCCTTTTAAACTCAGAATAAAATCATTGTTGTGGAAACTGGAGCAATCCTGATATACATTCAAGCTTCCAGAACTAATTTCTCGTTCTTGGGGACTTTTTCAAATTTATGTTTTTCGGACTTCTTAAAAAAAAAATTGTCTTCGCCTTCGTAATACATATCCAATTTTTAAAGTTATTTTAGGATCTTTTTTAAATGTGTGCTTCTAATATAATAAGTTGCATTTCCATCTAAACTTAGTACACCTTCTCCATTAAAAAAAAAAAAAAAACTTTTATAACCGCAACTTTATTAGACTAGTTAAGTAAACACAATTTTCATTCAAAAATCTTTATTATTTTTTTACACAGTGAAACCGAACATCGGTAATATTAAGAAATAATTAAAAACTTTCATAGTAGCAGCTACTTATGTTAAAAAGTTTGTATATATTATTTTACAAGGACCTATAGTAGAATTAAAATCATATAACACAGGATGCAACAATTTTCTTTTAATTTATTGTTCTTGTTTTTGTTTTCAAGCGGCAGGGGGGAAGAGGGCTTCTAAAAACTTTCTATGCACTTTTATTCCCTCAGGTACTAGTGTAGTAATAGTGAAAGTTTTTCCTAAATTGATACCATGATACATTGGATATAATAATATTATAATTCTTTATTAAGTGAAAAATGCATAAAGCTTTAGAATACTGCTTTGTGGTATTAAAAAATCTTACGAAGATAAAGTACAGTTATATATACATATATAAATATATATATATATATATACATAATTAAGTACAATGGATTTGAATTAAAATTTCAAAATACAAGTTTTAAGATAAAACTTTAGTTTTTGCATCTTATAAGTACAATTTATTTTCCTCAAGAGTACAAAAAAGGATCTTCAGATATCTTTAAATAGATGCAATATTTATATGTGTGTTGGTGTGTGTGTGTGAGTGAGAAAATGTCAAAAAGTTAAAATAATGATGGTTTGTTTGCTTATTATACTTAGTGTTTGTTTTTATATCCTGTGTAACATGTATCCTGTTTATTATCCTCATAGATTATAATAATTTTAATAAAATAGCTTAAAGTGATTAAAGTGATTGCAAAAACAAAACATGTGGCTTTTGTTGCAATATTTTCTCAACTTGTGTGTTGTAAAAAATAGTTTTTCCAAAATATTTTCCAAAAGGTAATTGAAAAATTAAGTAAAATTTAGTACCAATCTTATGTTAAAAGTACTTATAGAGTTATTGTTATTATTGTATGTATATAAAAGGGATTTTACATCAGTGTTAAAAAGTATTAGAAAATTTTTAAATAAGTAGGTATTAGATTTTGGTAGAATATCCTTTAGGAGTATATTTTTTTGAAAAGTAATTTGATCCTTAAAGTTATCGAAGTTCACTTAATTAATTTTTGTTCTTTTCATTAAGAATCTATTATTAAATAAAATTTTTGATTAAAATTTGGGCTCTATGTGAAAATTTCCCAAAACCAAGAAGGAAAAGGATCTGTATTGAGGATGAAAGTGTGAAGACTTTGCAATCGTGGAAACACATTATATTTATTTTAAGATTTTTTCAAAAGTTTGAATATTAAATAAAATTCCGAATTTTTAGAAACAAATTCGTTTTGGTATCAAGGACTTTTTCTTAGATTCTATAAATTACAAAAAGGATATAATACAGATTTAATATCACTAAAACTAATCAAAAGATTTCAATTCCTATACTACTCATATGTTAATTAAAAAATTTTTTAGTCGATGTTTTAAATTTACTTTAACTTTTAAATTACCACATGTATTTTATGTTAATGTATTTTATGTTAATTATTTTTAATAAAATAAAGGATATGCAGGGATATACTTTCGTACTTTCAATCAATTTAACGTTCAGCCAAGCATTATTCCTATTTTTCCGACTAAGGAAAAAACTACTAAAGTTTTAAAGCTCATTTTGTATGAATTGAAGTCTAAGTCTCAAATGAAAGTTGCACATGTAACAAGTCATAAGTAAGGAGTCACCTGGGGTTCAAGTGAACCAACCATTTATCACTAATCAAATAATAATTTTTTTTTGGTTTTAATGCAACAAAAGTTTATCAAATAAAATTATTATTTTGTTAGAAATTAATCATTGAACTTAGGGTACATTAATTTTCGAGGCTGCAATAAGTGATAAGAGCATCGATAAGATCATATCGTAGAAAATTATATTCATGATTTTAATAGAGTCGTTTATATTGGAGCATCGCTTTCATATACGCTAAGCATTATATAATTTTCTATGCGATGCTCTTATATCGACGCTCTTATCACTTATCGAAGCTTCAATATAAACGCTCTCGAGTAGAGAACAGGATTGAAAAACTAAATCGAATTTTTATAATGAAAATCAATTTATAGCTCATAATTCACTAAATTTGCAATTTTACAACTCTTTATAAAATACATGTATAAATTTTAATAAAATTTACAAATTTGTAAAAACGTTTTGCAAAATTTTTGGATTATAGGCCCCATCTATTTGGAAATATTTTGAAAAGTTTCACGAAAGAATTATTATATTAATTCATTTCAGTTCTCAGTAAGGACTTGTGTAAGGATTGAAATAAGACTTTTTTAAATTAATAAATAAGATGAAAGTAATTTTCATTAGTTTATTCGGTTATAGAATAATATTAGAGGACAATAACATTTTCTCAACTGCTACAGATTGATAAATTTTGGGAAACCACCCCTGATAATATTAACTATTTAAATAAAGTCTACATTAAAACATTATTAGGAAAATATTTATTCAACTTCCCCCAAGAAAAAAAATTTAATAATATTTTAAACACCTAATAATAAAATATATATATATTCAATCCTAATATTAATAACTGGTACAAACATAACTATTAAAACTTCACCTTTAAGTTAAAAATTACTTTTTACCTGTTTATAGTATAAAATAATAATGGTAATAAATAATTCGTTAAAATTTATAAAATACAGTTATATATTCTCTTTATAATAACTGCACTATACATACCTAATAATATATCCTGTTATTTTTCTCAGTTATAATATGAAATATCCTTCGAACATCAAAAATTGTAATAAACAAATAATTTAGAACTTAATACTAAGTACTTTACCAAAAAAAAAAACAAAATGCTTTCTATTACCCTTAAAAACGGTCTAAAATCTAAATATATAAAATTTATGCGAGGGAACCTCAAAATTTTTATTACCATAATGAATCATTATGCAAACTGATCACTTTTTAACTTATATATATATACTTTTTAGTAAAAATTCAAAATAATTTTTACTCATATTAAAATATCCTGTATATTTTGTAGGTATTTATTTTCGTAGTAATAAATTTTGTTGGTATTATATATACCCAAAAAAAAATCTAATATCAAAGAGTATTTTAGATTTGCTTTTACGTTTGTTAGGCTAATATATGGGTTTTCATATAAAAGCTGATATAAGGCTGATATAGGACGTTGATATTGATTTAAGCGTAAAGATTGGGATAAGAATCGAAAATTGAGTCAATTTAGCTCAGCTTCCGCTAACTATATAACTCAAAGACAAAGAGACCAGAATTCAGGAATTTCACAAATTCGTTTTCATACAAGAGACATATTTTATTTGTAATGCAGGTAGTTTACTCAAATTTTTTTGAGTATAAGGAGTATAACATATTTTTTTATACATGAATGTACACCTAAAACCTAATATGAGTGTATACCTAATACTCTAAAATTCTACTAAAAGTAGTTAAGTTTAATGGCGAATGTCTGCACAAGTATATTTGGTCTAATGCAGGAGGTTCGAATATAGTTGCAATACAACTTATATTTTATTTAATACATGATTGTGTCTAATTTGTTGTGCATTTGAAATTTTTGCAAAAGTAATTAATCCGATAATCTAATATTTATATTATGCTCATGTGGGTATCCTAGAGTTGTCATAGGATAAGTGACGCTATTCCACGTTTTTGTTTTTTGTTTTTCACCTCAAATAAACAAAATTTTAGGATTTTACCCAGCCGAATATTTATTTTTTTTTTGCACACACTTCATTTAAAAGGAAAATTATTAGTTGGCATAATTTTTGAGTTCTTTTAAATAGCTCATTGCTATTAGCAACTTGGTTTTTTTTTTTTTTTTTTGAGTGAAAATCTGCAATTATTAACAAAATTTCATAAATTATGTAATTTTCAACTCTTTGTCTAACTTTTATTTTTTAATTTATTCTATATATGTAATATTAAATTTGTTTCCATATTCGGGAATTCAATATAGTGCCCACTGTTTTATTATATAGTGAGTATATGTGTGAGTATATTTTATATATGCCTTGGTATAATTTATAATACCTATGTTTGTAAAATAATATTTGTAATGTGTCTGTGTGTCTATTTTTCGGGGGAAATATTATTTATGTGTAAAAAAGTTTTTTAATTTAAAATTTTTAATGAAATGTTCAATACTATTTATACAATATATTTTAAACCTTTTAAAATGTTATAAGGACAAAAGTTTTGGTCTATTATTGTTGTCTCTTTCTTTCATATAATAGGAAGTTGTAAAATTTGTAAATTTTTAAATTTGAAAGAGGAGGTAGAATTTTTATATATTATTTGAACTTATTTTTTAAATTGAAGTTTTTACATTTATCCTCCTGGAAGCACAGTCTAGAGTAGACTGTGACAACTTTGGGATATACACACAAGAAAAAATTGCAATGTATAGTGGTTAGCAATTGTATAACAGTTTACTGAAAACTGTTACACAGAATTTTTAAATTTTGTAGAAGTTCTTGCAATAAATTTTGACCTTAAGGACTTTATTGCGTCAAGTACATCACAGGAAGTACAGGAGATACCCGAACAACCCCTTCAATTGACCACAGGAGCAGCAAGGAAATAGGAAGAAAAAAACTTGAATCAAATCTATCTTCATTGATTTCTATCTTTAATTTTACATTTTGTAGAAGTTTTTTCAATAAAATGTGACCCTTAGCGTCATTACGCCAACCAGGGCACTATTGCTTCAACTTCTTATCACTAATGAAATAATAAAATCATAATTTTTTATATAATGTTAAACTACGAAGTTCAATAAAAGTTATCCAAAACTCGTGTGCTAGACCATCTAATTTGGAACACCCAACTTTACTTCTTATAGGACAACCCTGAAATATAAATGGAGTTAAGTATTAAATCTCTTAAAATTTGAGTTGTCATTCGAACAAATTCACGTACGAATATACAAAGGTGAATCGACCCATCTCTATATTTTGATACATTTAAGTCTATATCTATCTATTCTTATTAACAGTGTTTCAAACGGAATTTCATGTTTAGAATACCAATGGAAATTAGTTAGACATCCGTTCCCGCAAGTCAAAAAATTAATGAGATAATATTACATTAATATTAAAAATTAGAAAGAGATGAATATATATTTCAAATTAATTTTTTAGAATTCATTTTTATAAATAAATATTTTGCTTTACCATAAAATTAAAGATTTATATTAAATATAAATCCAATTTTAATAATTTAAAGCTAATTATTAATGAGTTCCATTTTAGATCAAAGATTATAGGAACTTCCATTAAAACTTAACTTAATAATTTTTTTTAACCTCAAATATTTTGACCTTATTAATTTTTCAATATAAATGTTAATTGTAAATGAACCTTTTAAGAGATCAAAGTAATTCTGATTAATAATTAGTAGGTAAGTAGTAGGTCCTATCAAAATCCTATAAAAATAAGGAACTTTTAATATAAAGTTAATTCCCAATCTGATTAAAGATTCAATCCCATAAAATATTATTAGATAAATTTTTTCATAGACAAAATTAAAAATGGTTTTAGACTTTTAATAAAATTAAAATATCCTATGATTAATTTATAATAATTTATTAAATAAATTCTCAATTTAAAAACAATTTTAAATTTTTTACTCTTAAATAATATTATTTATTTTATATTCATTTAATTTATACAGAAGGTAAAATTTTTTAGAAGAGGTATTTACCTCAAACCAATGGTACCTATAGTCTAATGTTCTAAGTTGGTGTGAAATGTAAGTTCGGAATTGAAATAGAATCCAATTTCGTACTTTACGAGTACTTTTCAGTCAACTTTCAAAGTATTAATTTTAAGGACTTGCAAGACCTTCCGAACTTGCCCAAGAATTTATTTTTAAAACTTAATCAAATTTCTTCTTCTTCTGAATAGATCTCAATACCTAAAAATCTTGAGTCTAGTATAGAATTAGATTATTAGTCGTTGAGGATAGATTGATGCATCTGAATGGACGTCAATGCCTGAAAATGTTGAGTCTAGTCTAGTATGAGATTGATGCTTCTTAGTAGACACTGAAGAGTTAAATTTCAATGTATGTAATAATATCTAATCATTGCGAAAAAAATTGTAATGTAATTGCCAATTTGAGTGCAAATGTGAATTCCTTTTGATCTTTATAAAATAAATTATTAATAAAAATTTCTGGGAAATTCATGTAGGGGTTTTCTATCACAATAATTAAAGTCTTAATAACACAATTACATTGAGGCACCTACTTAAAAAACTGAATAATATTAATAACAAAAGTAATCATATACAATTACATTATATAATCACACACCTATTATTATTTCTTTACAAACCTTTAAAAGACTTAATAAGGACTATGAATGAGAAATCCTTCATATAAAACAATCATTAAAAATATTTAAATTTTACTAAGGTTTAATAAAAGAATCTTTAAAGAAAGCTATAAATTACCTTAAAAGTTAAGTAATTAAAAAATTAAATTCTTATATTCAAACTTTCTTAATTTTTAATTGTTTTCATATGTTTTATGACACATTTAAAAAAGTATTATTCTGAAAAAAACTTAACTAATCCCAGAAAAATAATAATTTTTTGGTATATAAAATATTAAAAACCCTTTTCTTAAATTCCCACCATAAATTTATAGTCCTTAATTCAAAACTCAGAAAAAACATGGTAAAAACCAGTAATGAAACAGGAGTATTTCGATGCAACCGACTTAGTAATACCCTACACCTGAAAAATTTTTATTTGACGGTCAGACACAAGCCCCACTTCAATTCATCTCAGAAAAATTAAGCAAACAGGATGCTCTATGTCCCAGCAGGGGTTTTAGGATCCAGTAAGTAAGTAAATAAGCAAACAGAACGAAACTATTTTGTACCTAATTTTAATTTTCAGACTTTATTTTATCCGAAGATATGCTGGTTAAGTCTAAGTAGGCTTAAGGCAGCTCACTTAAATAACTCCTAAATTTCAGAATCATAAAGGAAACAGGATTAACACCCTTGTACCAAATTCAAAGTTTCTATCCTTATTTATTTGAAAAAAATGCTTTAAGGTCCGGGAAGCTGTGTGAGAGGTACCCGAACAACCCCTCCAATTAACCCCAGGAGCAGCAAGGAAATAAGATGAAGACTTCTTGTACCAAATTTGAAGGAATTTCTTCATTGGTTTTGGAAGTATGCTTGTTTGACCTCAATTCGATCAAAAGCTTCCAGAATCCGAACTCATAGTCCGGTTACACCCATTTTCAATTCCCACAGTAATTCCGTTAATGGTAAATTCTATTATTTATCGAGATATCAATGTTAATTTTTGAGTTATCGTGTTTTCGAACGCACTGACTACGATAAATCGACTCAGGAGGAGACGGCGAACAAAAATATATATACTTTAGTATATCTAGCTTATTTGCTTTTGGTGTTTGTAACTGTACCAATGTTAATATACTACACTATATCTATTTTAGGTGTGGGGTATAAAAATGAAAAAAATATTTAAATTTAATAACTTTCTCTATGGAACATATGCCTCATATGTATATAAAATGTGTATCTATACATATATATTATATGAATAAAACTTACCTCAGTTTTAATTTTCCATAGTCTTTATGCATTAGTCTTTATGTCCCCAGCATGAATGGCATTAAATTACCCTTAATTAACCTAATATTACACTGTCTGTCATTATCATCATTTTGTCTTCCTTCATACTATCATCACATCAATGATTTTACATTCAATTCAACTTTTGGTTTTTTCTTGTAACCAGATGTCACTAGCACTATTATCAAATAGCCATCTTTTAAAAAAAATAAATTTTTACCAGATTCCCAATCACAAATCCAATTAAGTGTGGTGGGTTTTTTCGCTTTCTGTTGTGTTGTTTCTTTTGTATGACTGGATAAGTTGAGGTGTAGTGAAGAGAGTTGTGGTCTTCAAACTTTTATAATTTTAATATTTTGTGGCTCTTCATTGTTCAGATATTGTTAACTAACTTTTAATCATTGTATTGCAATTGTTTGATGCTTGCTACACTGCTACCAACTTCCCCTTCAGTTTTAGTCCTAAAAGTAAAATTAAAATGTTTTAAATATTTTGTTTGTAAAAATGTGTGAATTTCATAAAATGCCTCATAAAACATTTTTAGTTATTAAGATTAGAACTGGGGAAAATTATGATGAAAATTGGTATGGGAAATGGGGTATTAAAAGTAAAACTATAAGAAAATTTTCTTTAAATAAATAATATCTTATTACCTATATCATTTTGAGACCATAAACCAGCACACCAGATGGATTATATCACCTGATGCGTTTCAATGAAAGGTATTTTTTTTTTTAAAAGTAAATGGGGGAATGATAAGTTAAAGTAAAAGTAAAGAAAGTAAAGAAAAAAGTATGTATGTATATAGTATTGAGATACATTTACTTGTTTTGTTTTTTACTTGCCCTTAAGTATTATAAATTATTTTTTTTAATATTTAAAGAAATTATATGCCACAGTAATTGTCATAAGAATAAAACGGAGACATTAGACACTTTTCCTTATTCTTGGGCTGCTAGTCAACTATTGTATGTCTGGAATATTCTGAAGCCGCCACCTTTTCTTGCGTCGCTTATAAAAGATTTCCTAAAGGTCAGTAGACCCATTCATTGCTTGAGGTTTTCTAGCCCCGACATTTACTTTTCGTCAACATGTCTCTAGCCTTCAAACAGCCCCTTAATTATATTAATTTATAACTGATTTACAACTGGTTCCAAGGAATTTTCCTTGATGATGTTTCTCAACCATATTAATTGGTTTCCACCTGCACACCTTCCACCTTCAAACATCTCTCTAACTTGAAGAATGTATAACTGATTTGATGGTTCCAAATGGTATATGGTATTCAATTCATATTCAAGTATTTCTAGAAATTGATTTATAATCTCATCCAAGAAACAATCTTGTAAGAATTATGGGGAATGAATGGATCAAAAAAATTTGAAAAAATTCTCTCATTTATTCAGAATTTAAAATATAGAACACATGTGTTGCCGCATATCCTGCATTCGTCCTGTTTCGATTGATTCCCAATATTCGTCTGAAACTAAATTTATTTCATCATTTTAATCACCCAAATTTTTATGACCACAAGTGCAGTTTATATTCATCTTCATTAACAAATAATTCCTTTTCAAAGTTTAGGAAAAATTTTATATAGAAATAGAGATATTTTTAGCCATTTCCGAGTTGGGTTTTTAGAAGGCATCAAATGTTAATTCAAAATTACTTTCGCATCATTTTTCTTTTGCTTTTTGAGCTGCTTTTAGCCTCTCACTCGGGACAATTGAGATGAAAGTTGGTATTTTTCGTATCTTCTAAATTAAATGTGAAATATTTCATTCCTCAATTTTGAATTCCCTCATCTTTCTTTTATATCTCACTCTCTTTTCTCTTTCTTTTCATTCAATTTTGTTTTAAAATTCAATGAATTTTTACCGTTATTTAACCGTTATAGTTAAAAAATTACTAATAATACTTTTTGTATTATCCAGTCTTTCATCATATACCTATAATTTATAACAGGCCATGCTTATACACTACTTTCCAATAATACAAGTATTTGAGTGTGTATATTTACATCTTCCATCTTCGTCCTTTTAACATTGTGTACATTCTTATATATCTATATCTGTTGTATACTCTCTTAAGGCTTATAATTTTTACTTTTATAGGTTTTACGCACATTTTATAATGCTGTGAATTGCATATGTGTACATTTACACGTGTATATAATCATTTTTAATATTATATAGTGACTCGGTTTTAATAGAGAAGGATATTGTACTTGGTAGTTGGTACATCCTTTAGTTTGTAGATATTTTATCATTCATTGATTCAATTTCATCCCCACTTTCTTTCTCGGTATTAAACAGATACTTTTGTGTTCCTATATATATATATATATATATATATACATATTTAGTAATTCACCCACCCATCTAATGTATTTACCTGATGTTATAAACCATAATGATAGCTATATTTTCCATCCATTATTAGGATCTGTATTATTTAAGAGGTAAAAAAAGAATATTAAGACAAAATACCGTTATTTTAAGTGATTGTGTGATAATTTATAGCTCCCGTTGGAAAATTTATGAAATAAGTCTACCAAATAAAGAAAGCAACAAATACCTTCCAAAGGAGTTATCGTCTAAAAGCCTTTTTAATATGACGAAGACTTTTTTTTTTGTATTTTAGTGT